>LR991066.1:25494673-25911724 GCA_905163555.1 Notocelia uddmanniana
ACACAAAAAGGCATTTGCCACTTTACTAATATTCACGCAAGATAACGGCGACTTCAAATTAACTCGACCTCCAAACTCCGACTATAACTATAACAAGAATTTTCAAAGTCGAATTCAACATGACACCCTAGGCCCCAGGAGAAGGATAAATTATATGATATCATAACCTTGATTATTTGTTTAATTTTCTCGCAATCGAAGTGAAAAGCAGATGTATAACTCATGTATAAAACTCATTTTATCCTCTACTTTATATCGACCCTTGCCTGCGGCTCGGGTCGATAAATTGTCTCGGATAAAATGGCTTGTTTTATGCAATCTCAATCAACTATTTTATTTGCCAAGGTTTTGGAAGATATTGGTCTTCCAAAACATCATTGACTTATCCACGAATTGCTATTTCCCGGGCACTGCAATAATGTGCTATTGTTGTCTCGAACTATAATTAATAATAATTTATTATAGAAACAATACATGTTTAATTTAAACAATTTGGAATATAAAACTAAAACTAACTACAATTGTACAATTGTGTTGATTTAAAAAAATATATATTACCTACTAATAGTCGTTCAGACTTTTTGACTTCTTTCAAAAAGGTTAGGCTACAGCGCAAACCCTTGACCCGATCGTCTTTGTTTTAGGCTCAAATTGTAGCCGACTAAATTGTCCAGAGGAATTTTGATCAAAATTTTGATATCATTCTTCGTTTCCGAAATATCGAGTGCCAAATTGAAAAATACGGAGGAAATTGAATTTTTTTTTCACTATTTCGGCGAAAACTTTTTTCGTTCTGGACTTTCGCAAATAATTCTCTTTGCATCTTACACATCTCGTAAATACGCGTCTTTTGAGCCTAGTTTGAATATCATACCTTCACAACTCTCTGAAATATAAGGGGATCGCACTATTTCGTGAAATGGGACCCTATACTGGAGCGAACGAAAAGACATTTTCAATGTCAAAATACATATAAATAACTAAATATATTTGACCCAATCTTACACGAATTGATCTAGTCCCAAACTAAGCAAAACTTAGACATGGGTACTAGACGACGAAACACATACACATAGATAAATATAATACATCAATATATAGAAAACAAACAGGACTCAGGACCAAATGATCGTGCCCATCACAGAGATAAATTCCCTGATGATTCGAATCCAGGACCACTGGTTCGTAGGCAGGGCCACTAAGAATTAAGGATGAGATTGTGGGGTACATACGTTAGTATGGGATTTTGCGCGTATGAATTTGCGGACCAGACTTCCCATAAACTAATAACAATTAGGTGACTTTCTCGCCGCACAACGTATCAACATTGCGATACACCGAGGAAATGCCGCTTGCATCCGGGCCTGTTTTAAATTTAAGTTAGTCTTAATATTAATTTAATTAATTATTTATTTTGGTTTTGGTTAAGTTTTCTTGTATACAGTTTATTAGAACTACGTAAATTGCACAATCGAAGCAATATGTACACGTATCACGTCTAGTCCAACTCATAAGTACCTAGCTGGACAGTTTAGAACTTGGTCGCTTTCGCCCGTTGAGGATTTAGTATTATAGTTAATACATGACGTTAATACGACAAGTTACAAAGGTGATCAGCCCCCTGTAAGTTGTTGTTCGACTGCCCATGTAACACATTATTTTATTACCTACAAAAATGAAAAAGATACAATAAGTAGTAGTTGCTCTTGGTGAGACAGTTCCCTTAATACTGCTTGCACCAAATACTAACTGTTATATTCAAAACAATCGCAAGTGTTTAAACAGCAACAACTACCCTCACCAACATACATTATCCCACAGTGTTTGCCCAGCCATACAAACCCAATACTGCACTGAAATACGACTGGATTAGAACCACATTAAATAAATACGTGCGTATTGAATATATAGTGAAACTAATCTCGACTCTATGCTGTCCTTACAAAGTTGGTAATAGGCTGTACTGTCGTGTAGTTTTCTATATAAAGGCCTGATCAAACAGTTTGCTGTCCAATTAGAGTTGTATAGTGGCGCTGACAGCGTCGGCAGAGCGCGAAACGATGCTCAAAGAAAACTGGGAAGAACAGATTTAGGTTATGTTAAGCGCGGGTACCTTCGATTAGACCCTTTAGAGGTAGGGCACGACAAAACGTCATGTAGCTCATATTTGGAGCAGCCCAACTGTGGACGTACCTCCACCTTACGAACGACCGCAGCTATAATAACACCACTGCTTGTCTATGTGGTGATGCTGGTGATGAGTAAGGTCACCATAGCTCCTGAGGATATGTTGTTAAGAGAGCCCTGCATATGTCTCCAGCTGTTCTCTCTGTTCGACATGCCCTTGTGCTTCGTCTGGAGTCACAAGGGTCTATAGAAAACTGTGTCTGCTTAAAACAGAAAAAAGAATTGTGTAGGTCAATTAACATTCCAAACTCAATAGCACACACATGATGATAAACTCTGCCTGCCTGCATAAACTGACCATGCAGTAAGGTGAAATGCACACCTAATAATCTAAAGCGGCCGGTATACCACAGTTATTCTCATACTGCTAAGTCGTATGGAATGATAATATGGGGAGAAGCGGCAAACATTCAGATGATTCCTGACCATCTCAATTGGTGCTCTTTTTATTCTTAAGTTATCCGATTTTCTCAAGGAACTAAAAACGACGACATTCTTGTTTTCGTAATAGTAAACCCGAAAAAGCGGTAGCTTATTATTAAATTTAAAATTGTTAATTTTACTTAATATTCTTTTTTTCTTTCTTCTACAGGAAATGAAATATAACAGTAGCTGTTAATGTCAAAATATTGGGGAACTCACTCTCCGTTGTCACCAACGTCTTACGTAAAATGTGCATGCCAACCTCCAATTTCATAAGTTAACTAGCAACAGAAAACAACTAACTCCCAACCCAAACAAAGCCAAGAAACCAGCATCTTTCATAAAACAACTGACTTCGCCAATTACTTAACCTCGGTAAATTCTGTCCCGGAAATAATTGGTCGCCAGCAGGTGTATTTATGTCACGGGACCGTTAGACCCCGGCTTATGGACCCTCGCCTCCGCACTATACAACAAGCCACGCAAAAACTGACCCTCTTACAAAGTACTACAGTCTTAATCAGATTGTCTACAACATGATATACTATAACGATCATTTCAAAGATAGTTTCTTAAATGTGGACTTTAAGGAACTAGTTGAAAGTGCAGTCTTGTTTGACGAAAACTTGTTAATTTGTCGTATACCGGTCTAATTTTAGATTCATCTTGAAGGCTGTAATGGAATCGTCTGCGCGCCAATTAAGGGTATCCTTAATAACACGCTCCTTGTGAGGGGTTTTAATAACCATGGTTTAGTTCAACTTGCGGAATTTAATCAGTTTGACATAGCTTCATAAAATGGTTGCAAGTTTAAAGAAAGTAGAGACAAAACTCCATTCTTAGTTAGTTATAAATATATTTGATAGCTACCAGCAAAAAACAATTATTTTTGTTTTCCAATATTTATGTAATGTTCATAAGTAATAACATTATTTGCAGTATTGAAGTAGCATATTCAATTTCAGAGATCATTTGTAAATAAATGTAACATAACATGGAATGTTTCCTGATACATACAATCTGGGTCTCTTCAAGATAAGAGTAAATAGGCTATTACTGAACCAGTAAGCAACATCTTTGGCCTTGTCATCGCTTTCCATCAGCTGAGACTAAGACCAATCGCTGGTCAGTTAGTCATAAAATAAAGGAGAGTACGCAGAGTATGCGATGCATTATATATTTTGCCTATAACTCAACCGCCTATAACACTTTTTTTAGTTACAGATTTTATATGAAAAATGTGTATGAGATAATGCCCTGCTTTTATACATGGTGCCATATTTGTTTGTAAACCAAGAGACTCATATATCTCCATGATGTTACCTTTTACTGCCCTTACTTTGCCGAATCACATAAACAAATCTCAGCCGAATAAAACATATTCTGCAAAAGTGGCTCGTGACCAATGCATAGGTGTCCCGGGTCTCTATTTCAATGGCGACGCGAAAATGCTTTCAATGACAACTCGTAAGTCTCGTCGTTTGGGGAACCGCGTTCGACACTTTGTTTTATCTCCTGACGAATGGCCGGCCGCAGGTGCGACACCTATATATGTTGCGGATGCATCGAATACCACCCTTAACTTAGTAGTTGTAAAGATCAACTTCCAATAAACTGGTACATTTTAAGTTTGTTAACAGTGGACTTATCGGAATTTGTTTGCTGCTGTCTTCGACTTTATTCGCATGCCATTTGGACTGGTTTTGGCAATGCAGTGGTTTTCTGTGGCTTGCCTGATTGAGTTACAAGGTGCTACAGTATTGACACAGGTAGGACGAGGTCGGTCTGAGATTAGGGGTCTCGTTGACGATCTGATAACGGACAACGTTTATTGATCGCATCTTCTTGGACCTTCGTCTGAGTGATCTTATTTGGACGTACATACTCGTATATAAATACAGAATCAGTGAATTGATATTGTAACAAGTTTATGCGTGTCTTTCTCGGCATGAAACAATAGTCACTTATTAATTTGGTCTCGAAGGAATAACCACATACTCGTTAAACATATCGCTGTAGCTTTCTCCGTCTGACTCTATCTAGCCCTAGATAGAGGCAATCCTTGATTTCGACATGACATTGTTGTTGCATGAAAAAACTTTTTGATCCAGGATAAACTGACAACTTCATAAATATTGGAGAACAATTGTTTTCTGACGACAGTTATTCGTAAAATGTGTGATAGTTTAAATCCTACCGATTGCGCCACAATTTTTTTTATAAAAATGGTCACTTATTTAGCAACTGACAGTTTTGTTAATACTGCACTTAAATATGCACTCACACAGATATGGCTCTGCACAGGTAAACCGTAAGTCTATTAATATACCGTCTCAATACGTCAAAAACGTGTTCCAGGATTAGGCCCTACGTTACATTAAGAGAAACACCTAATCTACACCTGTCCCCGCCCAGCTGTCAGTCGCAGCTCCTGACTAATGCCACTCGTACGGGACGCCGAGGGCTCTAGAGGCCTACGCGTCACGCTCGCAGGTGGCAAAAACTGTTGCTTAGTGGAGTGTCTGACACTTGACGCCATTTGAGTAAGCTGATGTATTTAATAGTACAAGTAATTGTTGCCTTGGTAAGGAAGGTTTAGGACTTATTCACATCGTGTCGAGGTTCAAATATAAACAAATAATTATATACGTCTTGAGGTAAAGGACTGGATGCCTTGATTCTGTAGACCCAAAATAGAATTTAATAGAACGGACAGTTACAGATAAAACTGAAGAAGTAAACTTAGTTTATTGAGTTATCGTCTCATCAATAATCTACAGAAAACCGTTAGGCTACTAAATAGCTATAGGGACCTATATTAAAACACAACATACAAAAAGTCACAAATCTCAATTCCCAACAAAATGGGTTTGTAATAAATGCAGGAGGATTATATTAATAAATCAAACTAGGATTTGGTTGGAAATGTCACAGGGACTATTCTGAATATTTTCACCTAAAACTTGAAAAGGATTTAATCCAAAAATTGTCCCTTCTTACTTGGCGCCAGGCCCCTTCACAATATAACTCGGTCTTCCTTATCAAAAACTATTCCAAGTGCGCTTTAAGGGCGGATTCAATGAACACATTCGGCGCACGTGCCTCGCTCGAATCTTTCAATCGTTATCTTTTATTCGCGCCGCGCCGGGTTCCTGTGGAGCGGGGCTTGGTGCAAGCGATGGTGGGACACAGTTTTACGGAGTTTCAAAATACAGTAAGGAATATGGATAGAAAAAAAATGGCAGCCAGTGTAATGGGAACATTTGAACCTATCTAAGATCCATGACGACTTTTAACCAGGTATCATCATCATCATGTCAGCCGAAAAACGTCCACTGCTGGACGCTGGACAAAAGCCTCCCCAAAGAATTCCACATTGACCGCTCCTTCGCCACCCGCATCCAGGAGACACCCACGAACCTTACTAGGTCATCAGTTCACCGTGTGGGGGGCCTGCCCACGCTACGCCTTCCGGTACGTGGTCGCCACTCGAGAACCTTTCCGCCCCCACAGCCATCGGCCATTAACAACATTCAGGGTTACCTTACCTACGCTTGAAAACTTTCCGCATTTACCCTGCAGTTCATAGTGAATTGCAAAATTAGGTATATTATTTTCTTCTAACACCAACCGTCCGCTGCTGCTGCGCTGCTTGTGCCGCGCCGACGAATTTATGCCGCCGACGCATCTGCGTGAGATTTATGAAACGCCGTCGCTGACACTCAGCAAACTTACGGTTTTTGCGGCCCCCTCCGACCCCCACCCCCGGACCCGCGCTGACAGTGACTAAACGACAGTCGAGTATGACTAATTGTAACGTAGCACTTGAACAACACTTGAATTCAGATTTTTTGGGGACAATGGATTTGTTTTGTTTGTTGTTTGTGAAACCACGAACAACATAATATCAATCTAATACAAATGAGATTACCAGTTAGCTAGCAATTTCCGCCAATCAAAAAAAGTGAAAATTTTCTGTCACAAGAATGTCTACAATAATATTACTTACTTGAAGAAAGTAAGGAGGGTCAAGAAAGAATGAAGCATTGTCATTATAGTTTAGCTAATACACAGCGCGTACAGTGCAGTATTTTCGAATTATGATAATAATAATCGTATGGCATTTATTTTTGAACTGTGAGGTCTTCGAGAAGACAAGTACGGTTGCCATTGCCAGTTTGTTGCGTTTAGAGTAACGGTGGTACTCCCTACGGCCGTGGTGCAACTTCGACCTAAAAAATTATGTCACGGCTAGACTATAAAACTGTCAAAATAATTTCAAACATTATGTAAGCAACAATGTGGGTACACGAGAAAGTAAAGCTGCGAACTATCCCGTGATCTCAATACATGTGAAAAGATTTCAGTAAATTTGAAATATTTTCTAAAAGGAACTTCCCTTTAATATTCGGAAAGATTTTCCATAAATTACTTTTATTTTTATTTTTAATCTGTACGGTGAAAGTCCCCAAAGATATTTGACACCCTAATTCCCAAAAATGTACACCTCTATTGTCATGAAAATTGTCTACCTGTTTAGCCTAGTTGGTAGTGACACTGCCTTCGAGCCTAGAGGGCCCGCGTCCCGGGTTCGAATCCCAGTAACAGTAAGGGCATTTGTTTCTGTGGTGAGCAGAAACATTTGTTCCTGAGACTTGGATGTTTTCTGTGTATTTAAGTATATATTATATCTGTTAAATATATCGTCGTCCCATAATACAAGCCTTTATTGAGCTTACTATGGGACTATTACTTAGATTTGTGTAAAAATTGTGCCCTAATATTTATTTATTTATTTAAGTATTGGGCTGTTCCAGAACTTTACTGATGTCAAGTACTGGGACGTTTTCCTTAGTAAAAGGGTACTTGATAACACATATATTATTACTAAGTAGCATTCGCTCTTCTTCTTGGGTTACTTGACGCGCGAGCATTACACGCCTCGTTTGCTCGACGATGCTGATTTATTACTAATGGCATTTAAATAATGTCCCGCTCCATTTGTATTTGCGTGAAATCGTGTTGAGGAGCGTAAGTGGCTCAGTGGCGCCCGCGTACCACATGCGGTATGGGTGGTTAACCAACACCGGCCGAGGTCAAAACTTGGATGGGTGACCGCTTTGAGTGGTTACTAAGCTCTCCTATACTGAGCGCTCCTATGCTTAAGAAGGCACGCTAAGCCGTTGATCGCGGCTGCTGTCTATGACAGCAATCGTTAAGCCAAGTTAGAGGTCGAGAAGCCAACTCACTTGACAAACACACTTAAAAATTAAACTAATATGGTGTTCTATCAGATTTTTTAGCAGGACATGTTTTATATAAATATTGGAACACTAAGGTGCATGTATAAGTACAGGCTGCCCCTATTAAAAAACCAACTACAGAAGTAAATGGCTTGTGGACGACGCCCACCCACAGCACCGTACCTATGGATAGCTCGAGGAGCGTAAGGTTCCTGCCCACCTGTCTCTTTCTAACACAGCTTATAAATATGACTGGCACGCTGTAGCGTCAGCTCATTAAGTTCTCGGCGCTCGTTCCGGACACTCTTCTTGGACTTATGCTACTTATCATATGTATATAACGATAATTTACACTATCATACGATCCTTATAGCCAATAAGGACATTAAAATTAACACTACAGCATCTCTGTCGCAACTTAACACGCGTCCGTTCTCGCACACAATTTATTCACTTAGCACCGTTTTGGAAGATTTCCGTGGCTGTCCGTAACACGGCTCCTAGAGCAGACTGTTTGAAATCCTAAAAAAATGTATTTCTTCTTTCTCCTTCTATTGTAAGGTGTTTGTTGAAGCAAATGTGATAAGATGAGAGATGAGAAACTTTGTCTCCTTGTGCGTGATCTGTTGCTTATACAATGGGTTTGTGCTTCGAAGAACTGTATGCCCACGGCCGCTTTCTGCCAACGTACTGCTTGCCGTCGATAGGGCATTCATCCTCACTGCTTAGGACCTAAATCGTCGCGTACGGTACGGTTTCAGAGAAATTTCCTCGGGCGCTCTGGTTGTGGAATGAGCTCTTCCCGAGGTATTACAGTATAGGTTTTTTCAAGAAAGGGGTATTTTTTTAATGGAACGGCAATGCGTATTTGACTCCCCTGAAGTTGCAAGCTTTCGTAGGCTGTGTCCGCTCGCCAAGAGGTGGTACGATTGTTTGCCACCGACGTGGTATAAAAAAAGTCATTATGGTAAAGTCCTTAGTGTGACACTCCAATTCGCATTTTAAGCTTTCTGAAGCAATTTAATATCTCATTTTATCTAATGGCCACTTAAACGTTATTTGTTCAAAGTTTCAAGATAAGTGATTATGTCTATCCTTCTAAGGTCGCTGTCACTGAAGCTAGATGCTATAGGTCAATTAAGACACAGACTAAGTTTAAATTAATTACCCAACTTATTTGTAACTAACGATTTTGTTTTATGCCAATTTAATGGAGTTGCAGGCGTCCATAGGCTGCGATGACCGCTTACCATCAGGCGGATGGTACGCTTGTTTGCCACTGACGTGTTATAAATCCTCACTTTGGACAAGCGGTTAAAAACTAAAAATACCTACTCCTCCACTTATAGCGGCAAAATAAATACATCATCTGTGAAAATTTCAACTGTCTAACTATCGCGGTTCTTTAGATACAGCCTGGTAACAGACAGACGGACGGCTGTGTGTCCGAAGTCTTAGTAATAGGGTCCCGTTTTTACCCTTTGGGTACGGAACCCTAAAAAGGCTTTCTCAGTCGGATCTTAATTATAATGCTGCGGTCAGCGGTGGTTGTAGTATGGCTGCTCCAAACACTGTGCCCTCTCAGAAAAGCCGTGTGAAAGTGAATTCCCAAATACGTAAAAGTTTTTCTTTGAGTCAATTCCCTTTAAAGTTGGTGTTGTATTTATCGGTACTGCATTAGCTGATTGCGATCGGCAGATTAGAGAACTGGAGCAAACTCTCCAAGTTCGCGACCCGACAGCGCTGACCGTTAGGCAATCTTAAGTCCATGCAATAAGGCTCACAATCAGTCAGTATTTTAGTACCTACATCACGACTGACAATGATGTACCTTATCTCGTTATAGTAGGGTCCACGATTAGACCGTCTTTGGTACCATTAGCTGATGGGGCACTCAGGTTAACTTCATGAATTATCGACATGAACGGGGACTGTTTGACATGCGCTCATACTGTATAGTGAAGGTTTTCCATCGAAACGCGGACGGGAAAATGTGTACTACCGTCAATTGCTACAAAATTGCCTCTGGGGGCGTCACTCAAAATTTTAGCTTGCTTTTTTTCTCGGAATTTGAAAACTTTCGATTTTTCTCACTCCGTCATGTGACAAATATGAGAAATCTTTATTTGATAAAGATAAATCTACACTAATATTATAAAGCTGAAGAGTTTCTTGTTCGTTTGTTTGAACGCGCTAATCTCAGGAACTACTGGTTCGAATAGAAAAATTATTTTTGTGTTGGATAGTCCATTTATCGAGGAACGCTTTAGGCTATATAACATCACGATGCGACCAATAGGAGCGAAGACGCGGACGAAGTCGCGGGCAACAGCTAGTATAATTTTATTGTGATACCTTTACTATCATAATAACGCACCGCACGGGAATTCTAAAAGTATGGGAAATGAGGGAATATTATTTTGTAGATCAATTTCTACGCAGAAAAAAAACGGCATTTACAAATACTGAAAAAATTCTATGGTCCACTTTTGATTGAAAACACTACTCCGAAGCTCAAATATACCCACAATAAATTAATAAATATATACATACTTATATACATAATAATAAACAAAATCTAATTGTTATTATATGACTTATTGGAATGTACTACCTTATCATTTTGATTATTTTTATGACAATCTATTATAAGGTACTTCATGGTATCAATGTTGTTTTATTTATTTATACTCGATTTGACATTTTGGATTTTTCAAGTAATTAATTATGTATTTTCTAAGGAAATATATTATTATATATTCTTAATTATTAAAAATTATTGCTATTTTTCATTATTGTAACGCAAATGGTTGCGTCTAACGATCAATATATAATATGTAGTAGAAGCAAGAAATTGTTATATGAGAATTGTATAGTGTGATTAATAAAACTAAACTAAATTAAATGTTCATAATATGTTCTGGCCGACGCTATTTTAAGCTAGAAAATTTTAGTACAAAATCTCATAATTAAAAGCTTATCTTACAGCATCTCAAGCCTCGCAAACAATCCGACAAGCTTACAAGGCGCTATTTCATATTTAAATCGCAAGCCTAGCCATGACGCCAATTTACTTCCACAATTCGCATCACAATTAGCAAACAATGTGATATTAATGTCAATTGCACTAAACTTAAGCGTCAGCTAAGTATAAAATATAATAAGGAACAGTCACGTAATTCCAATACGGCTCATACTTATTTCATACAACCTGCTATCACGTTTAGCTAGACTGTGTTCTAAGGAATGTAAATAAATGAATAATTAATCTTTAGTGCGTGTGTTGGATTTGCAATAATTTTGTTGATATATATCTCATTTTAAATGAATTATTAAAGTATTTTAAGTGTTTTTGTAATCAATTTAAAAATGTGGGTAAGACAACAAAACTGGTTGATGTAACCGAGTGACCGAACAGGTATAAAAGCGGCTACTTGTCAGTGAGCAGCCCACTTGTTTCCTGACCGGCGCCACGAACGGAGTTAAGTACCTTGATTGTCAAACTTTCTATATATAACTATTGTACATAAAATTAATTGCATGTTGATATTAGTTTAAATGTATTTGCTATTGCTTAAAGTTAAAGTAAATTGTGGACTTTAGTAAAACTTGATTATCGTTTAAAATAAAAGATTACCTTATCATATAATCTAAACAGTTTTATTATTTCTACTTATATTCCTACCGAATTATTTATTTAGTACCTGCGTCTTATTCAATGGCTTTAAAAATAGTAAGTAACAATTTTGACTCTTGTCTTATAGATATGAATACCATTTATTCCCATGAGTTAATGGTATCATTAATAGATTACGTTTAATATGCATTATTGGTTGATTATAACATCATAAGTATTCGCCGTAAATAGTGTTCCTTTTGTTCATCACCAAGCCTGGTTTTATATTCACAGTTCATACTTATTTTCCCTTTTCTCTTGTGCTTTTGTGACACTTTAAGTAATTTAATAAATAATTGTCGAATGTAACTCGTGCATCAGACTCACAAATATAGTTTTCTCATTTATTTTTATCTCAATTCCTAATTAATAATAAAATGTGCATACATTGAACACTACAAAAATTATGGTTACTATGTTAGATGAAAGATATTTCATGACAGTTCCATTGGATAAAGCAATAGCTATCTGAGCAAACTAATTTCTGATGTGGTTTGAAAAAATTTAGCCCCAGTAAAATATGGTTCAGAGGCAAAATAAATCGGTTTTACAGTTAATTTGAACTTTTTTAGTTAAGAGGCGTCTATTTAGCGGTATATTCGCAGTAGCGAAAAAGCTCACAAATAAAAAAAACATAAGGTTCGCATAGTATTCAATACATCAAAATGTTAACGTTAATTGAGTTTTACAATTGATTTTGTGTGTGATAAAATACATTCTCCGTTGGGAATTTCTCGTAATTTCTCAATATGTTCGATTATGAATACAATAAAAATAGGAATATTCCATTCCATACTTTCAACAACGTCACAGCGACGCGCGGAATGTGATGGTAGCGGGTTCGAATCCAGCACATGGATTATATTTATTTGGTTTTCATTTTGACTAGTAATTAAAATTTGAATGTGTTCGCTCTCGTTTTCACTCGCTGCTGAGCTACAGCGTCAGAACGAGAGCGCAATATTGAAATCACATTGCAATGCAGCGCAAGACAAATCGGATTCCTTGCTTTCTCAACCTCCTCTCAGAGTCGCCAGTTACGCCAAGAGCAACCGTGCTGTCTTGTAAATAAGGTTCATAATAGAATATTGCAGGTTAAAACAATTGACGCGCGTTGCATCGTTTTAATTAATTTGTTCAGCCAAAGTAGCCGCAATCCGCATGCTTCGGAATTTGAGGCTTCAAGATTTGAGCGAAGGCTTGAGGAAGTATTATGAATTATTTTCATAGCTGCTGTGAAATCTGTTTAATAAGCAGGATTTCATTTGAATATATATATATATATATATTAATTGATACACTTCTTCCTCAATGCATATTCGAACAGATATTGGAAGAACCCTGATATCAGTTATATTCCTTTCAGAAATGTAAAAACGCTGATGCACTATATAGTTAGAAAATGAAGGGCAAATCGATAATGAACAATCAGAAGCGAGACATGAACGGCTCTGAGCTGTACACGTATCTTCTGAAGGTGCTCAAGGAGTATCATCCAGAAGTGGACATCCGGGCGTACACGCAAGGGTCCAACGCAAGGGGGAGTCGGTATAAATAACGAAACGGAGGAAACACCACACACAGTGCACTGTCTAGTAAAAATGAAAGGCAAATCGATAATGAACAACCTCAATCAGAAACGCGACATGAACGGCTCTGAGCTGTACCCGTATCTTCTGAAGGTACTCAAGGAGTATCATCCACAAGTGGACATCCGAGCGTACACGCAAGGGTCCTCATTCGCATATGGGCAGTGGGGTCAGCGCGAGGAGGCCGAATGAACGGAAATAACTGTATGCCCATGTCACACGACTACAATTTTCAATTTCAATTATTCAGTTCAATTATTCAAAAAAATACAGAACTCAAACGTGATCTAGCCAACCTGGATGCTTTGCATAGGGATAGTGTGACACAGCGTGACCATCTGCTGGTCAAATTGAACAGTGTTCAGGAGTGCTGTGACATCCATGAGCGGACACTGCAACGTGTGGATGACCTGGAATATGAGCTTTCCGATGCCCACAAGGTGGTCCGTAGATTGCAAGAGGAAGCACAGTGCCAGCAAGTCAACACCACCCGGCGGCTCTTTGATGAACTTGTGACACCAAACACTTATGCAGAGTGTCATAGCAATTTTGGACCTTCTAGTGTGATTGATTTGACAGAGGACTCCCTTTGTAGTAAACAAGTTAACTTTCTAAGTCACAGGAAATACAAAAAGTATATTAAGCTAAATAGATTTATAAGAAAATCAAAACGACTGTACAGACAGCATATTAATATTCATAAAATTACTACATTGAGAAAAAATCATGTCAGTGTTCTGAAAGAATTAAATTCTTGTAATGAGCAATTATGCTACAGTAGAACCATTTATGAAACTGACACTGAGAAACTGCAAGCCGAACTGAACATATTAGAAAATTCTTTGAGAGATTTAACTAATAAATATGTAATATCCCAGAAGCAAATCAGTGAACATATTCTGGCAGCGGATGAACTTCTGGAGCTGTGCCACCACAACGAGGAATGTTTGGAAGCACTGCTTACCAAGCAGTCTTCGTATGAATGTGAGTGTGGGCTCCGGCAGGCTCATCCTATGCCCGGACATGCAGTATACTCATCAGTGCCGGACAGCAGCTTGTCGGTGTCACCGGAAACTATAACTCCAGCCTCTAATAATGTGAGTAGAACCCTTGTTTTCTCAGATAGGATAGGGCGAGGATTGGGCAAAATTCTATGTAATAATATTCTCAACAGCTGTGTTATAAATCATTGTATGCCCGATGCCTCATTTCTAAAAATTATAGATAACATCAAACATACCCATATCAATGAACAAACAACAATTGTATTAATGTTGGGTGATGGTTCAAATATTAGGTACTCTGAGATGAAGGCTGAGTTTGACTGCCTGTCTAAGCTAGGTGCTAAAAATGTTATTATAGGCGCATTACCCTATTCTGCTTCTCCATGCAGTGCTAACAGTCATGCGTGTAATCTTAATAAGCTTATATATAAGCTGACGTGCCGTCATAGTGACGTTATATTTTTTGACACTAATAATGCTATTAGTGATTACCGTATTACAACTGACAGACTTGCTAAATCTTTAGCATCTTTTATTAATTCCGTTTTCGGAAATCAAAGCTCCCTCTCCACCTTGGATAGGACGACATCTCCAACTGCGGATTTGTCTTTAAACTGACTGTTAGGACAACGGAGAAGCACAATAGTGTAACTTTATTACACCAAAATATTAATCGCTTCACTGGCAAAATACTAGATTTAGAATTATTTACGGAAGAGTTTAATGTAGATGTAGTCTGCTTAACAGAAACTTGGTTAAAGAATCACATGATGAAATTCAATGTAAATAATTACGTATTGGCCAGCGCGTTCAACAGAACTACAGCAGAGGGTGGTGGATCTATTATTTTAGTGAAAAATGGTTTGACTTTTAAGGAACGTAGAGACGTCTCAGGCTGTTCTGTTGATCGTGTTTGCGAGATTGCTTGTGCAGAGATGGATCAGTATCTGATAATTTGCATTTATAAACCACCATCAGGTGATTTAACATCTTTTATGGAAATTATGGAGGATGTACTCAGGAAAGCAACAAGTGGTAAAAAGTCAGTAGTGGTCTGCGGCGACTTTAATATCGATATTTTATCACAATCAGCTGAAAAAGATAAGTACATTACTCTTTTGAAATCTTTCAATTTTGACTACTTGTTTGAAGTACCTACCAGAGTTACTCCGACCTCGGCCACTTGTATAGATAATATTTGGTTAAACAGTTCTCATATAGACAGTAGCATAGTGGATGGAGTTCGTTCGGATCATAAAGCTCAGATGGTCAGGCTACCTTGCGAAGTAAAACATCCAGATCGCGTTATAGAAATAAGACCACTGAGTAGAAGTAGACTAGAATTACTAAAGTCTAATCTACTAGTCGCCATGCCGAACACCCAGGTAGAATCAAATGATCCGAATGATCAGTTCAAAATGCTTCTGAATACAGTGTGCAACGAATTTAATAAGACTTGTAGTAAAAAGCGTATTAAGATAAATAATAAAATGAGATTTAATGAGTGGGCAACTACCGGAATTCGGAAAAGTAGAGATAACTTATACCAACTTTATGAAAGGAGATCTTGCACCACTGACGAATGTTTCCATCAGTATGTTAGGGATTATTCCAAATTGTTTAAAACAGTGTGCACAAAAGCAAAAGCAATGCACTTGAATAATAAAATTAAGTCCTCAGATAATAAAGCCAAGACAGTCTGGAAAATAATAAACACAGAGACTGGGAAGAGAAATAATAGAGAGTTCACAATTTCTTTGAAAGTAAAGGATAATTTAATAACTGATGCAGTAAAAGTAGCTGATGAATTTAATAATTTCTTTTCTAAAATTCCTATAGTCACTACTCAGAGTTTAGCATCATCTACCACAAAAGCTGAATCCCTTCTGAATGACAACGTAAAATTAGAATCACTAACTAATTTCAAATTTCATCATGTTTCTCCTCTAGATGTACTGAAGTCCTTTGAAATGTTAAAAATAAAGAGCACTGAGGACTTATGGGGCGTGTCAGTCAAGGTACTGGAATCTATTCTGGAGGTCGTTGCACCAACTCTAGCTCTCATTTTTAATAACTGTATAGACTATGGCATTTTTCCAGACTTAATGAAATGTAGTAAAGTAGTTCCAATTTTCAAATCAGGTCATAGAGATAATCCTTCTGATTATCGTCCAGTTTCTATCCTACCTGCGTTTAGCAAAATATTCGAAAAAATAATGCTTACGCAATTGGTTTCTCACTTTAATTCTCACAATATTTTGCACGCACAGCAGTTCGGCTTCACGAAGGGTAGGTCAACTACTGATGCAGGTGCAAGTTTATTAAAATTTATTTTGCAGTCTTGGGAAGAGTCGCACGACGCCATCGGAGTGTTCTGTGACCTTTCCAAGGCTTTTGATTGTGTAGATCATGGTACTTTAATTTGTAAACTTAAGTTTTATGGCATCAGAGGGCACGCATTAGATCTCATGAAGTCATACTTAACACAGAGAAATCAAAAGGTAGCGATAAATAAAGCCATTTCGTCAGAGACAGTGGTAGAGATGGGAGTACCTCAGGGGTCTATTCTAGGTCCGTTCCTGTTCCTTGTTTATGTAAATGATCTGCCATATATGGTAAGCCGAAGATCAGGCATTGTAATGTTCGCAGACGACACCTCATTACTGTTCAAGGTAAATAGGAGAGATACTGAACTCATTGAACCAAATAATACCCTCTCCATGATATCTGACTGGTTTGCTGCCAATAACTTAGTATTGAACCCGAAAAAAACTAAATGTATTAAATTCTCTCTTGCGAACTCATCAAACAGAAACTTATATACAAATATTAGACTTAATGGTCAAACATTAGAATTTGTTTCTTCTACTGTATTCTTAGGTATTACATTGGACTCAAAATTGCAGTGGGGTTCCCATATAACAGCGATAGGAAGTAGGTTGAGCTCTGCTGCATTTGCAGTCAGGAGAATAAGGCAGCTTACCAATGTGGCAACGGCACGGTTAGTTTACTTTGCTTATTTTAATAGTATAATTACTTATGGTCTTATCTTATGGGGATCAGCTGCAGATATTGAAACTGTTTTTATTTTGCAAAAAAGGGCTATCCGAGCAATTTATAACTTGGGGTCACGTGACTCATTAAGAGAATTTTTCAAAGAAATAGATATTCTAACCCTGCCGTCCCTATATATATTTGAAATAATAATGTATGTTAGGAAGAATTTGGGCAATTTTCCAACGAACGCTGATAAACCAATAGCCACGAGAAATACTGGGAAACTGAAAGTAACCTTCTATAGACTAGTAAAGGCGAAAAAGTCGTTCTTGGGAAATTGTATCAAATTCTACAATAAAATTCCTAAACACATTACTGAACTTAGCAATTCTAAATTCAAATCTGTAGTAAAACAAACACTTATTTCAAAAGCATATTATAAGATAAACGATTACATCATGGATAGGGATGTTTGGCAGTGATAGCGTCCTGCACGGGTAATCTATCGCGAAAATATGTTTTCTACTGTAGCATTGTTATTTCAGTTATTTTGTAGTAGCTGACACTGTAATTTATATTTAACTATACAATGTATATTGTTTTGAAAAAATGACACCTCGCCGAGTTTCTTACGCCGGTTCTTCTCGTGGCAGAGGTTTATTTTTCCGAACCGGTGGTAGTTTATTGACGTTCATAGGTGCATGTAATATGCCTAATTTGAAGAATAAACTACTTTTACTTTTACTTTTTTACTTTTAGTCGGAAAACTGATAAAAATAACGAAACGGAGGAAACACCACATACAGAGCGATTAAAAGCTTCGCAGCTTCACAAGTGTTAGCGCCACCTACCGTGCCAAGCCCGAAGGCATCATAATATAATAAACTAATTCATATACATTAAATTAATAGTTTTGTGTGTTATTGATTGATAATAATTAATTCATAAATTATCATGCTCATTATATATTAAATAAGACGAATAATTTAATTAAGTATGTGTAATGATTAATATTGTTGATTTCATGGAAGGGGCACGAGTTTATAAAATGGCCTGTAACCGTAGAGCGAGCTCACTTTCCTTACGAGATTCATTCTGATAACATGGTTAGCCAATAAACCAGTGATACCGTTAATATAATTTTATTTTCTTTGGCAAGGATTCCTTCTTCCTATCCTGAGGTCTATCACACCTCAGGAGTGGGATAATAAACGATGTCTGGGCCATATTTAGATGGACTGGGGCGAAAACGGAAAAGAAGAACTTCATTTGCAACCTCCGGCGTCGAAGAGAGTACGATTTTTTTTTCTTCCGCCCCACGTGTTTGCAACGAGCACGAGCCAGACACACCCAAACGACGTAGAATTACGCCCACGGAAGCTGAAGTTATCCCCAAATTTAAACCTGAAGCAAGAAACTGCAACGCGAAAGGATGGCTGCACAAGATAGACCAGTTAGGAGATGTATACGGTTGGAACAATAAAGACCGTCAGTTCGTGATGCAAATCAGGCTTCGCGGCTCTGCGCGTGATTGGTATGACGACTTGGAAGAGTATGATCTCACGTGGGACGAATGGAAACGCACGCTACAAACTGCGTTTCCACGGTCAACAGATTTTGTCGATCGCCTGGAAGAAATGCTGGCAAGATCAAAGGTTGACACAGAAACTATGACGAAATACTTTCACGACAAACTATCTCTCCTCAAGAAATGCAAGATTTATGATGAAGATGCCATTTCATGCATTATCAAGGGCCTGCCAATTGAACTGCGAGCGAATGCAAAGGCATACCAATGTGACACACCCGAACAACTATATTACGGGTATCTTTCCTCGCTAGAGAATTTCAAGAGAGTAGAAGCAGCTGCAAGCGTAAGAAGATCGACTTGGAGAAGAGGAACCACAACTACTACAACGCACCCTCTTCCGAAGGTGTGCTACGCCTGTCGACGGCCAGGACACGAGGCGCGGGACTGCAGGTCTCAGCTACATTGCGACGTGTGTCAGCGCAGCGATCACAATGCAACTACATGCTGGTTCGCCGCTGGGAGCTCAAGACAACAGTTATCGAAGGTCAGTGACATTCTATATATGACATACAATATCTTTCTCGATCTTTATAAAAAGAAAGTATTTGTGAATGGTTACGAAATGACAGCCTATATAGACACTGGTAGCAAACTAAATATACTTACCACTGAACAGGCTGATAAAATGGGACATGCAATTGTACCATCTGCAGTTGTTTTGCGGGGCTTTGGTGGTGCACATTCACATTCACTTGGCACTGTGCAAGTTGAGGTTCTTGTTGATAATGTCACTTTGTTGGGTTCCGCGGAAGTAACGGACTACAAGCTAACGGTAATCGATTTTATTGTCGGTCAGTCATTAATCAATCAGAAAAATGTTAGTCTAATCACAACAAATAACTCTGTGACATTCATTCACACTCATGAGATGGAAAGTACCCTCCAGTATATAAAATTAAATTCTTCAGATTTTATGTCGAAATTTCCTGTTTATTTAGATAAAGATGTTGTACTGGCGAACATAATCAGGCTTATGTCCAAGTTTATGTCGATTGTAATACTAATGGAGGTGAACACACATTCTTGTTGCATCCGGTTTGCTTTGAATTGGGTAGTACATCTTATTTTATACCCCAAGCTATTTTAACGGGTCGGAAATGCTTTTTAAAAGTTATTAATGTAGGCGATGATCTAATTAACTGGGCAAAAGGTAAATTACTAGCACGTGCCGAAATTATTAAGGAAAAGGTCATTCACGAAAGTGTAGTAATTACGATTGAAAATGCTATCAAACGTGACGTAGCTGAATGTAATATATCCCCAGCCGAATTAAACGTAGGTGATCTTAGTGAATCAGATTCTGCCAAGCTTTTGAAGTTATTGAATGAATACAGCTCATCTTTTGCCAGATGTACAAAAGATTTGGGTTGCACAGATTTAATTAGCATGAAAATTAAAACAACTACTGACGTTCCTGTATTCTATAAGCCATACAGGTTATCATATAGTGAAAGCGCTATCGTAGACCAAAAAGTGCAGGAATTAATAGATGCAGGCATAGTCAGGGAATCTATATCCGACTACGCAAGTCCCGTCGTATTAGTAAAAAAGAAAAACGGGGAGTATAGACTGTGCGTAGACTATAGAGCTTTAAATGCGCGTACTGTAAAGGATAGGTACCCTTTGCCTAACATAGACGATCAGTTAACTCGTTTATCCGGTAAAGCATTTTTCACAACGCTAGATCTTGCACAAGGATATATGCAGGTTCCCATTGATGAGGACTCTGTTCATAAGACTTCGTTCGTGACTAGCTCCGGTCAGTACGAATATTTAAAAATGCCGTTCGGGCTCTGTAATGCTCCAGCCGTATTTTCCCGATTGATCAGATTAGCCCTAGGTAAAGTTCAGTCGGAAATAGCACTATATTTAGATGATATCATGTTGCCGACTGTTACTATTGAGGAAGGTCTAGATCTCTTAAAACGGGTATTACAATCTTTAAAAGACGCTAAGTTAAAACTCAACTTACAGAAGTGCTCATTTTTGAAATCAAGCGCCACTTATCTAGGTCATGAAATTACACAAGGAACGATACAACCCGGTACGGCTAAAATAGAATGTGTCAGTAAGTACAAACGACCAAGTAATGTACACGAGATCCGCCAATTCATCGGATTGACATCATATTTTAGGAAGTTCGTACGCGGTTTCGCTGAAATAGCCAGGCCACTCACCGAATTGACTAAAAAAGGTGTTGTTTGGCGCTGGGGCACCGAACAAGAGGAGGCATTCCAAACTTTAAAACAAAGATTGATAGAGAGGCCCGTATTAGGTATTTATGATAGGAATGCGGAGACTGAACTCCATACCGATGCTAGTAGCTTAGGTCTTAGCGGTATCTTGCTTCAATATCAGCCCGACCATAGCCTCAAGCCGATAGCATATTTCAGTAGAGTCACTAGCAAAGAAGAACGGTTTTATCATAGCTATGAACTTGAAACCTTAGCAGTCGTAGAATCCCTAAAGCGATTTCAAGTTTACTTGACTGGAATCCCTGTAAAGGTAATCACAGACTGCGCAGCTTTACGAACAACTCTTGTCAAAAGAGATTTAATTTCACGCATTGCCCGATGGTGGTTTGATATTCAACATTTTGATATAACAGTAGAATATCGCCCCGGTTATCAAATGCGCCACGCCGATGCCCTTAGTAGAAATCCCGTCATAAGCGAAGTCAATATTATAGATGAATCCGACTGGTTACTAACCCTCCAAATGCAAGATGATGCGCTACAAAACATAATAACGCAACTTCACAATGGCAACGATAACCCGGACATAGTTTCAAACTACGCACTTAAAGAGGGTATTTTATATAGGAAAACAGTGTCAGGGGAACGGTTCGTCATCCCGAAGTTAGCAAAGTATGGTCTTTTGCAAAAATATCATGAACAAATAGGCCACCCAGGCTTTGAAAAATGCGAGAAGACTATTAAAGCCCAATTTTGGTTCAAGGGAATGACTCGTTTTATACGAAAATACATAAATTCGTGTTTAAATTGTGCATATGGTAAGGGTAACTATGGTAGGCTAGAAGGAGAATTACATCCTATTCTCAAGCCGGCCGTTCCAATGCACACAGTGCATGTAGATCATTTAGGTCCGTTCGTTAAGACCCGTCTTGGAAATACATATTTGCTAGTAATAATCGACTCTTTTACGAAGTACGTATTTGCAAAACCTGCTAAAAATGCAAGCTCAATTGAAACGATTAAACTATTTAAAGATGTGATTTATCAATTTGGTAATCCTAGTAAAGTAATAAGCGATCGAGGAAAAGCATTCACGAGTCGGTATTTCAAGCAGTTTGCAGAAGAATGTCAATTTAAACATGTTCTGAATGCCATTGCCAGCCCCCGATCTAACGGGCAGGTGGAGAGGGTTAACCGCACCCTCATTAACGGTTTAAATACTATGGCCTCTAGTGAATGTACCTGGGATACTAAAGTACCCGATATAGTGTGGGGAATAAACAACACACCCAATGCGACCACTGGCTTTTCCCCATTTAGCCTTATGTTTGGCCATAACAATACACGGTACCCAGGCTATACATCTGATACTCTTACAGACGCGGTCGGTCAACGACAACAGCTTGAGTCACGTAGAAAATTGGCTAAATTACGAATCGATCGTAATATGACAGTAATGAAAAGTAGGTTCGATAAAAAGCGCAAACCGTCCAAAAAGTACTCTTTAGGCCAACTAGTTCTTTGGAAAGGCGGATCCGCAAGGGATACTCAGGCAAAGGTTACAAGAAAACTTGATGGATTATACACAGGACCATATAAAGTAGTCAAATGTGACCATGCTTTAGATCGCTATACGATTTCCAGTATAAAAGGCATGAAGGGATATAAAAGATTCTGTGCTATAGTACGGGGCGAAGTACTACGGCCTTACAAAACGACCATGTCAGACAATGATAGCTCTGGCAGTGACCATGAAGTAGATAGAGATGACCTAATTGACCTTTTGGAAAGTTAATCAAATTATGCAATAGGTAAAGAAATAATTGTGTGTTTACTTCCATAGTAAAAGTAGCATATTTATTTAATATAGGGATAATTAAACAATGATAGAATATTCAATAATATTTAGTAATATCTCGTGTAGAGGTTTTCTAATTGATAAGCTTAATGATTTTCACGCTTAATGTTAACCTTGTAATACAATTTAATGCATGCATCAAATATTTCAAATTATTGTATTATACCATGAACGATTCAATGTAAAAAAAGCCTTTTACTGAATTTGAAAAACAAAGAATATTTGACCCTATTTCTTAAACAATATGGTAACAAGCGTAACGTGACTATACTAAACTTAAAACTAGTTACGTGACGAAAAATTACAATAAATTCATTTGTTCATTTTGCGTGTGTCAGAATCACTTTACTGCAACTAGATAAGGTCTACTAATGGCCAGTTTAATGTGTTGCTGTTGATACTCATACCAAACACCTCAGTTTTTTCATAAAAATAAGACAGGGTAGATGTATTTACGTGATAAACAAAATCATAAACTGCGGGTACACACTGTTAGTAATCGACGCGACAATACTGTATGTGGCATTAATGACAAATAAATATATTTCTCCTCATTAGTTACTGTGTGATATACGTAACAAATATGTTTCGGTGACAGTGCTGATTTAATGACAATAGTGACTGATAACAAATTCTTAACACTTGCTGTGTGATGGATAGCAACAATGTGACTGCTGTGTGAAAGTCATTACGTGACAGCTTATAGGTATGTAATGTGTGATGAGTACTGTGTGAAGGCTACTGTGTGATAGTTACGCTAGGAGTACTGTGTGATGGCTACTATGTGATGGCTACTGTGTGATGGCAACTGTGTGATGGCTACTGTATGATGGCTACTGTGTGATGGCTACTGCGTAATAGCTACTGCGTGATAGCCATTGTGTAATGACGACTGTGTGATGACTACGCCCACTAAGTGAAGGTTACTGTGTGATAATAATTATCCAACAATAACTGAGAAAAAATTACAATAATTTACAGGAACTTATGTCCCATAGAATCGTTACTAGAATCTTTACTAATCTGTGTGATACGGATGCCTCATTAGATTCATAAAATGTAAATTTACTGTGTGATGCCTTTTCTTTTAACATTAAACGCCTTTATCTATAGCATTATACTCTGCTTCCTTGTTTTACATTCCAGGTTCCGGATACAAACGGTTCAGCTGTACCTACCAACAACGCGAGGGGCGCAGCAGAGCGCCGTGGGACACGGCCGTGGCAGGATGGCCGAGTGTTAGCGCCACCTACCGTGCCAAGCCCGAAGGCATCATAATATAATAAACTAATTCATATACATTAAATTAATAGTTTTGTGTGTTATTGATTGATAATAATTAATTCATAAATTATCATGCTCATTATATATTAAATAAGACGAATAATTTAATTAAGTATGTGTAATGATTAATATTGTTGATTTCATGGAAGGGGCACGAGTTTATAAAATGGCCTGTAACCGTAGAGCGAGCTCACTTTCCTTACGAGATTCATTCTTATAACATGGTTAGCCAATAAACCAGTGATACCGTTAATATAATTTTATTTTCTTCGGCAAGGATTCCTTCTTCCTATCCTGAGGTCTATCACACAAGAGAAAAGCCGATATCGAAGCCCTCCGCCTGAGACGAACAGCTATTGTTCAGAACCGTAGAAACGCTGATGCACTGTCTACTCAAAATTAAGGGCAAATCGATAATGAACAACCTCAACCAGAAGCGCGACATGAACGGCTCCGAGCTGTACCCGTATCTTCTGAAGGTGCGCAAGGAGTATCATCCACCAGTGGACATCCTGGCGTACACGCAAGGGTCCTCATTCGCATATGGGCAGTGGGGTCAGCGCGACGAGGCCGAACAAACGGAAATTAACTGTATGACTATGTCATACGACTATAAGTCGGAAAACTGATATAAAAAACGAAACGGAGGAAACACAACATAAAAAGCAATTTAAAGCTTCCCAGCTACACAAGACAAAAGCGGTAATCGGAGCCTTCCGCCTGAGGCTGGAGGAGGTCGAAAGGTTGTGTGCCGCAAATTAAGGTGCTGCAGCCGCTCATAGTCGACAGCGCTGCTCATGGACTGCATACGATGCACAGCCAGCCCGGATCTCAATTCGGCGATCGCAACACTGTCCTAAATATCGAACGCCATAGCCTCCGGCCACGGGGACGCGCTAAGCGCGTACGAGCAGCAGCTCGTGAGCGCCGAGGCCATGCAGATCCGCCACCTGCGCAACTCCGACCGGCCGCCAGCGCACATCGTGTTCGCCTATGCAACTGTTGTGTGCCGTAATTTCCCTCCTCCACGAATCCAACGGTGTCACGGACCCTGCCTTCCCCCAGTACCAAGAATTAGTCCTGGTGATCTTCATATTCATATATATTTACTGCATTATTTTGTACAATAAGGTCTTAAAACTTCATAACATGCTTTCAACATTAACCCCACAAGGACACTGCAAAATAAGTTAAACCACTTAACTTTTATATATTAGTTACATATTTATTTTGTTTTTACGATCAAAAAATCTTGTAAATTATAAAGACAGTTAGCTAAAAGAAAACTTTTTAATGAATTACAAAACAAAGTATATTTTTTATTCCTTTAATTGTAAGCGGTAATTCATTTTAAATTTTTACTACAATATGGTGAGTGGCTGCGCTTAAAATTTTTAGTCTCGTAAAAGAGCTAAATAATTGGTTCCTCTTCCTGAGGTTTGGTTGGCAAAAATCATCTCTTTCACGTCCAAATACATCTTTATGTTTTCTTATGAATTTACATATTGCGTAAATATAAATAGACACAAGTGAGGCCTACAACTTTGCCATTCTCTAATGTTGACCAAAATTTTAAGGCATTTCTTTTGTAAAATGAAGAGGCTTTTAGCGGGTGGACTATTTCCCAGATTATTACGCCAAGCAGCTTCTTCCAGCCCCTAATGATATTGTTAACATGGAACACCGGCTCGGCTCTCGACCACTACGTAGAACTCCACAAGATACACCTCTTCCTCAAAGCATATCCGAACAAATATTGAAAGAACCCTGACATCAGTTTTTTTCCTTTCAGAAACGTAATAACGCTGGTGCACTATGTCATGTCACACGACTACAAGTCGGAAAACTGATGAAAATAACGAAACGGAGGAAACACCACATACAGAGCAATTAAAAGCTTCGCAGCTTCACGAGAGAAAAGCCGATATCGAAGCCTTCCGCCTGAGACGAACAGCTATTGTTCAGAACCGTAAAAGGGCTGGTGCACTGTCTACTCAAATTTAAGGCCACATCGATAATGAACAACCTCAATCAGAAGCGCTATATGAACGGCTCTGAGCTGGACTCGTATCTTCTGACGGTGCGCAAGGAGTATCATCCGCAAGTGGACATCCGGGCGTACACGTAAGGCTCCTCATTCGCATATAGGCCGACCAAACGGAAGTTAACTGTATGCCCATGTGACCCATATCATACGACTACAAGTCGAGAAACTGATATTAATAATTCGTTATTGATATTAATATACGGAGGAAACACAATATAAAAAGCGATTTAAAGCTTCCCAGCTACACAAGACAAAAGCGGTAATCGGAGCCCTCCGCCTGAGGCTGGAGGAGGTCGAAAGGTTGTGCGCCGCAAATTAAGGTGCTGCAGCCGGTCATAGTCGACAGCGCTGCTCATGGACTGCATACGATGCACAGCCAGCCCGGATCTCAATTCGGCGATCGCAACGCTGTCCTAAATATCGAACGCCATAGCCTCCGGCCACGGGGAGGCGCTAGGCG
Source organism: Notocelia uddmanniana (assembly GCA_905163555.1). Classification (NCBI taxonomy): domain Eukaryota; kingdom Metazoa; phylum Arthropoda; class Insecta; order Lepidoptera; family Tortricidae; genus Notocelia; species Notocelia uddmanniana. Next base: position 25,521,228 of record LR991066.1, read on the forward strand.
CGTACGAGCAGCAGCTCGTGAGCGCCGTGGCCATGCAGATCCACCACCTGCGCAACTCCGACCGGCCTCCAGCGCACATCATGTTCGCCTATGAGTTACATCAAGGTCACGCTCGTCGTATAAGCGATTTAAAGCTTCCCAGCTACACAAGACAAAAGCGGTAATCGAAGCCCTCCGCCTGAGCCTGGAGGAGGTCAAAAGGTTGTGCGCCGCAAGATAAGGTGCTGCAGCCGCTCATAGTCGACAGCGCTGCTCATGGACTGCATACGATGCACAGCCAGCCCGGATCTCAATTCGGCGATCGCAACGCTGTCCTAAATATCGAACGCCATAGCCTCCGGCCACGGGGAGGCGCTAGGCGCGTACGAGCAGCAGCTCGTGAGCGCCGTGGCCATGCAGATCCACCACCTGCGCAACTCCGACCGGCCGCCAGCGCACATCATGTTCGCCTATGAGTTACATCAAGGTCACGCTCGTCGTATAAGCGATTTAAAGCTTCCCAGCTACACAAGACAAAAGCGGTAATCGAAGCCCTCCGCCTGAGCCTGGAGGAGGTCAAAAGGTTGTGCGCCGCAAGATAAGGTGCTGCAGCCGCTCACAGTCGACAGCGCTCTGCTCATGGACTGCATACAGTGCATAGCCAGCCCGGATCTCAATTCGGCGATCGCAACGCTGTCCTAAGTATCGAACGCCATAGCCTCCAGCCACGGGGTGACGCTAAGCGCGTACGAGCAGCAGCTCGTGAGCGCCGTGGCCATGCAGAGCCGCCACCTGCGCAACTCCGACCGGCCGCCAGCGCACATCATGTTCGCCTATGAGTGCATCAAGGTCACGCTCGTCGTATCCTACGTGACCGGCGCCATTGGGATGTACGTGGGTTCGAACAACCTGTGTTCCCTACTGCGCGATTTGCTGCGGATGTTGAATGGAGACAGTGCGGTGCCGGGCGTCGAGGACAGCTCGCAGATTCTATACCTTATACCTAAGTTTCAAATATGTGAGACAGCGCAATACTCGCCAAAAATCAAACAATTTTTTTTTTTTTTTTATTAAAGTTCCAAATACTTTAACGCAGAGTTTGCAATATAACTTAACTGATGAAGCCATGAAATGGCTTATTTACAGCTAGAGTTCGGACTAAGGATTACATTATATTCTATTCAGTAATAAACAACAATAAGGTACCTGCTTATCACAAGGCGTAATCATAATTGTTACATGACATAAAATATTTGTTAACCTCTTTAATTGATCTAGGGTTGGAGAGGTATACATCTTGTATGTGTTTTGGGAGGCTATTTATTATTTTTGGTAGCAAGTAAAGATTGGTCCTCATGCCATAAACATTTTTAACCTGTGGTAGTAAAAATCTGTGTGTATTGGATAAACCCCTTAACCTACTATTGCGGTGATATTCATTCAATTGATTTATGTTATTATATTCTTCTTTTTAGTCATAAAATATAATAATAAATACGCTGGTGCACTGTCTAGTCAAAAGTAAGGGCAAATCGATAATTAACAACCTCAATCAGAAGCGCAGCATGAACGGATCTGAACTGTACCTTTAATTTGTGAAGGTGCGCAAGGAGTATCATCCACAAGTAGACATCCGGGCGTACACCCAAAGGTCCTCATTCGCATGTGGGCAGTGGGATCAGCGCGAGGAGGCCAAACAAACGGAAATTAACTGTATCCCCATGCAATACGAATATAAGTCGGAAAACTAATATAAATAACGAAGAGGAGGAAACATCACATATAGAGAGATTACAAGTTTTGCAGCTTCACAAGAGAAAAGCCGAAATCGAAGCCCTCTGCCTGAAGCTGGATATAGTTCGCCGCAAGAAAAGGACCCATCATACTGGCTAAACCTTTAACGGCATATCACACCATGTCGTCGACTTTTAGCGAGATATGGAGCGTAATTCGATTTGTTTTGGTTGCGGCTTAGGACAAGACGATTTTTACAATACCGAAATATCAAATCTCTCACGCGCCTCATGTCTTTTGTTAGTTCCTACATATCGACTTAATATTAAAAGATTCATAATAACCATGTCCATGAGTAAATACGAGCCCGGTTTTATATGACCCGAATGTGAAATGTAGCTAATCTGACTACTTTCTCGACTCTAACGCAATCGTGTACTCAAAATGTACTCTTTGTTAAGTTATACTAAAATTTAAATGTGGTTACATTTATTCAGTAAAAAATATTTTCATGTAATTTTAATGTGGTTTGGACATAAGGAATACAGGTCATTATCCTTTGAAAATAAATACAAGAAGCTGCCAGCAGACGAGAAGTGCGTTCACAACCTGTGGAAGGCCCGCGTAGCTGGCGAAGAAGAGGACATCAATGAATTTAACCTTATTGAAGATGAGAAGAGTTCAAAATGGAACAAATAATACCTCGGGTTTATGAAGAAATTTGTCACCATCATACCGTTGCGGAGGAGAAAGGCATGGAGGGAGGTAGCGCTTGTATTTGTGGAGAAATGCGACCGCGCGGGCAAGACAACTGGCAAGGTGATATCTGGCATCGTCGCCAAGTGCGTCACCGCGCCCAAGACTAAGACTAAAGATTTGGCGCTCCAGATCACCCTTATGTATAAAGGAATAGAAAAACAAGAGGTTGTCCAAGGGGAACTCATGAAGGGTATGGTACAAAAGAACCCTAAAGTAGTCAACGCTTGCGTGTTGACGTTGAACACAGCGTACGACACAAAGAACCCATCTATAAAGGCGGAGAGGCAGCGGCCGAAGCGCTTGCAATTTTGGACCCTTGAATGAGCAGAAAATTAAAGGATTCGCTGATAAAATTTAAATGTGCATTAAGAGAAAAACCTCGTTGGCGAGAAGAACATTGCTCCTCACATTTGCCAAACTTGAACGCTTGAAGGAGCAGAAAATTAAGGAAATCACTGATAAAATTAAAATGTGCTTTAGCAAAAAAACTCGTTGGCGAGAAGAACATTGCTCCTCACATTTGGCAAACTTGAACCCTTGAAGGGGCAGAAAATTGCTTGTTATTGCTTGTATTTGTTGAGAAATGCGACCACGCGGGCAAGACGAAGATTTTTCTTAAAATGCCCCGCCGTATTCCTCCTCGCCATCCCTTAATATTCCATATCAGCCTTTGCCATTCCAATTCTGCTAGGAACAGTTTCTTTAGAAGAGTCTGTCATGACTATAATACCAATTTTATAAACTTTGATATCTTCTCATTATCTCTTAAGAAATAGAGTGGAGCTCTGCGAAAGTTAATTTTCGCTTAGTATTAACAACAATTTCTAACTTGTTCAGCTAATTCATATTGCACACGCACTACATTTTGGCATTTAGTAGTAACTAAAATGTGTACTGTATAACTTTATGTTTAGCGGATCTTTCCCGTTTACCTATCTATGTTATATAAATAGTTACACGCGTGGATAGTAGGCATGCTTGCATTACTTACCCACCCTGTTTCGATATTTCTATAAATTTTATTACTTCATAATTAATGGAACTACAGGTTAATACGTATACCACATAAGTACTATTTCAATCTGTGTGTGACCGTTTGATTCCTGAATAAAGAAAAAAATACATATACATTAGAAGATCCCTGATATGCGTGATATTTCTCTCAGAAACGTAAAAACACTGGTGTACTATCTAGTTAATATAAAGGGCAAATCGAATATGAACAATCTCAATCAGAAGCGCGACATGAACGGCTCTAAACTGTATCCGTATCTTCTGAAGGTGCTCAAGGACAATCATCCTCAAGTGGACACCCGTGCGTACACGCAAGGGTCCTCATTCGCATATGGGCCGTGGGGTCAGCGCAAGGAGGCCGAACAAACGGAAATTAATTGTATGCCCATGTCACACGACTACAAGTCGGACAACTGATAAAAATAACGAAACGGAGGAAACACCATATACAGAGCGATTAAAAGCTTTGCAGCTTCACAAGAGAAAAGCCGATACCGAAGCCCTCTGCTTGAGACGAACAGCTATTGTTCAGAACCGTACAAAGGCTGGTGCACTGTCTACTCAAATTTAAGGCCACATCGATAATGAACCACCTCAATCAGAAGCGCAACATGAACGGCTCTGAGCTGGACTCGTATCTTCTGACAATGCGCAAGGAGTATCATCCACAAGTGGACATCCGGGCGTACACGCAAGGGTCCTCATTCGCATATGGGCAGTGGAGTCAGCGCGAGGAGGCCGACCAAACGAAAGTTAACTGTATGCCCATGTGACCTATATACGACTACAAGTCTAAAAACTGATATAAATAATGAAACGGAGGAAACACAACATAAAAAGCAATTTAAAGCTTCGCAGCTACACAAGACAAAAGCGGTAATCGAAGCCCTCCGCCTGAGGCTGGAGGATGTCAAAAGGTTGTGCGCCGCAAGATAAGGTGCTGCAGCCGCTCACAGTCGACAGAGCTCTGCTCATGGACTGCATACAGTGCATAGTCAGCCTGGATCTCGAGTCGGTGATCGCAACGCTGTCTTTAATATCAAACGCCATAGCCTCCAGCCACGTGGTAGCCAGCAGCTCGTGAGCGCCGTGGCCATGCAGATCTGCCACCTGCGCAACTCCGACCGGCCGCCGGCGCACATCATGTTCGCCTATGAGTACATCAAGGTCACGCTCGTCGTATCCTACGTGATCGGCGTCATTGGGATGTACGTGGGCTCGAACACTCTGCGTTCCCTACTGCGCGATTTGCTGCGGGTGTTGAATGGAGACAGTGCGGTGCCGGGCGTCGAGGACAGCTCGCAAATTCTATACCTTATACCTAAGTTTCAAATATGTGAGACAGCGCAATGCTCACCAAAAATCAATCAATTAATTTAGTCATAAAATATAATAATAAATACGCTAGTGCACTGTCTAGTCAAAAGTAAGGGCAAGTCGATAACTTACAACCTCAATCAGAAGCGCAGCATGAACGGATCTGAGCTGTACCTTTAATTGGTGAAGGTGCGCAAGGAGTATCATCCACAAGTGGACGTACACCCAAAGGTCCTCATTCGCATGTGGGCAGTGGGATCAGCGCGAGGAGGCCGAACAAACGGAAATTAACTGTATCCCCATGCCATACGAATATAAGTCGGAAAACTAATATAAATAACGAAGAGGAGGAAACATCACATATAGAGAGATTACAAGTTTTGCAGCTTCACAAGAGAAAAGCCGAAATCGAAGCCCTCTGCCTGAAGCTGGATATAGTTCGCCGCAAGAAAAGGACCCATCATACTGGCTAAACCTTTAACGGCATATCACACCATGTCGTCGACTTTTAGCGAGATATGGAGCGTAATTCGATTTGTTTTGGTTGCGGCTTAGGACAAGACGATTTTTACAATACCGAAATATCAAATCTCTCACGCGCCTCATGTCTTTTGTTAGTTCCTACATATCGACTTAATATTAAAAGATTCATAATAACCATGTCCATGAGTAAATACGAGCCCGGTTTTATATGACCCGAATGTGAAATGTAGCTAATCTGACTACTTTCTCGACTCTAACGCAATCGTGTACTCAAAATGTACTCTTTGTTAAGTTATACTAAAATTTAAATGTGGTTACATTTATTCAGTAAAAAATATTTTCATGTAATTTTAATGTGGTTTGGACATAAGGAATACAGGTCATTATCCTTTGAAAATAAATACAAGAAGCTGCCAGCAGACGAGAAAAGCGTTCACAACCTGTGGAAGGCCCGCGTAGCTGGCGAAGAAGAGGACATCAATGAATTTAACCTTATTGAAGATGAGAAGAGTTCAAAATGGAACAAATAATACCTCGGGTTTATGAAGAAATTTGTCACCATCATACCGTTGCGGAGGAGAAAGGCATGGAGGGAGGTAGCGCTTGTATTTGTGGAGAAATGCGACCGCGCGGGCAAGACAACTGGCAAGGTGATATCTGGCATCGTCGCCAAGTGCGTCACCGCGCCCAAGACTAAGACTAAAGATTTGGCGCTCCAGATCACCCTTATGTATAAAGGAATAGAAAAACAAGGGGTTGTCCAAGGGGAACTCATGAAGGGTATGGTACAAAAGAACCCTAAAGTAGTCAACGCTTGCGTGTTGACGTTGAACACAGCGTACGACACAAAGAACCCATCTATAAAGGCGGAGAGGCAGCGGCCGAAGCGCTTGCAATTTTGGACCCTTGAATGAGCAGAAAATTAAAGGATTCGCTGATAAAATTTAAATGTGCATTAAGAGAAAAACCTCGTTGGCGAGAAGAACATTGCTCCTCACATTTGCCAAACTTGAACGCTTGAAGGAGCAGAAAATTAAGGAAATCACTGATAAAATTAAAATATGCTTTAGCAAAAAAACTCGTTGGCGAGAAGAACATTGCTCCTCACATTTGGCAAACTTGAACCCTTGAAGGGGCAGAAAATTGCTTGTTATTGCTTGTATTTGTTGAGAAATGCGACCACGCGGGCAAGACGAAGATTTTTCTTAAAATGCCCCGCCGTATTCCTCCTCGCCATCCCTTAATATTCCATATCAGCCTTTGCCATTCCAATTCTGCTAGGAACAGTTTCTTTAGAAGAGTCTGTCATGACTATAATACCAATTTTATAAACTTTGATATCTTCTCATTATCTCTTAAGAAATAGAGTGGAGCTCTGCGAAAGTTAATTTTCGCTTAGTATTAACAACAATTTCTAACTTGTTCAGCTAATTCATATTGCACACGCACTACATTTTGGCATTTAGTAGTAACTAAAATGTGTACTGTATAACTTTATGTTTAGCGGATCTTTCCCGTTTACCTATCTATGTTATATAAATAGTTACACGCGTGGATAGTAGGCATGCTTGCATTACTTACCCACCCTGTTTCGATATTTCTATAAATTTTATTACTTCATAATTAATGGAACTACAGGTTAATACGTATATCACATAAGTAATATTTCAATCTGTATGTGACCGTTTGATTCCTGAATAAAGAAAAAAAATACATATACATTAGAAGATCCCTGATATGCGTGATATTTCTCTCAGAAACGTAAAAACGCTGGTGTACTATCTAGTTAATATAAAGGGCAAATCGAATATGAACAATCTCAATCAGAAGCGCGACATGAACGGCTCTAAACTGTATCCGTATCTTCTGAAGGTGCTCAAGGACAATCATCCTCAAGTGGACACCCGTGCGTACACGCAAGGGTCCTCATATGGGCCGTGGGGTCAGCGCAAGGAGGCCACACAAACGGAAATTAATTGTATGCCCATGTCACACGACTACAAGTCGGACAACTGATAAAAATAACGAAACGGAGGAAACACCATATACAGAGCGATTAAAAGCTTTGCAGCTTCACAAGAGAAAAGCCGATACCGAAGCCCTCTGCTTGAGACGAACAGCTATTGTTCAGAACCGTAAAAAGGCTGGTGCACTGTCTACTCAAATTTAAGGCCACATCGATAATGAACCACCTCAATCAGAAGCGCAACATGGACGGCTCTGAGCTGGACTCGTATCTTCTGACAATGCGCAAGGAGTATCATCCACAAGTGGACATCCGGGCGTACACGCAAGGGTCCTCATTCGCATATGGGCAGTGGAGTCAGCGCGAGGAGGCCGACCAAACGAAAGTTAACTGTATGCCCATGTGACCCATATACGACTACTAGTCTAAAAACTGATATAAATAATGAAACGGAGGAAACACAACATAAAAAGCAATTTAAAGCTTCGCAGCTACACAAGACAAAAGCGGTAATCGAAGCCCTCCGCCTGAGGCTGGAGGATGTCAAAAGGTTGTGCGCCGCAAGATAAGGTGCTGCAGCCGCTCACAGTCGACAGAGCTCTGCTCATGGACTGCATACAGTGCATAGTCAGCCTGGATCTCGAGTTTAATATCAAACGCCATAGCCTCCAGCCACGTGGTAGCCAGCAGCTCGTGAGCGCCGTGGCCATGCAGATCTGCCACCTGCGCAACTCCGACCGGCCGCCGGCGCACATCATGTTCGCCTATGAGTACATCAAGGTCACGCTCGTCGTATCCTACGTGATCGGCGTCATTGGGATGTACGTGGGCTCGAACACTCTGTGTTCCCTACTGCGCGATTTGCTGCGGGAGTTGAATGGAGACAGTGCGGTGCCGGGCGTCGAGGACAGCTCGCAAATTATATACCTTATACCTAAGTTTCAAATATGTGAGACAGCGCAATGCTCACCAAAAATCAATCAATTAATTTAGTCATAAAATATAATAATAAATACGCTAGTGCACTGTCTAGTCAAAAGTTAGGGCAAATCGATAACTTACAACCTCAATCAGAAGCGCAGCATGAACGGATCTGAGCTGTACCTTTAATTGGTGAAGATGCGCAAGGAGTATCATCCACAAGTGGACGTACACCCAAAGGTCCTCATTCGCATGTAGGCAGTGGGATCAGCGCGAGGAGGCCGAACAATCGGAAATTAACTGTATCCCCATGCCATACGAATATAAGTCGGAAAACTGATATAAATAACGAAGAGGAGGAAACATCACATATAGAGAGATTACAAGTTTTGCAGCTTCACAAGAGAAAAGCCGAAATCGAAGCCCCCCGCCTGAAGCTGGAGGAGGTCAAGAGATAGTTTCGCCGCAAGAAAAGGACCCATCATCCTGGCTAAACCTATAACGGCATATCACACCATGTCGTCGACTTTTAGCGAGATATGGAGCGTAATTCGATTTGTTTTAGTTGCGGCTTGGGACAAGATGATCTTTACAATATGATATTTCGGTATTGTAAAGATCTCTCACGCGCCTCATGACTTTTGTTAGTTCCTACATATCGACCTAATATTAAAAGATTCATAATAACGGTCCATGAGTAAATACGAGCCCCGTTTTATATGACCCGAATGTGAAATGTAGCTAATCTGACTACTTTCTCGACTCTAACGCAATCGTGTACTCAAAATGTACTCTTTGTTAAGTTATACTAAAATTTAAATGTGGTTACATTTATTCAGTAAAAAATATTTTCATGTAATTTTAATGTGGTTTGGACATAAGGAATACAGGTCATTATCCTTCGAAAATAAATACAAGAAGCTGCCAGCAGACGAGAAAAGCGTTCGCAACCTGTGGAAGGCCCGCGTAGCTGGCGAAGAAGAGGCCATCAATGAATTTAACCTTATTGAAGATGAGAAGAGTTCAAAATGGAACAAATAATACCTCGGGTTTATCAAGAAATTTGTCACCATCATGCCGTTGCGGAGGAGAAAGGCATGGAGGGAGTTAGCGCTTGTATTTGTGGAGAAATGAGACCACGCGGGCAAGACAACTGGCGAGATGATATCTGGCATCGTTGCCAAGTGCGTCGCTACGCCCAATACTAAGACCAAAGATTTGGCGCTCCTGATCACCCTTATGTATATAGAAATAGAAAAGCAAGAGTTCGTCCAAGAGGAACTGATGAATGGTATGGTACAAAAGAACCCTAAAGTGGTCACTGCTTGCATGTTGACGTTGAATACAGCGACCGAAGCGCTCGGCACTGCGACAAATTTTGTCGGCGAGTAGAACATTGCTCCTCACATTGGCAATTTTGAAACCTTGAATGAGCAATAAATTAAGGAATTCGCTGATAAAATTTAAATGTGCTTTAGCAAAAAACCTCGTTGGCGAGAAGAACATTGCTCCTCACATTTGGCAAACTAGAACCCTTGAAGGAGCAGAAAATTAAGGAATTCGCTGATAAAATTTAAATGTGCTTTAGCAAAAAACCTCGTTGGCGAGAAGAACATTGCTCTTCACATTTGGCAAACTAGAACCCTTGAAGGAGCAGAAAATTAAGCAATTCGCTGATGAAATTTAAATGTGCTTTAAGCGAAAAACCTCGTCGACTGGGTAAGGCGGAGATCAAAGTGAAAGTGGCTGTACCTAAGAAAGAAGGTCAAAAATTTGTTCACACCCGGACAATGCTAACCCCGGACAATTACGAGCCCATAAAATAACCCCTCACAAAAATAGCAATGTCCTGAACTGGGAACCTGGGAACAAATGGATGCAGTTATCACACCGCCAACTTAAATCTAACTTAAATACCTTGCTGGCCAGCAACGGATGTGTTTGTGTGATTGTGTTAGGTGAGTGTGTGAATGTCTTGCTGCGATCTCTGCTGTGAGGGTCGACGGCCCAGCCGTTTCACTGCCGCAGCACCAGTACTCCTCCCGTAGATACCACAAATTATGAAGAGCTTATCCCGCACTAGTCAACTATTAATGACAATGCTCCGGCGCAGTCTGTAACATGTAATGTAAACATGTGCAAACTATCGGAAGAAAACCGTCACCTAGTCTCAGGAAGTATTAAGACAAAATCTATTTAATTTGGCACCATTCCGTGGCTTATCTAACTCATAATGCCAGCGCTGGAAGTTGAACGTGTATGTTGTACGGGTGCATCATTAAAATTTTGAGTTATGCAAGACTTTTATGGCATTGTTGAGTTTAATTTTATTCAAGAACTAAATAAATAACATGTATATTATTAAAAAAAACTAAATTAAAACCTTACAAATCTAAAAATCTAAGTCTAAAATTGGCCCCTGTGGCATGGTGCCGAGGATGCTGGCAGCATTTCCTCGCTGGATCACAATACTTATGCGTTGGGCGAGGAAGCTGCCAGCTCTTTTGTCCCCGGTTACATCGACCAGCCGTTGAGCTAACTCTTTAAACAGTTTCTGTGCTGCAGGGCCCCACGGACCAAGAGTCTCGACTCCAAAAGCAACGAAGTTGTATTTGGCGTCGAGACCCCTGTATTTGCGTCTTTTGAGGGCCTCAGCCGCCTCCGCCGCCGCGCCTACTTTGTGTGTGGTACCGTGGAGATGGGACGGCGCCAGACTTTTATTACATTGGAATTCGAACTGGATCGAAATGTTAGCTCGATTCAAGAGATTTTGACGAGTAGCCGCTTCATCGAGCATGAGAGTAGTGTTATACTGAAAGATGGCTATGTATGACTCAGAAAGCAAGGAATTTAGCAAAGTTGTCGAAAAATAACGTAAGTGTAGATGCAACATTGACACTGTTTAGTTCGGCTTAGATTATCTTATCTATTCCATGAAACAGTTAATAAAGCTGTTACTTAGTACATGAGAAATCACCAAAAATAATTCGGCCGTAAAGATTCTATACTATACGGAATCCAATCGACGGGATCCTCGAAGCCAGGATTAACAATAGTATTTCCACATCTTGCGTAATTATTCAACCAACATGCATATATTTATAAATCATACCCATTTTTCTTCTATAACAGCCTTTTTACGTCCCACTCTCGGTAACATCGTCTCCTCTCATGGATACAAGTACTAAGATGGCCCATTTCATTTACTACTTACTAAAAATAAATACTTGAAAGTTTGTTACTCTGACACGCAAAAACGTCTGAACTGGTGGTAAGTAGTTTAAACCAACAGAATTCATCTAAAAGGAGTGGAAGTTCAGGCGGATGAAGTCGCGGGTTAAAGCTACCTATAGTAATCCATAATTAAAAAGGTAGGTAAATTATAATTATGTGAGGTACATACCACGAACACAGTCCAGTCGCCAGTCTAAGGGAGGTCAGATCCAGGAAAGTTACCACCTTCCCGGGCTCCGATCACCAAAAGCCTCGCAGAACCACATAAAATGGCCGCTGTCGTGCGCCCGCTACACTCGCGCCAACTGGGGCGCGCTGTTATAATTACCGCCACTGCGCCCGCGTCTACCCGTGCCTTAACGAGCCGCATTCATACAAAATGAAACAAATTATGCCGAGACTTCACTTTTTTGTACCATTCAGAATAAGCAGCCTGATAATCAAAATTAGGGCACCAACTTACAAAACAAATATGAATCCAATTGCCTCGCACATATTTGATATTCCTGTGTTTTGTAACTGATGATTTCCTTCTTTGCAACTGGGTACTTGCCACGTGGTAAAATTTATAACAAGGTGTTACAGTACACGGTTAGGAAACCATAAAAATATCACAATAAATAGTTTAAAAAATCGGTAAATAACTTAGTTTTTATCGTCCAAGAATAAATTTGTCGTTTTGTTTGTATATTTTTGTCGGCCTGTTTAGCCTAGTTGGTAGTGACACGGCCTCCGAAGCTAGAGGTCCTGGGTTCGAATCCCGGTAAGCGCATTTGTTTCAGCGGTGAGCAGTAACATTTGTTCCTGAAACTTGGATGTTTTCTATGTATTTAAGTATATATATATTAAATATATCGTCGTTTAGTACCCATAACACAAGCCTTATTGAGCTTACTATGGGACTTGTTCGATTTGTGTAAAAAAATTGTCCAATAGTATTTATTTATTAAAAGATACTAATAGAATTTTTAATTCATTATTATCATATCAGCCGAAGGACGTCCAATGATGGACATAGGCCTCCCCTAAAGAGTACCACAATTACCGGTCCTGCGCTACTCGCATCTAGCGGACTCCCGCGACCTTTACCAGGTCATCAGTCCACCTTGTGGGGAGTCTACCCACGCTGCGCGTTGCAGTATGTGGTCGCCACTCGAGACCCCTCAAATTTCTATATAAACATAAACAAATATTTGTATCACGACTACTTTAAACACAGCGTTTCACTACCAAAGCGATTTACATATTTTTCCATAAAATGGTTGATTCGAATATTATTAAGTGGCTTCATAATATAATGTAAAGTTGTAGGAGCCGTTTGGAAGGTCGCTAGCGGCGAGCTACTTTTGTCCCAATTTTTTGGCTTTTCTTGTTCTCTAATTGTATTTAATCCTTCTATTATTTCAAAAACAGGTACCATGGAAATAGGAAATTAGCTAATTTTAATTAATATGAATTTACCTACCTAACCTAGCACTAATAACCCGGCCAAGTGCGTGTCGGATCACGCACAAAGCAAGGTTTCGTACCGACGCCTTACATATACTAGTCCACATTTTAAACCTCTAAACTAGTGGTTCTGTGAGCCGTAGACCTCGTGAATGTGTTTCTTTTAATTTTCAAAATTTGACTTGACAAAAAAAGATCGCTTATATCTAATCCACCTATCCTATCTTATCGCATCTGCACACAATCGGTGTTTCATCCAAAATAAAAAAATCGGTTGAGAAATACGACATGTAGAGGAGAACAAACCGAAATCCACTCGCAGAAACATACGAAATCATTGAAAAAAAAATATGTTTTAGAGTATTTCCTAGAACTGACTCGAGCAATATTATTATGGAACCTGCTCACAAAATTTGACGAGTATGTTAAGGAGAACAAAACCATGGAAAAAAATGTTTGAGAAAATTTCCAAAAACTGACTCGACGAAGAAAATTTATGTAATTTTTGATCCTGGTCACATAATTTCACGAGAAACGGTTGAAAAATGCGACACGTAGAGAATAACAAACCGAAATACCCCGCGGAAACATACGAAATCATTGAAAAAATAATTGATTTTGGATATTTCCAAAAACTGACTCGACCAAAAAATCAATAGAAAATATCTGACTTCTGTACATTTCTCTGCATAACTATAAGTTTGAGTACTTAGTCAAAAGCCGTTTATAAGATATTTTATTGTGAATTATTAAAAAACACACAATAGTTTCACCTTCGATCGATTCTTTCTTTTCCCGATCATTTTGCTTATGGGGCATAAGTAATATTTATTTATAGTAAGATAATAATTATTGATTTTGCTCACAATATTTCACGAGATTCGGTTGAAAAATGCGGCCTATAGAGGAGAACAAACCGAAATCCGCCCTCAGAAACATACGAAATCATTGAAAATATAAATTATTTTAGAAACTTTTCATAAACTGACGTGCCAAAAACTTCTATTTAATTATCGAACCTGCTTACAAAAATCGGTTAAGAAATCAGACCTGTAGAGGAGAACAAACGAAAATCCAGACACACGAAAGATTTTTACATGTAGCTGAAGCAGAGACATTCATTTCACTCGGTCTACAATACACAAAATCCAAAAAGAGTGTATCTTCATAGGGAATTCACGGCACTTAAGTCCTTAGAGTAGTCTTAGTTCATACACATTCTCTTGCATAGACGCATGATTGAAATAGGATCGGGGCCCATTATTATAGGAGATAAACAGTAGGTATAATAATAATAAGAAGTTAACCGAAGCTTCCACATTATAATGTTTATGTTCCCGCCCCGATATTTAGGTTAATTTTCGGCTCGGAGTTGATGCGCTACGACAACAGATAAAGCTGCTACAAGCGCTACGGCGTAGAGGCTCTACGTGAACGTAGCGCTACGCGAAGGCTTAATAGATTTGGCGCCGCGCTTGAATATATATTGAAATGCAGCAAAGTGAACTTAAAATATTCTTATACAGACTTACAGAGAACTTTAAATAATTTTGGCACGTACATACAAGTCCTTTTGTAAAACAAGCTGCCCAGATCGGCGCGGCTATGATCGCTTATTACACAAGGCGATGCAAGTGGAAAATAAGAGTTTATTATTATTTGGAAAGGGTTACTAGTCTATCATGAAGTTCCTTATCAAAGATTCATAATAAACGCTACCAACGGTGTGCCAAATAATCAAACCTACAAACAACAAACCTTAAACATTCGAAACCCCATTTTATTTCCAAATATAACGTCCACGAAGTGCCAAACATTATTTAGGTCGCAAATAACACTGTCAATCATAGATAACGCATGCAAATGTCAAACTCATCGACGGAAGCCCACTGTCGCGTCGCGCCGCCCGCGACGAGTCGGAAACATGTTTCCGACATCTGAGCACGCTAAAATAAACCGTATTACACAGGTGACAAGAGCAGCGGCAAGAATTGTAAAGACGCTTCCGAGATCGGATATGCTAAAACAGACCTTAAGAGATGGTGATAAGACAGACATAAGAATATGGGAAGTGAAGAGGAAATGAGTACCCATATAATTTTACGAGCAGGATATAAATCGGTTTGAATAAAATAAGGTTTGCTGTTAAGTTCTGCACGTAAGCAAAGTTTTCATTTTTAGACGCAACGCAACACACACAATTTTTGACGCTTTTTTTTCAATTTTTTTTGCTCTAAAAGTCGCCAATAAGGCTGAAAGGGCTGCGACTCACGCGTATTTTTTTTTAATTTTGACGTAAAGAGTTAAGACAGGCTTTTTACAACCAACATTATTATCATTAAGAAGGATTAAACAATTCATAATATTCGGAAAGGATTCGTATACACTTTACTCGCAGAATAGATGTACATATGTTCGGACCTCGATAATTGAATAGCACTATGCAAAAGTTCTCACTGCCTTTTTTCGGGTTCCGTACCCAAAGGGGAAAACGGGACCCTCTTACTAAGACTCCGCTGTCCGTCCATCTTTCTGACCGTCTGTCACTAGGCTGTATCTCTTGAACCGTGATAGTAATACAGTTGAAATTTTCACAGATGAATCTTATAAGGTAATTTTACAGCAAAATGATAACCATTCCCCACCGCTTAAAATAACCAATTTAAATTAAACCGGGGTAATCGCGCAACGTTTTTGACCGTGCGTAAGTTAGATCTAAATGTCATTTTCCATTGCTAAAATGACAGATCTACCTATCATACGGAACTTGTCCAACCTAATATGTGAACGACCATCTCGTTCGATACTGATATTATTAATTTAATATTTAAATCATAATTATTAAAAGTTGGCAAAATCCAATTAATTTTAATATATAGACAGCTAGCTGTAAATGCAAATTTATTACTAGTAAAATAAGTTGATATTATTTGCATGCTACTTGCATGTAATTGTAAATATAATGTTATTTGAAATTGCATGAAATAAAAGGCTATTATTATTATTATATTTGATTAATCTGACTAGTCTATCTCCAGCCTATTTAAGTGCATGCTGAAAAGCATCACGCCTCGCGAACTTATCAGCACGTCTGCTAACTACTTTAGAACACGTCGCGATACCAACCTCTCAACATTTTGTACTTATCTGTCAGCTCGTGCCTAGTATACCTGGGTCTCTGAATTGATTACCAACAGGCGGAGTGACAGGTCAGACAGAAACTGGTTTTGTAGTGAAGCGGTCGGTAAGCATCGTAAATCGCATGTGCGAGTATGTGGTGTGCAAACAAAATAGCCTTGCGGGCAACTAAATCACATAATGTATATAGAAGCTATGTTATTTGTTAAGGGATTTAATCTTTCAATATGAAGGTAGATTGCGAAGCCTCAGTTTTTCAGCGTATTTGACGGGTAGACGTTCGTCGATCAGACTTTGCGTTCGGCGCATCACGCACGGACGCGCGGCGTATAATGTCTTGCTGAATATCTCATAAAAGTCAGTTCAATCGGTGTGATTTAATAGTTTTATGTGTGTGGACATGTTAATTAATTATAGACTCTGTACGGAGCGTGTGGAAGTCGGTGCTGGCCAGCCCGAAGAAACAGCAAGGGTATCTTAGGTTTTAAATGATTGACATCTTGATAAATTCAAATTATTAACACCTTGTTCACGTCTATTGCACTAAATTAAGATTGAAGGTATGAAGGTGTCTCGTCATGAACCAACCAGTGGTGGGCACTGTGGTACAGTTAAATATCTTACTAGCGACCCGCCCCGGCTTTGCAGGGGTGCAATGCTGATACTAAACTCTAATATGTAATTAGATTCCATCAAATCTACCAAGAAATGTCATTGTCACAATGACATCTGTCAACTTCAATATGTGGGACCAGATGTCGCCAACCCTTTCTTAATAATAAAAAATACAATTATCTAACTAGGTGAATAATATATTGAAATCCCTGTCTATGTATGGAATACGGAAGTTACTTGCTGCATCAAAATACGTAATTTATTATACATACCTTTAATGAAATGCTGCAATTGCCTACATAATGCGATACCTACTCCTACTACCTACACATTATGAAACAAATATGTTTTTAGTAGCGGCCCAAACAAACTTTCTGGACTTCTCTATACTATGTGTAGAAGATACAAAGAAAAATATTTTATGTCACACCTGGCCATAAAGTAGCTTTTTACGCTCGCTACGCGTACGAAAACGTGTAGGCATGAAATGATGTACACAACACGGGAGATAAAGAAAAAGCCCTTGATCGCATATTTGCGGCCCTCGCTTGCAGCTGGGGCCGCAAACATCTGCGATCTCGGGCTTTCTGTTTTATCTCCCTAGTGGTGTAGTATACTTACTATTAAAGATATCGTCACTAGGCACTACGTACATAACTTGCTCAGCTTGGCATTAAGTGAGGTTGATCTGTCTGTTAAAGACTGTCAAATCATATAATTTATGTAATTTTTATGTGTCTATGAAAGTCCAAATCTGTAATAAAATTAAAGACTTGCCATGGTAGAAAATTATCCCTATTTTTTAACAGCTGGCCTAAAAAGGGTGGCCTAACAGTGTATTGTGTCAAATGAAAACAACAATATTTTTAATAAGTTTATTTATTCTTCAAGTTCCGATCCACTCAATTCATCTTCACCTGTGTTTATAATAAACGGCTCTACAACATCATCAATTAAATGATCTAATTGACACATTTCATCCTCTACTTTAATAACATGATCTATGCACGATCTCCAGCGTTCTGGTGTAACAAGCTCCAAACCTTCCTGGAATAATGTTTTGACCTCGGCCATTTTAAAACTTTTATTATTTTTGGCGACATGTCCTTATACCTGTGCCCACACTAATTCAATAGGGTTTAGTTCACAATGGTATGGGGGGAGTCTTAAAATGGTTACATTGTGAGCAGCCGCTAATTCATCAACTGCCATTTTGCTGATCTTGGGTTGGCTTTCTACCAGAGCCCATAACTCCGTTTTTATCATGGACATGTCACAGGGTATATTCCTTTCATGCAGCCATTGAATAATTTGGCCCTTGTTCCACCTCTTTACAGGGCCACTTTCCATTTTTCTAGAATGGTATGGAGCATTGTCTATGACTAGTACAGAATTGGGCTTAAGCCTTGGCAATATACCAGTCAGCCACTCTTCGAAATGCTGAGCATTCATTTCTTTATGGTAGTCATCAGTATTTTTCTTCGATTCAAATAATAGTAGTCTATTTTCTAAAAATCCTTCATCGCTGCCAATGTGGCTTATAATGAGCCGCCTTCCTTTTCCTGATGGAGCCTTCAGTCCGGTTGTAAGACCCTCTAAAAATGCTTGTCGAGATGACAAAACTTTTGGGTCTTGCCACACTTTGTTTACCGTGTGCCCTTTAACAAGAAAGAATCAGATTAAAATAAAAATTACTACAATTACTCGTAAATCTCGTAACATAGTGATGAATAAATGTTTACAATCACTTAATGAATACTTTTGGTACAGGCAACATCAAAGATATTTAGTTGTTACACTTTTACAAATTTTTACAGGAGTAAGGATCAAAAGTGTAAACATATTTTTAATGTCAATTGTACAATGTTTTATTGCAACTATTTTTCCAGAATTTTTTTCAATTACTTATTAAGACAATTCTAATGAGCCCAAACAAATTATGTAAATTATAATATATATACCTTCATTAACCCAAGTCTCATCTTGGTAATATATTGGTCTTCCCTCTCTGCGATATTGTTTTATTTTTACCAAATATCGTTTTCTCCACAATATTATATCAGCCCGGTCAATGAGGCAGCTATGGCGTTTCCGACTTGCATATTTGAAATTTAGGTGCTTAAGTACCAGTCGCAAGGTAAATGCAGACAAATTTGGTAGGTCCGGGTCATCATTAACAACCTGCAACACCTAAGAACATAATACAAATTTTAGTACATTGTCAAGTAAGTATTCATGCTTTGTGTTTTTTTTTTAAATACATGCTTGTATACATAGAAAACATCCAAGACTGAGAAACAAATATTCGTGATAAACACAAATAAATCCCTATGCAAACCCGGGGCCTCTGGCTTCGTAGGCAGGGTCACTACCAACTAGGCTACGGAGGTTGTTATCATTAATTAGAACATTTTCTGCTTTTTAAAAGATGGTAATATTGCCATCATACAGCATTACATTATAACAGTAATAAATGGTCATGATTACAATTAAAAAAATACCTTTTGAATAGTAGGCGGCTCATTGCGATGGAAAAATTTATGCACTATCCGTCTAATGGCTGCAAACGTAAACTCG
Organism: Notocelia uddmanniana; assembly: GCA_905163555.1. NCBI lineage: Eukaryota > Metazoa > Arthropoda > Insecta > Lepidoptera > Tortricidae > Notocelia > Notocelia uddmanniana. The sequence goes on from LR991066.1 coordinate 25,540,414, forward strand.
TCCAACTTGTCAATTACTGCCAATTTCGGGCCAGGTTTCTTGGGCGAAGCGAATTCGTTGGTCGTATTATGTTCTTTTAGTATATTTCTGACGGTTCTTTCGGATATTCCCAATATTTGCGCCACTTTTTTAGCACATTCAACTTGTGTCCAATACTTGTCCTGGGGCCACGTATTGTACGTATATTTGTAGCAGTTCATCACCATACATTTTTCGGAAACACTCATATGAGATGCCGGTCTTTTCCTTGGTGGGGAAAGAGAAATATTCTCTTTCATGTCCTGGGAGGGACCTGCCACGGGTTCCATTTTACTTACGTAAAACGAAAACTCACGTTCACGGTACAAACTTAACAAAGAGTCAACGTAAATACACAAAACAAACTTAACAGTAAACAAAAACTCAACAATGAAAAATACCACAACGAGGAAAGAAAACATTCGAGCGCTCAAGACAGACGTCAGATGCCGAATGAAGTGACAAGTGTCATGGCCGCCATACGTTCCCCATAAAGGGCGTACTACACAACACATAAACAACCCCATATATGAATTTCCTTTTTGAGGTGAAAAGATATGCACTCAATGTTAAGACAATAATGGTAATTATATTAAAATTGATTACCAAAGGTGGTTTACACCTGAGTTTTACCATTCCTAAACAAACATTAGTACCACAAAATAGTTTTTATTAAATATTAATTTGTGCGACAGCTTTTTTATGAAGTCTGGTTATTTAAACTGAGTATTTAAACACAATAATTAAAATTACCAATAAATGTTGTATATACGTCCATTATTTCGCTATTTTTTTTTTCTATTTATTGAACGTTTTATTCTAATGGCAACACAGTGGTAGCTTTGATGGAATCTATTTACATATTTTAGTTTAAATATACTACAGAATGACTTTATATATAACCCGGCCGGTGCCGTTGCAACCGCTATGTCCCTGCATTTTAAATCTGTAATATCTTCGAAAATATTAATTTAAATTACATTCTGTAGTGGGCCATATTGATCTTTATTAAATGCACAATGTGGGTATTAATTGGTATATTCAAGTACTTAATTGGATAAGGATTAATGCTGTATTGATCGTCTATTACTTAGCTTACTCTTTTCCAAATGTATGCTTACCTATTAACTTAAACTACTGAATATCGTTTCACTAATACTTTAATATTTGTTTTCATGTCAGAATACGTCTGCCCGTAATGTTTGGTTTCTTTTTGTAATTGTTGAGCAAATAAAATGTAAATCCGTAATTGGCCAATGGCAAAGTAAAATGAAACCTTTTGTAAAATTGCTGTAACTTGTATTGTGGATTTTGTATCGTTAAATAAATAAATTGCTTAAAATCGCTTCGAAAATAAGCCATTATTTCTCGTAAAAAGTAAAGGATCCAAAATGGTTATTGTGGGTTATCCCTAAGAGTTAGACATATACCGTCGCGGACCTTTTTAAGGTGTACTGTAGTACATATTTTTGATCTATCTCGTAGGGTTCAGCCAGCGTTTACGAAATAAGCACAAGACAACGATATCACATTAGAAACCGCTAAAATGATCAGTGTTTCTCTGCTATATTATGCATGTATTATGCATATTAAACTTTCCACTTGAATCACTCTATCTATTAAAAAACCGCATCAAAATCCGTTGAATACTTTTAAAGAAATGATACTATGTAGTTATGATATGATATTATTTATAACGTTAACGTTTGTTACAATACAGTATATATGTTGGTATAATATGATGTTATGTTGTTGTGAGTTTGTTTGTTTGGTCACGAATAAACGGTTCTTATTTTTATTTAACTCTAAGTTGAATTGGAATTTTAAACGATTAACACTTTTGCAAGTATGATGTTCATAGGTATTAATGTTATATAAAACGTAATACATTCTTAACAACATTGTAAAAGTAAAAATTGCAAGTATGTACCAAGAGGAATATAATAAATGCATGAAACTAAACGGTGGCGTACGGTACGGTTGCAGAGCAACTTCATACCGCAATCGCTTCAGCTGTGAAATGACGGTTTTACCCAAGGAGGTAATAGGGTCTTCAAAAAATTAGTTTATATATATTTAAAGTGTCGGCGACGCACATTTGCAAGCGTCTATAGGGGCGATCGCTTGCTATCACGCGCGTCGTAAACCTGTTTGCCACCGCTGTGATTTTAATAAATATAACTATTTTATCAATTCGAGTTTCTAGTTCTGCAGCCGCAAATTTTTTAGCAACGAAATTGCATAATATATCGATGCCCTACCATTGATATGTTGCAGTCCTAACACGGCAATTATTGACATTATATGGATACTTTACTATTTACCATATCTTTTTGTGTACATGATGTAAAGCAAATACACCACACGGAGAGTTTCTAGACAGTTTTTTGATAAGCTCATAAAACAAACTACCTAAATATTTATTAAAGGATCTTTTTTTTGTGTCCTAGCAATTTAATGACACGCATTTTTAATGAATCTGTTAATATAGGTTTTGACGACCTGTTTAGCCTAGTTGGTAGTGACACTGCCTCCGAAGCTAGAGGTCCCGGGTTCGAATCCCGGCCAAAGCATTATTTGTGCATTTAGCACGGATTTTTTTCTTGGGTCTTGGATGTTCTCTATGTATTTTAAGTATATATTTATCTATATAAGTATGCATATCGCATCCTAGTACCCATAGTACAAGCTTTGCTTAGTTTTGGACTAGGTCGATTTGTGTAAGATTGTCCCACAATATTTATTTATTTATTTATAGGTAGGTACTATATTTTGTTGCTAAAGCAACTTTATTGAATAATATTGTAATGTATGAATGTGTTAATTAGTAATAGATGGAAGAACGTCAATCAGTTTAGAGCCAATAAAACTTATTGGGCGGTCGACCGACGGCGCCCGGGCGCTGCATCACATGTCGAATAAATCAATCAAATGTTACCGTCGAATGAAACTAACGTATTAGTTAAATTGGTTTTCGGTTAGTGGCGGTATACTGTTATACTTGGTTAGTTCAATACTGACCAAAATGATCCATTCACACGTGATTCAATGATCATTATAACTTGGTTGGAAGAAAATAATTTATATATTAATTTAACAAAAAAACGAAAGTTATTCAATTCTTGACATGTACAAATTAAATTTAGGATATTATAATGCACACACGACTACATGAATTTAGAAAGGCTTTTTTTATTTTGATTTTAGAAAGGCCTTTGATCAAGTCGACAATGACATTTTGCTCAGTAAGCTGTGTCGTATTGGTTTCTCTCCAAGATTGTTAAAATTCTTTGCAAACTATCTTTGTGACAGACGCCAGTTTGTACGGCATGGTAGCTTTGTATCGCTACCTTACTCTACTAATTCCGGTGTCAGCCAGGGATCTATCCTCGGCCCTCTACTGTTTCTTATTATGATCAATGATCTTCAATCGGTACTAAAGCACGCCAAGTGTCTTCTTTACGCGGATGACCTAAAACTCTTGTACGGTATCAAGCAGCTATCAGACTGCGAAGCGATGCAAACTGATATCAATTCGGTTCTACAATGGAGTACAACAAACAAGTTGTATTTTAATGTTCCCAAATGCTGCGTTATGTCCTATACTCGTTCAGCGAATCCACTACTCGCCCAGTATATGCTGGGATCTGAAACCATAGCTCGCGTAACCACTGTTAAAGACCTTGGCGTTATCTTTGACGTGACTCTTACTTTTCACGACCATATTAAGGGACTCGCTGCGGATTGTTACAAGCGGCTAGGATTCATTTTGAGAAACGCTCGAGACTTTAGTGATCCCAGTGCAATCAAGTTATTGTACACTGCTCTTGTTAGGAGTAAACTTGAGACGGCAAGCATAGTTTGGAATCCAGCTGAGAGTACGTACGCCTTGCTTTTGGAAAAAATACAAAAGACCTGTCTCAGATTTATGTATAAAAAAATGTACTACTACTATCCTTTTCTCTACCCAACTAAGTTCTTGTTAGGGTCTTTGGGTTTCAATTCTCTTGAAACGAAGAGAAACTACAACCTTTTGGTGGCAACTGGTAAGATTCTACGCGGCGATACAGACTGTCCGGATTTGGTAACGCGAGTTGTGAAGCTCACTATCCCGTTTGTGCCTAAAAATTTTCTGAGGCCGAGAAATCACAACCTCCTAGCGGTCCCAATTACTCGCACTGTAGCTCATAGAAACTCTCCTGTAGTCAGGGCTGTAAGGATGCTGAACTCGTTTCTGTCATGGGCACCCGAATGTGATATATTCGTGAGTCGATGGGCGCATGTGTGTCGTGCTTGTCTTAAATATTGCGAGGAGATGGACGAAAGTTAAATATTGTTTTATATAAGTACCTGTTTAACTGTCATCATTTTTGTGTCTTTCTTATGTTACCTACCTATATTTTATGTATTATGAATTATACAGTGACTTGGTAATACTGTGATGCTGTATACATTTTGTTTGCTATAAATAAAAAAATAAATAAATGAATGATAAAACACCGCGAGATTAATTGTGACTGAAATATTAATGAAGTATTTAAAATGTTTTAATAATTATGACTTTAGATATTAATTACTTTTTTTTTTAGTTTTATATTTCAAATTTTATTCCCTTTTAATCATAAATAATAATATTATAATCAATTAATTGAAGAAGTTATATCTGCTACATTTTTAGGCATAACGTTAGACTGCTTTTGCAACTGGGAAAGTCATATTGATAATCAGCGCATACGACTAGACCGCTTTATGTATATTTTATATCGTGCACGAAGTGTAGTCTCAGAAGAAGCCGCTCTTTCAGCGTACCATGGTTATATTGGTTATGTGGCATCTTTACTGCGATAGGGACTCATACTATGGGGGAACTCTACAGATATATAAATAATTTTCAAAATTAAAAAAAAAATGCATCCGGACTTTGTGTGGAGCTGACTTCTTAGAGCACTGCAAACCACTGTTCCAGTCTAAAGGTATATTGCCGCTTCCATGCTTACACATGTTTGAAATGTGTATCTTTGTCAAAAAAAATAGAATTGTTTGATATAAAGTCCACCAAATCTAAAAGTGGAACACACAGAATTAAATTGTATTTGCCAAAAACTAACATAGCATTATCAAGGAAAAACTCGTACTATATGGCCATAAAAATATTTAATATACTTCCTGATTCATTTAGAGAATTGCCTTTTAATATATTTAAGAAAATGTTATTTAATAATTTAATTGAACATTGTTACTATTCCGTAAATGAATACTTAAATAATTGCAAATTGTAATATTAAGTTACTTATTTGAATTTATAACTAACTAATGATGTTTAAAAATAAATATTTGTACGCCAGTCTTGGCAAAACAGGATTCGATCCATGTTAAATTGTAAGACCTTATACACGCTTGTTTTTATGCAAATAATTCATTCATTCATTCATTAATTCATTCATGAACCAAGAATTAATAGTGATAACATTTTTACCCGACTCCAATAGAAGGAAGGAGGTTCTCAGTTCGTCTGCATGTTTGCTTTGTTTTTATGCATGTAGTTCCCCGATAGCTCTAGACCATGTTTTTGATAATTCTTTTTTCGTTTCAAAGCAGGTACCTCCAAGTTGGTCCCATATAAATTTGGTGAAGGTTTGATGATGGGATCTCGGAGGAATCGAGGGAACTCCTCGAATTTGACAGGCACGCATATGCCAATTTCGGTATTTTCTGTAGGTAACCAAGCATTGGCTCACGGAAACCACATTGGTGAAGCGGAGCTGGTGATGATGACCACAGTTGTCATATGGAACTCCTCAATGATGTAGGCACTTCACAGATTCCGATGAAATTTCGTTGACGTAACAACTAATGCTCCTAAAATACACATTATGAGGTGGAACTTACGATGATGTGGTCAGTATATGGGTTCCCTGAGGAATCGACGGAACTCCTCAAATATCATCGGCCTATACAAAGTGACTTGGTTGAGATCAACCTCCTCATTTGCTATCGAAAAGCAGTACAGGTGGTGAAGTGGGAAGGATATATAAAAATGACATGTGTGTGGCATAGCGAAGTATAATATTGTAGTCGGTTTTTTGGTATAAATTATTGTATATACCTAATATTATAAAGAGGAAAGATTTGATTGTTTGTTTGCATAAAATAGGCTCCGAATCTATTGAACCGATTTGAAAAAATCTTTGACTGTTGGGAAGCTACACTATCCCCGGGTGACATAGGGTATATTATATGTTTTATAAAAATAGGGATCCTTACTTAAACTTCAATAATGTAACCCAATGTGTAAAATAACTACCACAATTTTCTTGACATCGCTTGCGCTGCGAAAACTTTTGATGTAAGAATAATTATTTGTGTGTATTACAATTTTTAATTTTGAAATATTTGTTAAATACGCGTGCGAAGCCGGGGCGGGCTAGTATAATGTAATCGCCATCGAGCAGGGATATTTCGTTTTTTGTAAAGGGCGTTTTCAATCAAGATTATGCAATCACATGTAAGGTGGTCATAGTGGATCACCAGTAAAGTGTAGGTGATGAGAGGCGTGTACTAGGCAGCGGGAGTTGTAAACGATAATGCACCAACTTACAGTTCCATGTAAAATGTCCGATACACACCAAACCCATACACAAGCAACAGAAGGCACAGAAGGGTAGAAAGCACAGGCACTATTATTAGATGAAAGTCTTAAAGCAAGAATACAGTTCAGAAGATAGGAAACAGGAAAGTAAACAAGAAAGCGAGTAGCAAGCACAGATCACGGCTATTGTCTTAGCGGTCCAGAGTAACATGCGCTTCGCGTCGTGACTATGCTCTGACTGACAAATGACCTCCGATGCGCAGACGCCGCGCCGAGCGATGAAACCAGTTCCCGCTAGTGCGGTGGCGCGGTCGATCTATCTTATCGATAAACTGTCTATCGATATCGACAAACTGATTGGCGTAAACATATGTTTATATTTGTGTCATATTAGTGTCAGGTATAGTATATAATTAAAATATTTCCACCACCATCCACCATATCAGCCCAAGGACGTCCACTGCTGGACATAGGCCTCCCTCAATTTCATGGGGGGTAAATGCCATAATCGCCACGCTTGGCATGCGGGTTGGCGATCGCAGTGTCTCCACCGCACTCCAGGGATGCTGCTGCCCGTCCCACGGTGGTCTTGGTCGTAGTTTTAAGACATACCCGGGATTAAAATATTTGTATAAGTGTAAAATGGGAAGGGGAAGACCTCGGCGAACGTACTCCGACCAAATCGGAGACATTCTGCAGAAAGGCCAGGTCAAGAGTACCCTAAATCAGCGCGCATGCATGAAGAATGTTATGAGAGTTCATGAAGCAAAAGTTGTATATCAGAATCGTAGCAAATGGAAATCCGTGTATGTATATATAAGTGTAAAAAGTAAAATGTGTAGAAGTTCCCTACAGATTCACTAGCAATTGCTGCAGCAGCCGGCGCCGCCACATAGTCTGGCAATGTCTGAACTCCCCGGGAATTAATTTTTAAAGGGTCGGCAACGCGCATGTGACACCCCTGGAGTTGCAGGCGTCCATAGGCTGCGGTGACCGCTTACCATCAGGCGAGCCGTACGCTTCTTTGCCACCGACGTGGTATAAAAAAAATCCTTTGCAACCTGTAAGTTCGCAACGCCAGCTACAATGGGTTTCACGGCTTGTTATCGCAAACATATTCCACTATTACTTATTAATAATAATAATCGTATGGCATTTATTTTCGAACCGTGAGATCTTCGAGAAGACAAGTACGTGAAACGACTTTTCCGAGCATATTACAAAAAACTTTTTTCTGGCTCGGGAACTAGTGAATTCATCTCGACCCTTTAGTCGTTACTGAAACCAACGGATTTTAGTCAACAGATATAGTACCTATACAATATACGCTTCAAATACTATAGCTATCTAAAGCCGTCCCCAAAGTTATAATCACCTCGGTGCTGTTCGAGAGCAAATTATTAGCTGTTAATTAGTTGATTCAATTATTGGAGTTGAGGTGTAATTAATTGCAATCGTTAGGCTAGTTCACAGTTCAAGCGGCGAGGGACGCTGATGCTGCTAATGCCAAATTCAAATAGGCCACAATGGCTTAATTACAAGTCTTGATTAAGGCAAAAAAGTATTACTACGATATAAATAACTACAACTTAGAAAAAGTGAAAAACCTCCGAACACTCGGGATAAAATCATCTATGACAAAAACAAAAATATAACAGTAATCGGTTCATCCGTTTGGGAGCTACGATACCACAGACAGATACACAGACAGACACGTTAAACTTATAACACCCCTCTCTTTTTGCGTCAGGGGGTTAAAAAAACAACTCGAGGATCGTTTGAATCAATTGATAGAACCAGGCACTACCTTACGGAATTCTATGAAAAATTCAGATGTATTGTCCTAATCCTATCCTGGGACCCGGGTATGTCCTCAAACTACGAACAAGGCCACCGGGGAATGGGCAGCAGCATTCCTAGAGTGCGGTGGAGATACTGCGATCGCCAACCCGCATGCCAAGCGTGGCGATTATGGCATTTACCCCCCATGAAATTGGGGGAGGCCTATGTCCAGCAGTGGACGGCCAGGGCTGATGTGGTGGTCCTAATCCGAACGCTACTTCTAAAATTTACTCATGTACCTCTCAGGACTGGAAATTTAGTATACCGTATTTTGTAACTTTTTACCCGACTGCGCCAGAAGGAGGGTTATATTTTTCGAGAGTATGTATTGTATTGTATGTATGTATAATTGTTTGGCACGCTCTGCAGCCTGAACGGCTCGATGGATTTTAGCTTGAGAGGTGTCGTTAGATTCGTATTTACTGTGAGAATAACACTGGGTATATCAAAATAAAAAAATGGCGGATGTTAGGCGCCGAATTCCAAATTACACAGAAACGAAGTGGGGTTTCTTAGTCTTTTAATTAATTAGTCTTGTTGGACTTCGACTTTGGCAACCATAGGGCCCCGTAGCCTATGGACGCTTGTGACTGCAGAACGATGACAATCGCGTTACCAACCCATTATTTGGGTATGAGGATTCGTTGTACTGACAGCCTAGACAAATGAAGTTCCCCAGTCTCAACACGGCGCAACCTCGGAAGCTTTGGCGACCTTTCTCACCATCAGCACCACGCCATCATCAGTGCTATTTGTACAGGAGAGTCTGGGTAAGAAAACGTTCGTCAACTTAAAGTCGACATTGGCTTGCACCAAGGAAACGTTTCATTTCAAACGAAACAGAAATATCGCATTGCCGTTTGCAATAATAGGTTAGTAAACTGATAGTGACAGGTCATCTAAAAAAATAAAGATATTTCGTTAATTCAACGACCTGTTCCTGTTCTGTGTGTTTCGATTGCGACGGCCTGTTTGGCCTAGTTGGTAGTGACACTGCCTCCGAAGCTAGAGGTCCCGGGTTCGAATCCCGGCCAGGGCATTATTTGTGCATTTAGCACGGGTATTTGTTCCTATGTCTTGGATGTTTTCTATGTATCTAAGTACGTATTTATCTATATAAATATGTACATCGTTGTCTAGTACCCATAGTACAAGCTTTGCTTAGTTTGGGACTAGGTCGATTTCTGTAAAAGATTGTCCCCCAATTTTTATTAATTAATTTTATAACCAGCTTCATGATCTGCAATAATTGCAGCTCTTTCATGGATATTGAAATTCTATGGCATTATCAATTTAAATCAATCCACAAAGTCTTGGTGTCCAGGCTTCTTAGCAGAGGTACGAAGGTGAGGATATATAAAACCGTCATAAGGCCTATCCTCATGTAGGGCTGCGAAACCTGGACACTAACCCAAAAAGAAGAAAATCAACTCCTGGTAACAGAAAGGAAAGTTCTGCGGAAGATCCTGGGACCTGTCAAGAACGATGACGGCTCTTGGAGGATCAGGAGAAATGCCGAGATCGAAGAATTGGTGGCCGAACCGAATGTCATCGGCGAAACAAAGGCGCACAGACTTCGCTGGTTCGGCCCCTTACTGAGATTGGGAGAGGATTGAGCCGTCAAGAAAGCATACTTGGGGCGACTGAGTGGGCGCCGCCCGGTTGGTTGACCCAGGTATCGCTGGGAAGACAGTGTGGAGGCGGATCTGCGGCAGCTTCAGGTCGAAGACGGGCAGGAGGCTGCGCAGGATCGCCAAAGGTGGCGTGCTCTCGTTTCGGAGGCCAAGATCCTCTTTGGGTCGTTGCGCCGTTAAAGTAGTAGTAGTATCAATTTAAATACGACACAGAGTTATTACCTACCGCAAAAATTACAAGAGAAAATATTGACACTAACGAACACTGAGAATTATTAAACAACATATTTGATATGAACTGTTGTAATTTCTATTGTTTTTTTCACCGGTGTATAAGAATAAAACTATCAAATACAAACAAAAATATCTTATTTCAGAAACGCAAGCGGAGCCGCACAGATAGCTTTTGCTATAAACATTGGCTCCGTATTAATATTACATTTAAAATAGCTACGCGTTATAAATTGTGTCAGAAATACTATCAAAATAAGTGAAACGGTGCTTAAACACAGTGACAATATTATCTTCGTGTTATATGAACGGTTTATCAACCAATTATTCATAATTTGAACAGTGATTATTAGTCTAAATTATTTGTTAGAAGTAACCAATTCAGATAACTTACCAGTGACAGTGAACTTTTAAACAGTTAAAAAAAAAAAACACCAACTATCAAGAATCACCAGTGTTTTAAATTCCATATATCAGTGACGGTTTTTGTCTGCAATTCAAATACTTGGACTTTGAACCTGTCACCCGTGTCACAGCTCGTGCGAGTACGGCGGTATTGATTACAGCGCCATCTAGCGAACAGCGACTACGACGACCAGCCTTCTAGCTAACAAGACCCAAGGAAGAAAATTGAACTATTGAAGCTGCGCTTATCGATACTGCTGATCGTCACTAGAGGGCGTAAATACTAAATTTCGAGTAAAATGGATAAAACAAATAAGTCAGATAGCAAAAAGCTGACTGTGACTTGTCACAAATGCCAAAGCGTGGCAGATTCAAATAAATGCGCTTTATGCTCGGGATGCAAGTTATATTCCCACTTTGATTGTGAGGGTTATCCGGAAAAAGTATATGTTATGATGGAGACCCAAAAGAGAGAGAAATGGAAATGCAAAGCATGTATCCGGAAAGGCCCTAGCACATCGAGGAGGCTTTCTTCGTCAGTATCAAACGTTACATTTCGAAAAATCAGGAAAGATACCACGGCAAAAGTACCTGTTTCTTCCACAAGAAAATTACCAGCTATAAATGCCAACACTGATGTATTCCCGATCGTTGCGTCCGCGGAAAGTTGCCCAAAAACAAGCACGCCAAGTGCTCAAGACATGCACAAAACAGACAGGGCAGAACCGTGTACAAATACTGAAACAAAAATAACGGAAACAAATGCTTCATCGAATGACTCAAACACCCATAGAACTGGACCCTTAGACTTAGATCCAGTGGAGAGCAGCCCACAACCAAACGCGGCTTCATCTTTGGACTCAGACTCATCTTTGGACTCAAACTCATCTTTGGACTCAGGCTCTCAAATAATGACCGGATCGGAGTTAACTATAAACGGCACTCTACTACAAGAGAAGCTGTCAAAAAGTGTGGACTTTTCGGTAAACGAAGTTCTAGTAGTTCACGAAATGAAAGAAGAAATTAGCCGACTGACTTCTGATCTCACCTCTACGCAATACCAGCTTGATGAGATAAGCATTGAAAATAACGGCCTAAAAAGGAAAATCGACAGACTACAAACAGAAAACGATACATTGACAAAGTTATGCCAGGCCCCAAACTTCGGCCGAGGCTGTAGAACCAAAAAAATAAAAAAAAGGCACTCGATGTACAATACGGACAGCAATCACACGATCCTTGCCACAACAGACCACTCAGCAGGCTCTGCATCACTTGATATTACTAAGGACTTTTCCAGTGTGGAGGAACTGCTGAGCTTAAAAAATCGGGTACAGAGTTTAGAAGGAGAGTTAAATGAGTACAAGAAGGAAATCATACACCTTAGGGCGGAAATTGAATCTGCGTCACAAGGAATTCATCGCTTATATGACGCACACAACTCTACTGCGGCTACACAATTGAGACATCCCGAAAACCAGATTGGAGATTACACACACACGGAGCGAGCCATCTCATCTGCGTTGGTGCGCCGGACTGGCCAGGAAAATCATAGTACCCAACCGAACAGGAAAAGCAAAATTTGTATGCTAAGCACATACAAACATAACAAAATGTTGACACTTGGAAATTTCTTAGCCGAGGAGTATGAGATATGTCACTATCTCACCCCAGGTGTAGGGGTCAAAAATCTCTTACATAATCTAAGTAACAAATTATCTAACTTCACCATGCGAGATTATTGCCTCATATTCATTGGCGAGGAGGATTTCAGGGTGTCACAAAACTACAACACCTTAATAAATTGCATACAAAATATTTTACAAGGAATCACTCATACTAATATTATTTTATGTGTTCCAATATTTATACACAGTAGTCATGCAAAAATGTACAATAGGAGAGTGGAAACTTTTAATTACCTATTGTACTCTGACGTGACTAAATACCAATATGCATACATATTAGATTGTAATCTTAATTTAAACTATGACTCAACTATGTTCAATAAATATTCTGGGTATGTGAATAAATATGGAATGAACGTAATATTTCAAGATATTGCTATGTTAATCAGGGTTTTGGAGGAGAAAAACACCTTTTTTCGTTCATAATGAAAGCTCATCAAGCGTGAAACCTCCCATTTTTCATACAAATAAACATGCCCCATGCCATGTAGGAATTTCCCATAAACTGCCTAGTCTTAAACGGAAATTGCCAGAAAAAAAATGTTTAAATAATGTAACAGTATTTCATCAGAACATCTCTGGTGTTCTTAGTAAGAAAGAACCCTTAGAAATCTGTTTACAAGAGTTTAGTGACAAAAGCATAGATATTGATGTAATATGTTTATCGGAAACTTTCATTAAATCGGGCGAGGAAAATAATGTTTACATAAAAGGTTTCAAACTGTGTTGTTATTTTTCAAGAACCCGACAAAGACGAGGTGGAGTATGTATTTTATGTAAAAATAACATAAATTATAAGGAGTTGAATTTCGTGAATGATATGGCTACCGAATTTAATTTTGAATGTTGTGGTATTGAAATCCCCGCATACAAGTGCATTATAATTTGTGTGTACAGAATACCTAAGTCAAATACCAATTTATTCATTTCCAACTTAGAAAAACTTTTGCATATACTACATAGAAGAGTGCCGAGAAAAAATATAATAATTGCAGGTGATTTCAATATAAATACCATAAATGACTCAATACATACTCGTGAACTAAGCTGTTTATTGCATAACTATAATTATTATCTTCACATAAATCAACCCACTAGGTTAAAATCTTGTATAGACCACATTGTTAGCAACATACCAAGCGCGTCGGGTGAGGTTCATCCGTTAGGTCTCTCAGATCACAACACAGGCCAAACATTAACTTTCGAGTTGGAAAATAAACCTAAACTAATTGAATACTGGTACTTAAATAAACGAGACCTATGTGCGGAAAATGTTCATAAATTTATTACATGCATTGAAAGTCTACAATGGATTGATATGTATGAATGCACAGATATGAATCAGGCATTTAGTACATTTCACGATACATTCCTATTATTCTACAATCTGTGTTTCCCAGTAAGAAGAATAAAGGTATGTAATAAGGAAAGTAAATGTAACTGGTTAACGAAAGGTATCCGAAAATCAACCGTGACGAAAAGACAACTACGTTTTCATTATTACAAAACTAAACAGAAGTATAATAAAGTAAGATACCACACATATTCAAAAATATTAAAATCATGCATTAAACAGTCTCAAATAAAAAGGAATCTCCAATACTTATGCACCTCCAACAACAAATGCAAAGCATCCTGGGAGATTATTCAAAATAAAACATATAAAACCTCAAAACAGCTAAATACAATTGAGAAAATAAACGACAATGGATATCCAGTCGTATGTAAAGAGGAGATCGCTGAGGTCTTTAACAATTATTTTATTACCTTGACAGATAATGATTACGACTACAGGAAATATAATTTAAAACAGAAATACTGTCAGTCAACCATTTTCTTATACCCATGTGATGAAAAAGAGGTGTTAAAGATAATTAAATCTTTGAGGCAGACAAATTCTTTTGGACATGATGAAATATCAACAAAGGTGCTGAAACAATGCGGTGAGCAAATTGCACCAATATTATGCCACTTAATAAATTTATCCTTCTTAGATGGAATCTTTCCGGACAAATTAAAAAAGGCTGTAGTAAAACCTCTATACAAAAAAAAATGTAAGGAGGAAGTTAGCAATTATCGTCCAATAGCATTACTGTCGATATTTTCAAAAATCTTTGAAAGAGCAATGCACGTAAGAATCACTAACTTTTGCAACAAGTTTAACATTGTAGTAGAAAACCAAAATGGCTTTCAAAAAGGCAAATCGACATCTTTAGCGGCGTTTAACCTAGTCCAAAAGATCACGGAGGAAATTGATAAAAAGAACCCTGTAGTAACCATATTTTTCGATATGACCAAAGCGTTTGACTTTGTGTCACACGAGCGCCTATTACAAAAGTGTGAAGCATATGGGCTCAGAGGACCGGCCCTAAGTTGGATAGCTAGTTACCTCACTAACAGAACACAATGCATAGAGTTAGAAAGTGTTACCAATAAAAATGTTGTTGTTTATTCTAGATCATCCGACAAAGAAATCAAGACCGGAGTGCCACAGGGAAGCGTTTTGGGCCCCCTTTTGTTTCTTCTCTATGTCAATGATCTACCGATGGCTACAAAACATGACTGCGTACTCTTTGCTGACGACGTTTCAGTAGTAATACCTTGTGAACAAATGTATACATACAACACCGAAATAAACAAGACAGTTAGCGACATAATACTATGGATGAAACAAAATAATTTACAAGCAAATCTAGAGAAAACTAAATTTATAAATTTTTATAATCGTAAGAAAATTGTTGACATTAAAATTAAATACGAAAATGAAATAATACATGAATCAGATGACATTACATTTTTAGGAATATTATTAGATAGACATTGTAATTGGAAAAAACAAGTAGATAAAAAATGTTCTCAAATAAATCGTTTTGCTTACGTATTACGACGACTTTCAACATTAGTCAATAGAAAAAATCCCTTACAGCATACCATGGGTATGTAGCATCGGTGCTCAGATACGGCATACTTCTGTGGGGAAACTCAACCGAAGTGAACAGAGCTTTTGTAAGTCAGAAAAAGTGCATACGTGCCATTTGTAATATGGTGCCTCGAACTACATGTAAACCTCTGTTCAGGGATTTGAAATTGTTAACGGTACCATCACTATATATCTTGGAATCTTGCAAGTTTGTGAAGCTACACCCACAACTATTTACAAAACTGAGAAATACTTGTAAGTTCAATACAAGATACCCAAATAGACTTGTGCGAACAACGAAATATAATACAACATTGTGTAACCGAAACTGTTATCTGATGTCAATGAAAATATACAACAAATTGCCAAGCAATATTCGAGAGTTACCCTTCAACTTATTTTTGAGAAAGCTCCAGCAATGGCTGATACAGAATTGTTTTTACTCAATTAAAGAATATTTAGACATTTAAGGAAATTATGCATAATATATGGGTAATATTTTGAAATTTCTTTATTATATAATTGAATGGTAGCTTTAATTATTTTAATGTTTAGGATAAGTAATTCAATTCTCATTGACATTCAATTTATGTATGTTGTAATTTAGAAATTGTGTAATTGCTAAACTAGTGTAGATATTTATAAACTTATAAATTAATCAGCATGCCTAGTTTTAAGTCCTAAATTTAAGAATTTTGCATGCCGATATTGTTGGCGAGATATTATGGGTCTATTGTGAAATTATTCTACCATCTAATGTAACCATATCTCTAGCGAAATAAATTTCATTTCATTTCATTTCATTTCATTTCATTTCATTTCATTTCATATAAAGTACATAACGACAAACCGCAATTTTCTTCACTGTGTATTCCGCCCGGTTTTCCCTGTATTCGTGTACTTGTGCCACTGTGTTAATTATACTAATTGCCATTCGCGTTACTTGCTGCACTCAAGTGTGTGCGAATCACTGTTGGCTTACAAATGCATTTAACTGAATAAATACTCAAGTTCTGCACGCTACCACAAATTATTTTTTCTACCGAACATAATCGATGTTTGACATCTAGACAGCGCCGAATCATGCTATACCTACCACTCTACCACATAGAACGTGTTTTTCATAAACGAGACTAAGAAAACAAATATCAGCGATATCAATAACTCGGGGGATTTATTTTTAAGAGGGCGCAGTACGCTCGGTTCTCCATACAAACGTATTTATGCTCTCATTTTAAAACGCCATGCTAGAATAACATGAAACTTTGTATACACAATGGGATCCGGCATATCTAAGTCGGAAATCAGTTTTTGTTGCTAGAAATTGTAAAGGAAAAAAAATACAGCGGTTTTTTGAGTTTTTTACGGCTTGTATGTAAACCTTAATAATCGTTGTATTTTTTCTCCATTATAATTTCAAGCAACAGGAACTAATTTCCGACCTAGATATGCCAGATCCGATTGTGTATACAAAGTTTCATATTATTCTAGCATGGCGTTTTAAAATGAGAGCATAAATACGTTTGTATGGAGAATCGAACGTACTGCGCACTCTTAAGGGGGGGAAACAATATGCATAAATGAAATAAATGAACGTAGGCCGCAATGGCACTTTTACAAGTCAAAATCTACTAGCATTTCTTCAAATGAAGACCACTGCTAAGAACAACAGCTGTAAGAAACTCGACATCATCATCATCATAATCATCATGTCAGCCGAATGACGTCCACTGCTGGACATAGGCCTCCCCCAAAGACTTCCACAATGACAGAAACTGGACAGTCAGTCATTTATTCCCAAAAATATGCTTATTACAATGATAATACTTAACCTACTTAATATAAATAAATCTGAGAATGGAAACAAAAGAGGACGAATATTTACAATGAAGTTATTCAAGAAGACAACATGTGTTTACTAATTTCCTAAACATGATGCAATGAAAATATACATAAATGAATATTAATAATTAAATATTCATGTGTCTGGTTCGGGTCACGCATTTCTGTCAGTCTGCATATTATCATTATTTCTCTCAGGGTATAACGATTTCTACGCGGAAGATGTCACGGGAAAAGCTTAAAGTAAATAAACCTAAAAAAAACAGTAACTTTCAATGTTTAAACATGCATGTACACATAACTTTTATAGAACGAAAAACATAAAGGGCTCACGAATATCCGGGAAACTTACTTTAACAGATACTTGAACAAAATTGCGGGCTCTCCGCAATAAGCAAGGCGAAAGATTTATGCCTCACTCGTTGTTGCACAATTAAAGACCTTAACACGACGTGTTAAGGGTTATGTGTGTTGTGGGTTGGTCGTTTTTTGCGATGTGGGCCATGAAATACACATAAATCAAGTGTTGGCGTTTGTGAGGCCAATGTTGGGGCCAATGGACAAATGGGTTGTCTGAGGTGAGTTGGTAGGTGGAAAACTTCGTCTCGAGTTAGAAATGTTTTTTGAATTATATGATTATCGTTTTGATTCATACCCTCAAAGTTTCTTGCGTACGTAAGTACTTATTTCATAAATATTAAATAGAAATTGTAGTTTCAAAATTCACAGTGCGGATAATGGTTTTGACATAGTATGTCGGTACGAAGTTTGCCGGGGCAGCTAGTAAATAAATAATTAATCTTGTCGACCCCTAAATACGAGTATATCTCATTCACTGGTAACATCACTTTTGTTTTATATCTCTATGCTGAGGACGTTTTTTCATCACAAAGCATACGGCCCGAGTAATGGTAAGCAGACACCGTAACCTACGGACCCTTGCCACTCAAGAAGAATCACATGCGCGTTACAGACCCCTTATTGATTTGGGGCGTCGTTCCGTTGCCAGATAAAGACAAATACAGGTCCCCTCTCAACACAGCGTATTCTCAAAGGCTCTGGTGACCTTACTTACACCCAGGAACACAACAACACATACCTAAATCAAGTAGTAATTTCAAATTAAAAGAAAAAACCGATGCGTATGCCAGGTGTTGTAGGTTCGAATCCTGCTCAGAGCACATAATTTTTCAATTTTTCCCTTTAATTTGAAATTAAGAATTTTCATTAGCAGCGTAACTGCTTAGTACAAAATTATTCTAGTATGGGATGGCGCATCGTTACTGACGATTTCGCAATGTAATTTGAGACGTTTAAGTCTACGGTAGAACGGCGGCTCTCGCTCGCTGTCCCTACGGCGTTGTAAGAGGGAACTAGTGAAGGATGTCGTGCCTGAGCTTGGTTGGTTCCGATAGCTCAGTAGCTAGAGCGATAGGCCGCGTATGCTAGATGTCGCAGGTGCGATCCTGCTCGGAGCACTACATTTTTAAATTTTTTCCCTTTAATATGAAATTTAAAATTTTCGTTAGCAGCCTTACTGCTTAGCACAAAATTATTCAAGTAGTAGTTGTTATTATGACGTTGGTCTTCTGTATGGCACTGCTTGGGCTGCTTCAAATATGAGTGAGACAATGTCCCGCTGTGCCCCACCTCTCTCTTGTAATGACTGTCTCGTCTTAGTCGTTTGGCGCGTCTCGGGCGCGACAAATCAACGGAACTGCACATGAATGTAGTGTTAGGCCGAGAGCGACTCGCTAATGCGACTTGGCACCGAGCCCCGCTTGCGGAAGCCCTGCTACACTTGCAGACACAGAAACGGAATACCAGAACAACTAAAATGATATAAAGAAAGATTTTTTATTTATACCTTGCACTTGTAACACAAAAATATTATACTTAATAATTATTTCAGGTTTAAGAACATTTATTCTCAAAAAGAAGTTATTTACATCTTCACTTATAGAGAATTACATTTTATAAGTATCACTAATTATTACTAATTTAACTTAGTCTAAGCTACCAATGCACACCAACTATCGCAGAAATGCAAAATGTAAAATAATAATAATAACTAAATGATGTTTACATGCGTGCCCCCACGGGAGGGTAGATTTCGATTACGCACCGTGCCGCGGCACGACAGTGAGTATTAGCAGCAGGTTGTGACAAACTAATAACTTAAATATTACATGGCATTTGTGCAAAGACTTAATATATTAGGTAAAACTGGTCTGACGAACATGTACATGTGAGCGAAAATCAAATAATAACAGCAAGTTATATGTGGGTAGGTGTCGGTTTGAAATGTGTGAACTTGAGCCGCATCACTACGTATATCAGTGTTTTATAATATTTATATCACTACATATTATCGAACAAATCTCCAGCCACGTCTGTAGGTCTGTATGTATGTATATTGCGAATAATCTAAATAACAACTATTAAATGCTGACGCAAAGAGATTTGTCACTATAACTACATTTTTTTTCATTAGTGTCCTCCGCCGCTTTGTGAGTGTACGCTATGTTCGAAATAATCATAAAAGCTACATTCACTAAATATATATATCTATAAACATAATTTACTGGGAGAAATTAATTTATAATGAATTTAATTAACTGTTATCTATTTTAAAATTATGGCTATCTATTTATACTTTGCTTACTAACATAGTTCTAAGTATCATTACTATTACTAACATTTTGTTTTAATTGTAATTGTGTGTATGGAACCATGTCCTGAGAATAAATTATTTATTTGGATAAAGGAACTTATCGTACACTCGTACAATCATGTTTCTTGTATGCAACCCCCCTTTGTTTTTTATGCCGCGACACACCGGAGGTTTATAAATCCTGTTGGCACCTTTTGGACAGGGATGCCTAAATATCAGCAAGAAACATTAAAATAACCAAGGTTATTTGTGCATGAGGCATTATTTTCGCCTAGTTGGACACTACGAAGGGTCCACTGCCTACAAAGCTGGTAGTTCCGTGTTTCAATCCAGGTCAGGGCATTTATTTGTGTAATGAGTCTTGGAATATTTCTATTATTTATCTAAATAAGTATGTATTCGGATATCATCTCCTAGTCTATAGACTATAGACTAGTAAAGGCGAAAAAGTCGTTCTTGGGAAATTGTATCAAATTCTACAATAAAATTCCTAAACACATTACTGAACTTAGCAATTCTAAATTCAAATCTGTAGTAAAACAAACACTTATTTCAAAAGCATATTATAAGATAAACGATTACATCATGGATAGGGATGTTTGGCAGTGATAGCGTCCTGCACGGGTAATCTATCGCGAAAATATATCTTCTACTGTAGCATTGTTATTTAAGTTATTTTGTAGTAATGTAATTTTATATTTAACTATATAATGTATATTGTTTTGAAAAAATGACACCTCGCCGAGTTTCTTACACCGGTTCCTCTCGTGGCAGAGGTATATTTTTCCGAACCGGTGGTAGTTTATTGACGTTTATAGGTGCATGTAATATGCCTAATTTGAAGAATAAACTACTTTTACTTTTACTAGTACCCACAGCACAAGCTGTGGCCGTAAATCGCCACATCCCGCATTGATGAAGTCGCTCCTTTAACGAGATGCATTACAAAATGATGTGTCTTACACTCCGTGTGGTTTACGGTTATTATGTCCCGACGTGCACCGTAAGCGCCTGGCACGGCACGGGGCGAGGACATGATTGTTGCGCGGGATTAAATAAAACGCCTTGTACCGCAACTGGAGGGGGGGACTTTTTGGCTCTTGAACTGCTTTGTGATAGTAAGTTAAAGTGCTAGTCGTTTCTTAATAGCTATCGGCAGTCTAAGAACGCCATTGCTCGCTCTGTGGATGTGTGGTGTTGTTCTCGGTGGAGTGTAAGGTCGCTAGAGCTCTCGGGAATGTGTTGAAAGTGAGGGAGCTGCATTCTTCCCTAGCTATCAACACGACATAACATATCAGTAATTAATTGATGACTGTTATTGGCCTTCTTTCATTGCTAGCTATCACCAAGCGGGTCATGTGCTTGTTTGCCAACATTTTAGTATTAAAAATTAATACTTTTATTGAACAAGTAGGTACACATTTAATTAATTTGCATAAAAAGCAGTTAATTTCTTTTACTCTGAGTATTATGTTACAGGTGATGGCGAAGTCTCCAGAGCTCCTGAGGATGCCCAACTTTGGAATTATCTTCACCTTAGAACTGATTCTGACAGAATGTTTCGAGCTCTTTCAGACGCGTAAACTCAGCGTGCGTAGAAACGATCGAACTTCTGTGTGCTTCTGTTCAACATCAACATTTCCAAAATAGACCATTCACAGTGTAAACTTCAGGTAATAAAAAAGGTATAAAATATAGGGCACATAGCACGTAGAACCGATGGCCGTTGGGGCGGAAAGGTTCTCGAGTGGCGACCACGTACCGGAAGGCGTAGCGTGGGCAGGCCCCCCACACGGTGGACTGATGACCTGGTGAAGGTCGCGGGTGTCCGCTGGATGCGGGTGGCGCAGGACCGGTCATTGTGGAAGTCTTTGGGGGAGGCCTAAGTCCAGCAGTGGACGTCTTTCGGCTGACATGATGATAAAATATCAGCTAAAAATATTACAAACAATACAAATTAGGTAGCAATGCAATAAGAATCAGTTAAAATAACAAAAAAGCGATGAAAGCGGTAAATTGAAATGAAATCTGGTATTGCAGCGGCAAGAGAAACAACACGACTAGTGCAATAAGGCGCGCCGGCGGCCAGCCGGGAACTAGTAGGTGACATTTTAAATTTACTAGTTCATGTTTACTTGAACCTTTAATCTTGCCTTCCAGTATATTTATTTATGGAGAAAATGTCGTATTTACTAAGTGACCTATAATTTGGCCTCCTTTCAATTGTCTTCATTAAGTTTCTGTTCTCTCCCACTATTTGTAACACTTTTTGGTTTGTCTTTCTTTATGTCCAGATTATTTCCTCCATTCTCCTCCAAAGCCACGTCTGGATCATTGTCCACGTCTCACATCCATACAAATCAATACTTCAGATGAAGACTTTGATCAGGCGTTTTTCGATGTTTCTGTTAGACCAAGGAGAAAGTGAGTGAGCCTAAGCGGGGCCTAAAGAACCTGGCCGAAGACCGTGAGAGCTGCCATCTACTTCACAGACAAGAGCCAAGCTCTTAAATTTTCTCCAGATATGTCAGTACGGATGCAGTACGATATGGAAAAACCGTCACCTGTGAGTCGAGACAGTATGCGCTCCTACAGTTAAATGAGTGATGCCTGATTGACACAGGACACGCGGAAGCGGGGCGATATAAATGCAGTATTGCCCAGCTTCTGCGCTATATTACTACGGCGCAAACATAATACTGACAGTATCTCTTTAAGTGCAGAAATCTCTGCGTGCCCCGTTCCGTGAGGCTAGAAGATGTTGATACCTGCTCACGCCAATCAGCTCGTAACCACAGATTTTGTGATAGACTCGAAACGTCGGTCAAATATGAAAAAAAATCAATTCAATTTCAATTTATACAATACTTATGATTAATAACATGATTCCTAACATTTAGATCGGAAAAAGGAAGAAAAGAAAGGAGAAGGAAGGAAAGAAGAAAAAATTTAATACGTTTCAGTTGTATGCCATTAAGTCCCGTGTACCAATAATAACAAGGAATATATTAGACTTTAAAATGTCATGTACTAAGTTCTAGACCAAACTACTCTTATTCAAAAGTATTCAAGGTGCGGTGCCGCTGGGCGGCGTAATGGGGAGTTTCCCTCACCAACTTTTATTGCGACAGTTATTCGCTGTTTCGAAATATTAATTTGTTTAGATTTAGTTCCGAGCGCGGCCAACTTGTTAACGGGCTCTTTATTAGTTGGCGAAGTCACTGCGACTGAATCAAACTACCTTGTACTTTTCACTGCATAAATGTTGGTGCAATTCATTGAGAATGTAATGAAGACTTCTTATTCGTCAAATGAGATGTCAGGTTTTAAGTATTCGTGTGTATTTCAAAGCATAGGTGATTCTGACGACTCCCTGTGGGATCGCAAATATTTTTTCGATATAAAAAGGTTGATCAATGATGTTGTAGACTCCGATAACAGGTTCATACTCGTATCATTAATAACTGACAACTTTGAAAAGTTAAAAAACCCCCGACATTTTCATTTCAAAGTTCGTTGAACGAATTCACAAAGGTTACACTAGGTTTATTATGTTACAGTAATGTTGTATAGAGTGTCAATGCATGCGTACCTGTATAACTGCTGCTATGTACCTATTCATATTATCAAGCCAACATGGTTAAGAAATCCACACTGTCGCATTAGGTTCGTAGCCTGTAAGGACTGTTGTGTGTATGAAATAAAGAAATATCGCAAAAACCGCTGAACCGATTTTAATAAAACATCTAAATATATAAAAGAAGAAACTGACTGACTGACTGACTGACTGACTGACTGACTGACATATCAACGCACAGCCCAAATCGCTGGTCCTAGAGATTCCAAATTTGGCACGTAGGTTCCTTATAAGGTCTAGGGGTGCACTAAGAAAGGATTTTTCAAAATTCAACCCCTAAGGGGGTGAAATGGGGGTCCGAAGTTTGTATGGGGAAACAAGATTAGCTGGACTATTTTATTCGAAACTTCACAGGAGTATTTCTAACGATAAATGAGTAAACACGTATTTCAGGTTTTTTGAAAAATCAACCCCTAAAAGGGGGAAATATGGTGACAAATTCTGATAATCGACATGGGTATTGTTTTTATGGTTTATTAGGTCGCTGATAACGAAAATAACAAGGATTTTAAAATTCCACGTGGAGGACGTGAAATACCATCCCCTCCTGTTGGGGTGCGAGGGGGATGAAATGTATAAATATTAATATGGGTGTCGGTTTTATGGTTTTTTGGGACGTTAATTACGAAAATGGCATCAGTTTTGAAATTAAATATTGTGGAAATGAAAACTTTTGAAAGTTTGTGCCAAATTGCAAGAAATAACTGACTGACTGAGTGACCAACATATCAACGCACAGCGCAAACTGCTGGTTCTAGAGATTCCAAATTTAGTATGTAGGTTCCATATAAGGTCTTGAGGTGCATTAAGAAAGGATTTTTCAAAATTCAACCCCTAAGGGGGTGCAATGGGGGTCCGAAGTTTGTATAGGAAATCAAGATTAGTTACATTATTTTATTCGAAACTTCACAGGAGTATTTCTAACGATAAATCAGTAAACATGTGTTTCAGGTTTTTTGAGAAATCAACCCCTAAAAGGGGGAAAGGTGGTGACAAATTCTGAAAATCGATATGGGTGTGGTTTCTATGGTTTATCGGGTCGCTGATTACGAAAACAACAATAATTTTAAAATCCCACGTGGAGGACGTGAAATACCATCCCCTTTGTTGGGGTCCGAGGGGGTTGGAATGTCTAAATATTAATATGGGTGTGAGTTTTATGATTTATTGGGTCGTTAATTTCGAAAATGGCGTTGATTTTGAAATTTAATATTTCGGGCATGAAAACTTAAAAGTAGGTGCCAAATTGCAAGAAGAAACTGACTGACTGAGTGAGTGACATGTCAACGCACAGCCCAAACTGCTGGTTCGAGACTCGAGAGATACCAAATTTGGCATGTAGGTTCCTTATAAGGTCTAAAGGCGCATGATGTGCCGTGAATTCCCTATGAAGATACGACCTTTCTTGAGTTAATGTACCTATATTGTAAGTGGTGTTATTAATTAGTGCCGCCCGATACGACTTCGACAAAAATCGATATTTGAGCGTCCGAGAGGACTCTTAATACGACTCCTAGGTAAAATTTGGCAAAAGTGGCGGCCATATTGCTTTTCTTCTTTTTCGTCCCGATTTCGTTCAAAATCGATATCTGAGCGTCCGAGAGGTCCCCAAATACGACACCGAGGTAAAATTTGAAAAAAGTGGCGGCAATATTGATTTTCTTCATTACCGTCCCGATTTCATTCAAAATAGAAATCTGAGCGTCCGAGATGTCTCTTAATAAGAATCCGAGGTAAAATTTGGAAAAAGTCGCAGGCATATTGATTTTCTTCATTTTCTTCCCGATTTCGTTCAAAATCGATATCTGAGCGTCCGACAGGTCTCGTAATACGAATGCGAGGTAAAATTTGGAAAAAATGGCGGCCATATTGATTTATTCCCCTTCGGTCCCCGATTTTGTTAAAAATCGATATCTGAGCGTCCGAGAGGTCTCTTAATACGAATCCGGGGTAAAATTTGGAAAAAGTCGCAGCCATATTGATTTTTTCATCTTCTTCCTCATTTCGTTCAAAATCGATATCTGAGCGTCCGAAAGGTCCCCGAATACGAATCCGAGATAAAATTTGGAAAAAGTGGCAGCCATATTGATTTTCTTCATTTCAACCCGATTTCGTTCAAAATCGATATCTGAGCGTCCGAGAGGTCCCCTAATACGAATCCGAGGTAAAATTTGGGAAAAGTGGTGGCCATATTGATTTCCTTCATTTTCGTCCCGATTTCGTTCAAAATCGATATCTGTGTGTCCGAGAGGTATCCTAATACGAATCCGAGGTAAAATTTGGAAAAAGTGGTGGCCATATTGATTTCCTTCATTTTCGTCCCGATTTCGTTCAAAATCGATATCTGTGTGTCCGAGAGGTCTCTTAATACGAATCCGAGGTAAAATTTGTGAAAGTGGCGTACATATTGATTATCTTTTTTTTCGTCCCGATTTCGTTCAAAATCGATATCTGAGCGTCCGAGAGGTCCCCGAATACAAATCCGAGGTAAAATTTGGAAAAAGTGGCAGCCATATTGATTTTCTTCATTTCAACCCGATTTCGTTCAAAATCGATATCCGAGCGTCCGAGAGGTCCCCTAATATGAATCCGAGGTAAAATTTGGAAAAAGTGGCAGCCATATTGATTTTCTTCATTTACAACCCGATTTCGTTCAAAATCGATATCTGAGCGTCCGAGAGGTCCCCTAATACGAATCCGAGGTAAAAATTGGAAAAAGTGGCGGCCATATTGATTTTCTTCATTTTCGTCCCCATTTCGTTCAAAATCGATATATGTGTGTCCGAGAGGTCTCTTAATACGAATCAGAGGTAAAATTTGTGAAAGTGGCGTCCATATTGATTATCTTTTTTTTCGTCCCAATTTCGTTCAAAATCGATATCTAAGCGTCTGAGAGGTCTCTGAATACGAATCTGAGGTAAAATTTGGCAATCCATACATGCCTGTATGCAAAACAAGTTTAATATTACTATATAGGCGTGTGGGGTATCTATGGACTTGCTTTTAAAAACGACATAGAGGTTTCGATATTTTTTTCCATTTAAATCAACAAGTACGGTTGCCAGTTTTTGTTGCACTTTTAGCACCACCCAGGGGTCACGTGTAGGGTAACGGTGGGTACTCCCTACGGACGTGGTGCAACTTCGACCCCCCTTTGTCAAGTGAGTGGGCTACTTGACTGTTAGAAGTTCGCAAGCCGCTCGAAGGCCTCTAACTTGGCTTAACGATTGCAGCCGGGATCAACGGCTTAACGTGCCTTCCAAAGCACGAGAGTCATTTAGTAACCACTCAAAGCGATCACCCATCCAAGAACTGACCTGCGCCCACATTGCTTAACCTCGCACACCGCACGCGGTAGGTGGGTGCCGCTGGGCCACGAGCGCTCTAAATTCTTGATAGTTTGTGCCAATTTGCAATTCAATCGGTCCAGTAAAAGCAACTTGGTTGTAACAGACGGACTGAAGTAAGGAGTGCGAATGGAAGTGAGGCCAAATTTTCTTTTTGGATGCTCCAATGGGAACTGGCAAAACCTACGTAATAAGTTTAATTTTAGGAAAAATAAATGTTACACGTGATATTGAATTAGCCGTATTTCTGTACTTCAAAGGACCAGAGTTTATGACCGCTGCGCGCTGCTTGGTCTTTTACAGACCTATCGGTGTTACTGTAGTACACAGATACTTTTACTAAGGGCCATTTAAGACATGCTTTTATTTCATCGGCCCTTTCCCCTTCGGCCTCTCGGAAATGTATGATAATAGTTTTCGATCCTTATTTTTGGCAAAATCAAATGAAATTCAACAGTTTGCCGGTTCTCAGAATGTATACCGACTTTTCATCTGTTCATCTGTTAATGAATCACAATCACCAAGTTCGTATACCGAAACCCCCAGAATGTAACAACTACTTTTCTGGAGACCGCATCTAAATCAGTTCAGCCAAACGCGAGATAATCGTGGACAAACATACGAACCTGTTTTTTGTAGATGGTCAAAAATTTCGCTTAGTACGCGGGCGAAGCCGCGGGCAAATGCTTGTACCTAAATAAATAAATAAATATATATCTAAGAACCATCGACAAAAAACCTACTTTCAAATTAAAAAAAAACTCACTCAAATGGGTTCACCCGTTGAAGAGCTACGATGCCACAGACGTAAACATATACACAATGTTAAACTTAAATATCATCATCCTCCTAGCGTTATTCCCAGTACAGTTGCATCCTGAAGGATGCCTGGGGTTCGCTACCTAATCCCAAGAATTGGCGTAGGCACTAGTTTTTACGGAAGCGACTACCATCTGACCTTCCAACCCGAGGGGGAAACTAGACCTAATTGGAATTAGGCTTGTCAAGTGAGTGGGCAACTCGACTGTTAGAAGTTCTCAAGCCGCCCGGAGGCCTCTAACTTGGCTTAACGACTGCTATCATAGACAGCAACCGGGATCAACGGCTTAACGTGCCTTCCAAAGCACGGGAGCGCTCAGTTAGTAACCACTCAAAGCGGTCACCCATCCAAGGACTGACCTCGCCCGACATTGCTTAACCTCGCATACCGCACGCATACGCGGGCGCCGCTGGGCCACGAACGCTCCGCTCGTTAAACTTAAATATAACACCCTTCATTTGCGTTCCGTGTCGGGGTTAAAAAGTATCAAACTGGAGTTTTTTTATCATTGTATGTATTACGTGTGATTGTGGATCGTAAAATTGTATTCAAACCTTGCTTCTTTCAATACAGTTGGAGCCTGTTTCGCCATTACGAGTATATCACTATTTCCTACCGTTACTCTCTGAGAGATTTAATGCTGACAGTTTACATCATGCAGCAATATAACCTTGTCTTATTCTTTCTTTTATTTTTCATAGCAGGAATTCTAGCTTTATGAGACATATCATTATCTAAATATATAACTAAAATAGGATCTTTATGTTTAATTATTATAAGTACCTAGGTATTTCTATATTCACATTTACAGTTCACGGTCCTCAATCTTAAATAATTTAATCTCGATTAAATAGAAGAAGTAGAATAAGAATTCAGAAAAAAATTAAATTTCAACAGCCAAAATGTTTCACCATTAAGAAAACCTTTAACTTCTATAAAAATTGTCGTTCGTAGTGATCCAAACTAGTCTTTACGCTAATGGCGCGAAATTTTATCACATTTGCAGCCTCCTACGAACGAAAACTAGGTCGGATGTCTGCAAGAATGTCTGCAATTCCAAAATCAACCAAAAACCAAGCACACAAGATTTAAAACCCAATAACCGCTTCCCACGCATTAACCTGATTAATCTTGATCCGAACACAATCTTTTGCAGTTGACGTAAGGTTTATTATCAAATGGGGTGAATTTGTGAAGTAACGTGTGACTCGCCTGCTTTGAGTTAGCTTGAGAATGGTGACGTGAAGACGACGACGTCCGTTTGAACTTTAGCTAACTGGTACTCACTAGGTTTAACTGGTTTGAACTGGTTCAGGTTTACATTGGGTATTAACAGTCCAAGAACCTATTTATGAACTTTTACTAAAGCTGTTTTAAAAATTGGATACGGAAACAGATTCGAAAATATCAAAGAAGAAAGGTACTAATGGCGAAGTAAGGTGAAAATCAATGAAAGGTGTTTTTTTTTTTGCTGATGTCCCTAGGCCTAAATACAAGTCACTTGTATGTGAGCGCGGTTTAGCTTAGCGTTGGTAGAATAGAAAGCCGGGTATTCCATCGCCAATATTTGACCGAAAGGGATAATATAATATCCTAAATTTTAATTGAAACCGCCCCAGGATAAGAGAAGGTGATAAAGAAAACACAATCAAAATTATGTAGTTTTCTTGGTATTTTATTTGTTTAGTATTGTTTTGAGTTTGTCATTTTTTGTTTTTATGTAGTTTTTGTTTAGGCTTTGTGCTTTAAAAAGTAGCGTTGTAATCAATACACAAACCCTTAAATATACAGACGGTGGCTCGGATAAAACTTTTTTCGAAATTAATGTGTTTCACATAAAATCATCCATATTAACTCGTCACGTGTCGCATCGGATCATAATAACACCACTAGTGTATGAGGTTATGCTCCTGGTGGTGAGTTAGGTCACCAGAGCTCCTGAAGAGGCATCGACTTAAGAGTAAGGAGCCTGCATTTGTTTCTAACAGGCAATAATAAATAATAAAAATAAAAATAAAAATAAAAAAGCCTTATATTTCTTACTAAAACATTACATAACAGTTAACATTCTTTAAGTTTATAAATTACTCACTACATACATTATTAAAACAAAGCTTAAATTAACAATTACATTCATAAACAATATTATTATTATTTTTTAAGTAAGAACCCCTCGTTCTTCGAAGGTAAAGGCCTCCTCCAGTGATTTCCAAACATCCCGATTACTCGCCGTGTCTATCCACTGTTTACCAGCCACTTGTAGTATATCGTCAATCCACCGGGCAATGGGTCTACCTCTCTTTCTACTACCCGTTGGTCCTTTCCATGATGTCAGTCTGTGAGTCCATCTATTGTCGATCAGTCTAGCTATATGACCCGCCCATCGCCACTTTAGTTTTTTGCAGTGATGGAGAGCATCGGTGACTTTCGTCTTGTTTCTAATAGTTTTGTGGTTTATTTTCTGAATTTTTTTAACGTTCAATATGCTCCTCTCCATACTTCTCTGGCATGATCTTATCTTATGTTTTATTCGATAGGTGAACTTCCAAGTCTGGCTAGCGTAAGTTAAAGATGGCAAAATGCAGGTATCCATAACTTTCTGTTTAATTTGGATTGGCATATCGCTTTTCAATACCTCTTTTAAGCTCCAAAACCTTTTCCAAGCATTTGACACTCTCCTTTCTATTTCCTCCTCGTTTCTCTGATTTCTAAAGGAGACTTTCTTGCCGAGGTAAATATAGCTGTCGGTATATTCTAGAGGTTCATTCTGCAAGTAAACTGGTATCTTATGGTTGTTCGTCATTATATTAGTCTTACTACGATTTATTTCCAGGCCGACTTCGCGGCTTGCTATTTGGAGAGCATTTATCATTGACTGCAGCTCTGTAGTACTTTCAGACAGTAAGATAATATCGTCAGCAAATCTTAAATGGCTTAGGTACTCATTGTTTATATTTAGACCGACTTTTTCCCATTTAAGTTTTCCTATGACCGACTGTAGCACCGCAATAAAAATCGTTGGTGAAATAGGGTCTCCCTGTCTTACTCCTTTTCTGATAGGTATAGGAGGTCCGGTCGACTCTAATCTGATTCTGCTATTACAGTTTTGGTAGAGATGTTGTAAAACTTTCAGATAGGTTATGTCAATATTTTGGAAATGTAGAGACTCCCATATAGATTTATGATGTAGAGTGTCAAATGCTTTTTGAAAGTCAATAAACGCGAGGTAGAGTGGCCTCTGAAATTCTTGGTATTTTTCTATGAGCATTTCGACAGAGTGGATATGATCCACAGTAGAGAATCCTCTTCTGAATCCCGCTTGTTCTTTGGGTTGGTGTTTTTCAATAGTGCCTCTAATTCTCTTTTCTATAATTGCTGAAAACAGCTTATATATTGATGACAGTAGGCTGATAGGTCGGTAATTATTTATATTATTGGGATCTCCTTTTTTATATAATAAAATGATGTCCGATTCAGTCCATTGTATTGGCGTAGTTGCAGTTTTCAACACCAAGTTAAAAAGTTGAGCTAAATAGGGGGCTAAGTAAGTATTCGCTATTTTCAGTGCATCGTTGGTTATCTTGTCGGGCCCTGGGCTTTTATCAGATTTCAACTTTGCAATTCCCTTTATAACTTCATTTATTTCGATGTCCGGTACTTCCGTCTGTGAATTTGTTGGTAAGGTAAAACAAGGCTCTTGATTTTCAGATTTGTACAAGTTTAAGTAAAAGTTAGTTGCAGTCTGTAGTATCTCATTTCTATTGCAGGTGACTTTGTTTGAAGCTTTAAGTTCTTCGATCCAAATTTTGTGTGTTCTCAGTTCTTTGTTAGCTTTTTTCAAGCTCCCCGACTGTACGAGGTGTTTTTCGATGGTTTTTTGGCGATGAATATTATAATCAGAGCGGATATATTTACTAATTAGCTTGTAAAGAGCTTTTAGTTCATTTCTCATGCTACGAGTTTTCGGTTTAGTTTTTTGCAGTTCTTGTCGTCTTGCCATTAATTTCTTAGTCCTTGCTGATAAGACCGAATTTTTGATCTGCTTTACAGGATCACGAGCTTTTTTCAGGCTTTTGTTCACAGCGGAGACAATTTGATCGTGAAGTTTTTGCACACTATATTTTTCATCTTCAGTGTTGACATGTTTTAAGTATTCGCGCAGGTACTCCTTGTATATTTGTATTTCGTTCTGATTTTTTAGGCAGCTTTTTGTATTATTTCCATAGGTGGTACGATTTTTCTTTGGAACATGTAGCTTTAATTTTGCTCTTACTAATCTGTGGTCGCTAGGATACTGTACATTAATAACTTGCATATCGTCGACGTTTTTATGGAGATTACTTAAAATGTAGTCTAGTTCGTTTTTAACCATACCATTTGGGGATCTCCAGGTCCATCTTTGCCTATCTTTCTTTTTTAAAAAGGTGTTTAAAATTGCCAAGTTATTTTCATACGCAAACTCTATAAGTCTGTCGCCTCTACTATTCCTGTTACCGTAGCCGAAATTTTTCATTATTAGTCTTTCTTCTCGTTTTGGTTGACCAATTTTGGCGTTAAAATCTCCCATTACAATTAATTGCTTGCTGGATAATTTTAATGCTTTGTTTACGGTGTTGTAAAATAGTTCGATTTCAGAGTCGCTCGCGGATTCGGTCGGAGCGTAGCATTGTATGATACTTAGTTCATGGCCCTTGATACTCAGCTGAAGAATGGCCACACGTTCTGATAGACCTTTAAAACATTTGATATTATTCTTTATTCGTTTGTTTACAATAAATCCTACGCCGTACAACCCTGGCGTTTGACCTATGTAGTAGAAGATAAAATCGTCATGTTCTTCTATGGAGTTTCCAAGTCGTCTTGTTTCAGAGAGGCCAATGACATCGTACTTAATATCTTTTAAAGCTTCTTGTAGTTCCAAAAGGCGCGAATAAGATGATAATGTTCGGACATTATATGTAGCCACGTAGATGTAGTCTGTTTCAGAAGTACATTCAGTTTCAGAGGTGCATTCAGTTATTTCCACTAGAGGGTTTCGGTCTACATCTCCCACGGGGACCGGCCGTGTTGGGAGAGTTGAAGAGGGAGGGGTGCTTAGCAGTTTTTTGAAGTTTCCGGGTTCTCTTCGCTTACAGATGCTTTTCGGCCAAAGTTCAACTGTGATGGACGCAGGTAGTTCGTTATAGCTTGGGATTTATTTTTCTTTGGTACTTGTTTCGATTGTACATGATTATTTTCAACTTCAGGAGACTCTGATAAATATCTTTTATTTGAAGTATTTCTTCGGGGTCTACGAGCGGAGTTCAGTGTTACTATTTTGTCATACCGAAGAGCTACTCGTTCTCCAGCTTGTCGTCTATTCTTCAGCTCTTCCTGGAGCTCCTTTCGTTTTTGTACAACATCTTGCACGAAATCTTCTTTTATGTACATGCTTGTATTTTCTAATGACTTTTTCTTCTTCAAAAGCTGCAGTTTACGGCTTGTCGTTGTGATTGTAACTACAACGGGCCTTAATTTTCCGTTATTTTTTCCAAGCCTGGCAACTGTTTCTATTTCCCATTTGGGGCACTCTATACCCATATTTTTGTTTATTATCTCTAGGATGGAGTTTAGCAAATCTTCATAACTTTTTTCTGCTTCCGGAACCCCAAAGAAGAGAATATTTTTCCGCCTCCTCTGCCTATCCAAAAAATCTATAGTTTTCTGTTGTGCTTCAATTTTTTGCTCAAGCTGCTTTGTTTTTATTTCGATGTGGTTGAATTTTTCATCAATATTTTTATTTATAGTTACTTTAATATTTTCTTCCATTTCTTTCATATCTTGTTTCTGTTGCGCTAAGTCGCATTGTATTTTATGCAAAACCTTCAGTACCTCATCCATTTTTCGGTCCTTGTGGCGAGTAGCAGAACTATTGTGTAGTTAGGTAAATGGCGTTTTTTCTAGTGTCGGATAGCTGTACTACAGCGCGCATAGAC
Source organism: Notocelia uddmanniana (assembly GCA_905163555.1). NCBI lineage: Eukaryota > Metazoa > Arthropoda > Insecta > Lepidoptera > Tortricidae > Notocelia > Notocelia uddmanniana. Next base: position 25,574,036 of record LR991066.1, read on the forward strand.
AGTAGCGACTTTTATGGCAGAATCGAGAACTATAATACACGTAGTCAGTGGCGCCCCCTTACGGCGAGTAGCACAGGTAACTTGATACTGTCGGTACAACAGATCAACTGTCGGTAAAGTATACCAATTGTTGGTAAAGCAGATCTGGTTTGCTAGGTTCTACTATTCTCCACTAGATGGCGGACCCATTTACCGTTACTTTAACGATTTATTGTGCTGTATGAATATACTTTTTAGGATTTTTACTGTCTTCAACACCTTTATTCGCCTCGATTTTATGTCCAGAATATTAGCACTAGGCGTAACAGACACAAAAATAGGTCCACTTCGCGAAACACGGGTTGTCAACGGAATAAACACTGTTTGTTTTTTATTTATTGTTTTTCTCTTGAATGTTCACTATTCTGCATATTATTTATTTATACAGTTATTTAGGGCTTATAGTCACTGGCCAGAGAACTCTTTTACACTATTTTCAAATGTTTTATTCTACCGGGACGAGGTTATGTCAGTTCACAATCAGCTGTTCGTTACACTACACTTTAGTTCACATTTTATAGTCTTAGCACTTGTTTTAGAGCAGTACCCATATAATATGTTGTACATCCATTGTTTTCCACTCGATTTCAATCACTTTTTGTAGGAATTATGCACTTTTCCCTTTTTTGAATAGTAAAATATACGGAGACGAAGTGAACAGTGGCTCACTAGCGCCCCCAAGACCAATACCTGCCCTTAAATCAACAAGTAAATTTTTAACAATAAAACACCGACTCCAAACTTAGCCAGACCCCATCCTCTTGGTTGTTCGAGTTCCTTTTTTTTTCCTTTCCCCATCCTCGTGGTTTATAATTTGAGGAGTTCCTTCGATTTTTCCAAGATCCCGTCATCAGATCCAGACTTGGTGACTATGTGACCAACTAGAAAATACACCCTTTCAAACAAAAAAAGATTTTTTCCGAGTCCAACACTCCACGAGTAATCGGTGAACATACATAAAAAAAATATTCCGACGAATTGAGAACCTCCTCCTTTTTGTGAAGTCGATTAAAAAAGGATTGGCAGAGTTCTTGAAGGTGTTCTGGAGTTGCAAGCGTCCATAGACTGCGGTGTCTAATATCATGAAGACCGTAAGCTTGTTTGCTACCGTCGCTCGTAATAAATTATAATAAAAATAATAAGTGACTATTAAAAAAAATGGTTTAGCAAGACCCAAGTAATAAGGCGCGCGGATTAAACAATAATGGTCTCTCGGTCAACAATTAAAGAGCTTTGACGCGCGCTATATTAATTGGGTTCTCTTATACTAGTTTTAATTGCGGACTGTGCCTTTTTCGACAGTCATCAACGACTCATTGAGACGTTTCCATTTATACTAAACTCTTGTTTAGTTAAGATGGCCACTATTAAAATTAAATAAAAAAATAATTTAACGTTTATTTAAAACTCGTGACTCATAAAGTGTTAGTTACAATAAAGCTTAAAAAACTATGTTAGTAATAATATTATAACAGTTATGGTTCACTACTACTAGGCCTGTTAAGTCCACAACAATGAATATACGCCCCTTCTTCTGTCTCCATCATCAGACAGGTCGATGGTACCGTAATATTGCATTGTCACCAAACTTTGTTGGCCTGTTTAGCCTAGTTGGTAGTGCCATTGCCTCCGAAGCTAGAGGTTCCGGGTTCGATTCCCGGTAAGGGCATTTGTTTCTGTTGTGAGCAGAGACATTTGTTCCTGGGACTTGGATGTTTTCTATGTATTTAAGTACATATCTATTAAATATATCGTCGTCTAGTACCCATAACACAAGCCTTATTGAGCTTACCGTGGGACTAGTTCGATTTGTGTAAAAAATGTCCCCTAATATTTATTTATTTATTATTACCCAAAAACCATGCCAAATACCGTGAAAGGCCAATGATGATGATGTGTGATGTCACGATGTTTCATAGTTTATTAACTAGCTTCAAAAAAAGGAGGAGGTTCTCAATTCATCGGAATATTTTTTTTTATGTATGTTCACCGTTTACTCAGACTAGTGGACCGATTTCAAAAATTCTTGTTTTGTTTAAAAGGGTATGTTTTCTAGTTGGTCCCATTGTCACCATGTCTGGATCTGATGACGGGATCTTAGAGAAATCGAGGGAACTCCTCAAATTATATAGCAGGAGGATACGATCTGAAAAAGTTTGGAGTCGGTGATTTTTTTGTTTAGGCAAAGATTTACTGTTTAGGCAAAGATTTTGGTTTTATGTTATGCCATATGTTAAGTTACTGAATTGCCTTAACAGGGTCCATGCTGCACCCTTTATAAAGTCTTATAATACCGTGGCTAGCAATAAATAAATAAATGATGACGATGGTGAAATTGTAGCTCAATCGATTCAGGATATTTTTACTATGAAAAATGACATTTAGATCTACGTTACACACGCTCGAAAACGTTTCTAACTACCCCCACCACCACCACCCTATCAGCCGAAGAACATCCACTGCTAGACATTAGGCCTCCCCCTATTTCATGGGGGGTAAATGCCATAACTGCCACGCTTGGCTTAGGTTCCCGATCGAAGTATCTCCGCCGCACTCCAGGAATGCTGCTGCCCATTCCCCCGTGGTATTGGTCGTAGTTTTAGGATATACCCGGTTAAAATGAACTACCCTACCGGTTTAAAAACTCAGTTGCCAGATTTGACCCACACATACAGACAGCCAGACAGACATACTAACAGGGCTATACTTGTCTTCTGCTAAAGATTGTGATTTTAAGACGTCGTCACTACTTTTAAAAAATCTCGTATCTGATTTTACCTTTTTTTCGTTTATTTTCGCATTAAACTAATAAAAATACACCTCGTATGATGCACAAACTCCAACGAAGATAAATTGTCATTATAGTAAGTATTCATTAGTTAAAAAAAATCGTATCTAAACTAATTATAGTCACTACTTTGAAAAAACTCGTATCTGATTATTTTTTCATTTTTCCTTTCTTTGCCGCAAAAAACTATGCCGCACTTAAGCACTACACATTTATAAGACCTGGAAAGAGAGCAGGTGACCCATATGTGGTAAATTTGAGGGCTTTAAAATATACACCTCACAGTCCTATTGAGTTTAAACTTCGCTTTGATGACATCTGGACTGTTCTACCTCAAAGATTCCATGATATTTCCGAAGATCAAGCGATTCCTCAGCTATATTCTGGACCCGTCCCCATTAAAAAACGAAAGTATGATGATTTGCAATCTCTAAAGCCGATTTTGCCAAAAGACTTTCATGCATTTTACGATAGTTTATTGCATGTATAGTAGAGAAAAAATAATTCGACCCGATCTTTTTTTACGTTGGCACGTTGTTATTCAAGTTCGTCTATTGTTACTCGAAGAGAGTTTACTTAGTTCATTTAATAAACATAAAAACATACATTTCGCTTCATTTCGTAGCATAAAACTCAAAGCAAATTTATCGTAACTTAACAACTTTCAGTCAATACTAAAACAAAAATCTTGTATCTTACGAATAACTGTAAATTTTATAAAAAATGTTTGAGTGAGTTATTCGAATATTTGTGAAATTAATGACTGGCTATCAAAGTATCTCATGAAACTGACAAGAACTTTTTTGATCAATCGCAATAATTTACAGAATGTTTATTGTTCCTCCTAGAAACTTGATGATTTTCAGATACGAGTTTTTCTAAAAGTAGTGACGAAATGTCCCAATGTATATAGAGAAAAGATTCAGGTGACAGGTTATAAGGAAAACATTCGGATTGCCCCAGGATACATCTTCATGTATCCTTTGAATAGCGTGATAAAGAAAACTACATAATTGGAAACTAGCGTGGTAACCAAGACACAAAGCCCTCAAAGAAACGGACGGCGGCTCGGATAAAAATGGACGCGATCAAAGCGAAAAACGGCTACGCCGCTCTGCGATACCGTTCCGTTAGGGGGATGACAAACCGGAGTACAAGAAACCCAATTTTAAAAACAACAATTGTGGTAAGATTACAAAAAACAGAAAATAGAACTAATTATAACTAAAAATGAATTCACTATTTTAAAATGAATTCACTGCGAATGGTTTCGTAGCGGATAACATGCTACAAACCATCTGTAGAGGCGAAAGCGGTTGCAAGGCAGTTGTCCGCCAAGTCAGCTTCTGGCACTGTAAATTTATATACAGGGTGTTTTTATTCATTTCCGTTCCTTCAAGCATATAGCCGTGTATAGCCATAGAAACGATGTAGCATATTTCGTTATACAAAATTGAAGAAAAAATGTTTTTACATTTTCATACAAAATAATTAATTATATCACCACGAGTAAATGAAAAACGGCCTTAAGAGTTAACGTCGAGTCAAGCAACAGTTAATGTCAAGTATGACAATGTTCGGAATTCGAATGACACGCACGTCAACATTGTTTAATCGTTAAAGATCTTTTATACTATACTAGGGGTGTAAATTAACGAAACTGAGTTATTGAATATCTTCGAAATGGTACGAATTGGGATACTAGTGTCTTAGAGAAAATTACTTCATTTCATCTCAGGAATCTGCCCTCGCAAAAAATTGAAAAATTTAATGCTCCGAGCAGGATTCGGACCTGCGACATCTGGCATACGCGGCCAATCACTCTAGCCTCTGAGCTATCGGAACAACCAAGCTCGTCCACGAAATCCTTCAATAGTTCCCTCTTACAACGTTACAACGCCTTAGGGAGGCGTACAGCGACATCTACCGTAGAAGACTTAGGCTTCTATGAACGGCACTAACGTCTCAAATTACATTGAGAAATCGGCTCAGAGCATTAAATTTTTAAATTTTTCCCCTTTAATTTGAAATTTTCGTTAGCAGCGTTTATTACTGCTTTAGTACAAAATTAATTAAGTATGGGATGGCGCATCGTTACTGACGATTTCTCAATGTAATTTGAGACGTTAGTGCCGTTCATAGAAGCCTAAGTCTTCTACGGTAGATGTCGCTGTACGCCTCCCTAAGGCGTTGTAACGTTGTAAGAGGGAACTATTGAAGATATTATATATAGATAGATAATATAGAAAAGTGTATAAATCCGTATGACGCCGACTACCTATACGGCAAAGTGCAAAAATATTGCAGTATGTTAAGAATTATTTGTACTTAGTTTGACGGTAGGTGTAGTCAAACAGGGAATACTCCATTAAGCGTATGAACCTCTGTATCAAGCGGCTATGTATAAAAAAGTTATTGATTCTAAGGCATATTATATGCACCTATAATATTTTGTATATAGGGTTATCGATGATACAAGCAATATGCGTTTATGTCGCAGTAAATTATTGTTACTTACAAACTGTGGCGTTTGCTATACTACAATATATATATATATATATATATATATATATAAATGTAATTTCATAGATATGTATCAATACCTTAATATTCGCTAATATAAGAACTTTGGCATATATTTTTGACTAACCTATATAGGTACCTATGCACCCATATTTTTCACTCGACTGTACATATTTGTTGCTTGTGTTATTGAAACAAAAGCATGTCCACCAGACCGAATGGAAGATGGCGGGGCTCGAGAGCCGGAAACAAGCCTCCTTCACCAATATCATACCGAATGAGAGGCTAGGAAGTGGCTTGGCATACTCTAAATCTGTAAAGCCTTATTCCCTTGACAATAGAGTCGAGATTTAATTTTGAGCACATCTTTTGCGTTCGCTTGTATAGAGGTAGCTTTAGATTTTTGCTATTGTAATAATCCAATAAATATTTCAATGTTGGTAACGACTCGAAGTAATATAGGTACATTACTAGAGTTCCGTATCGAAAGAGTTCCACTGGGACCCTGTTAGTGATTGAGGCTGCGCTTGTCTGTCCGTCCGTTATAGGGCTGTATTATTTGAACGTATTGGTAAACACTACTTGAAAATTTTTAATTCATTTGGTGACCTCTCTGTAACAACAAAGAAGCGCTCGTGGCCCAGCAGCGCCCGCGTACCGCGTGCGGTATGCGAGGTTAAGTAACGTGGGCCCAGGTTAGTTCCACATCGTTAACAAAAAAAGGTCATGTTTCGTTAGGCACGTTAAGCCATTGATCCAGGCTGTTGTCTATGACAGCAGTCGTTTAGCCAAGTTAGAGACTTTGTAACTTGGTAACTTTTAACAGTCAAGTTGCCCACTCACTTGACAAGGGGGTTTGAAGGCGCACCACGTCTGTAGGAAGTAAAAGTGGAACAAAACTGGCATCCGTACTGTCTTCTCGAAGATCTCACGGTTCGAAAAATGAATGCCGTAAGGTTATTATTACAACAAATAGTTTGATCTCAACGGGCTTTAATCGCGTGCCGTTCTCTTTTATTTACTTTTAATCGGCAATAGTCTCAAAGGAAATCCCTCAAGACCCTCCCTTAAAGCCGGAGTTATAAAATAGAAAAAATAAAACTGACACAAAGCCAATTTACGTTCTTTGAATACTTACTTCACTATAAGCCTACCGCTTAACACAAGCGGCTTCTGCACGGCGCGCAGTGTAAAGAGGAGAATCCAAAGGGTAGCGGACACGGGAGTTGCCAGGTCTCTCCTTCGAGCGGCAGCGGCAGTGGCACCGGTTTTCCAAATACATTGCGTGTGATCCGAACTAACCGCAGTGCGTTGCGCGTCTGAACCGCGCAATGAACAGATAACACGCTAACCGCGCCGCTATTCACGCAAAGTCGTAGTCGGGCAACAGCCAGCCAGCCAGCACTTAACAAAGCGGTAGGCATATAACTAAGCGTAATATGTGTGAATGAAATTAAAGCTGATATAAATTTAGATGTAAATAAGGTCTAGTTTCCCCCTGTGTTGGAATTAGGTAGCGGACCCCGGGCATCCTTCAGGATGCAATTGTACTGGAATTAATGCTACGATGATGATGATTATATGTATGTGTTGACGGCCTGTTTAGCCTAGTTGGTAGTGACTCTGCCTCCGAAGCTAGAGGTCCCGGGTTCGAATCCCGGCAAGGGCATTTATTTGTGCATTTATCACGGATATTTGTTCTTGGGTCTTGGATGTTTTCTATATATTTAAGTATGTATTTATCTATACAAGTATGTATATCGTCGTCTAGTAACCATAGTACAAGCTTTGCTTAGTTTGGGACTAGGTTGATTTGTGTAAGATTGTCCCCGAATATTTATTTATTTTATTTTATTTATATGTAGATGAAAATAAAGATAATCTATACAAGGGCTTGTTCACTAAATCCTTATCAATATTATTTCATGGATTCAGCCACCGTTATTTCGGATTTTCGTGGTTTTATTATAATCCTTTATCAATCCCACGTGATTATAATGAAATGATACCAATGTTTTGTGGCTAAGGGTAGAACTACTAAGCCACGGTCACATTTATTCACGGCTCATTATTTACCGCAATAATATTATTGTAGTTGTAAATACAAGTACGGCAGAAACTAACGTATTAATTATACGGTTTTATTCACAGAAAAAAGAAAACAAACTAAATACGTAGGTACCTATAAGCTAAACATAACTATAACTTAATGTACACAAGGTCACTGCCCCCTTTTTTATCGCTGGAAAATGCTTTATGCTCCTGCCCTTCATGAGGGTACATAGGCACGGTGATGTAGAACTCCTGTACATCATGTTACCCACTAAAAACCAGCCGCTTCCCATAATCGCCTTAATGAGACAACGCGGGATTCACTGGCACATGCCACCGCTGATGTCTCGGAAAATGCCCGCTTTCACGAGAGCTCAGGCCCTAGAAGGTTGCTGCCATGAAGTGCACTAGTTTAGAGGCAGCACCCTCCAACAGTTGAGCCACTTAGGTGTTCAGTGGTAGGGGCAAGGTCTTTGTCCCTGGGAAGGGTACCATATGAAAGTCTGGCCACATTTCCTCGTCGGACGGCGATTTCTATCCGCTGACCGAGGAACTCAGCCGGTCAGTTGTTTATCCGTATTTTCGACTATTTTTTATGAAACGTAATTATCATTGTTTCGAACTTAATAGCAGTGCGTCATTAGATTCCCTCATCTTGTTCTCGGAAAACCGCAAAAGTCATCATCGGTCTCCTCTGACCGATTGTTACACAAATTTTAAGCTATAGACGTGACGAAGATATAATGTACCATTTTTGGTATAAAACATTAAAAAGCCATGGCCTTGGCCAATACGGGCAATAACAAACGAGGAGGTAGTTAAATTTATATCGCCGCATTGGTTTTTCAATTGGTTAACAAGATTGTTGGTGTGTCAATAAAATAAACAAAATAAAAGAGTACTTTAAATATTTCTCGCAATTTCCCAGTAGTGCTAGCCCCGGGTGTGTCACCTCATGCTTTGACCGACTTCCGGGACAAGGTTGATTAAGTTAACATAAGCCAAGGCAATGTTCCGCTTCCGAGCAAACTTAATAAAATAGTAACTGAACAGTTGAAGCTGGTACATACAGTGAACTGAACAGTTGAAGCCGGTACATACAGTGAACTGAACAGTTGAAGCCGGTACATACAGTGAACTGAGACCAGATGGATTATTACGTAACGTTCCGTACGATAGTTACATCTATCTGTCGTTTTTAGTATTAAAAAACCGGCCAAGTGCAAGTCAGACTCGCGCACCGAGGGTTCTGTTAAAAATGTTTTTATTATATTATGTAACTAAAAATTTACGGTTTTCGCAATTTTTCTTTTATCTTTGCTATAAGACGATGCTTCGTACCAAATTTCAAGATTCTGAGTTCACGGTAAGTACCCTGTAGGTTTTGATTCACTTAATCGGCTGTATCTTTACAGCTCCAAGGAACAGCAGACTTGAGTATTTGTATAAATTCCAGCTTGATACCTCCACGCTTTGACAGACAGACGGACGGACGGACGGACAACAAAGTGATCCTATAAGGGTTCCGTTTTTTCCTTTCCAGGTACGGAACCCTAAAATATGTTTTTACCTACTACGCACACTCAAAAACGAACTCAAAAGCGTAATTTACCCCGCAACAGATACGTGTGACCCGGGGACCCGGGTACGTCCTAAAACTACGACCAAGACCAACGTGGGATGGGCAGCAGTATCCCTGGAGTGGTGGTGGTGGTGGTCGATACTTGTGAAAACCCCGCAGAATTCAAAGGCATTTTTGATTAACGAAAATTATAAAGGAATTGTTTTGAGATGCGCGATTACATTTTTTTTGTATTGAAGAGACATAGTAAACTGCATTGCTGTTTGGTAAAACTTTAATTAAAGATTATTAAAGATAAAATAAAAAAGAAATATAATGTTTGTACCTATCAGTACCCATAAATGTACCTATACTCGTAAGTACCCTATTAAAAGTACTTCTATGTTTATAAATGTGAATGTCTTCGGTACGGTAAAGTTTCCATGTCACTGTCTATCGAAGAATGACAGAGCATGAAAGTAAAGCGATATCCGATGGACATCCCGTTCTCCTAATTAAAACAGATGGAAACAAATGGCTAAGCCCAAGACCTTTGAACTGAAATTCGCGTGCCTTACCGTTCGGCGTTTGTCTACAGTGGCTTCTCTAGTAATGCTATTAATACGAGTGATATGTGTATTCTGCCATGCCCTACTCTTATTTTTTAACCTCAAAACTCTCAAACCAAGACAACTTAATAACAGCATGTCAAAAAGGTAAGCACTCAAAACACTGGCAAGGAAGAGCTCTTCATTAATGGCAAATCTCTTGTTTTCCTCCAACAATATCCTTCTCATAAGGCACCCGGGGTTAGTCTCGTATTTCTTATTAATCACAGCTTAATCCTCCCTCCCAGGCGTCTCGCTCGCACACACCAGTGAAAGTATCCTCGTCTCGCTTACACCCTGTATTAATATCATCGTGTTTGATCTCTCACCTGTGGCGTGGAATAATAGGGATTTAGATAAAAACATAATCGGCGATTTAATTATTTTGTAGTAGTAGCGGTATAATACCTCTATATGCTTTTATAGAGGTATTGGGTGTTAAAGTATGAAATCGCCGTTTAATATGGACCAATTTAGGGAAAAAAATGTACCGTACTAACATTATTAGGAATATTTTTTAGGAATTTCATATTCCTTCTAATTTTAGGAATGGGTTATCCAAATTAAATGTCTTTTTATGGGTATGGGAGGACATAATAATATAGTTACGGATAGTTTTATGATAGTAGATATAATTATGATAGTACCTGGGCGACCGAGCTACGCTCGTGTTTCCCGGGTAATAAGAGTTTTCCCGAAGGTAAGACCACGCTAGATATATTTTTCGTTCCCGGAAACCCCTATATTAACAAAATCATTAAAATCGTTAAAGCGATTTTCGAGATTTCAATTACAAACAAATAAATAAATAAATATCTCGTTTAATAAGTACAGGATTATATTTGCAACTAGCTGTTGCCCGCGATTTCGTCCGCATCTTCGCTCCTATTGGTCGCAGCGTGATGTTTTATAGCCTAAAGCCTTCCTCGATAAATGGACTATCCAACACAAAAATAATTTTTCAATTCGAACCAGCAGTTTCTGAGATTAGCGCGTTCAAACAAATATTAGTATAGATCTTTCTTTTGACTTTACTTCCAGATGTCAAATGATTGCAAAAGATATCGTAAATTTACTAAAACCTTGTCCACCCACTCGGCTTCTACCTATTTCAAATCCGTATAATGATATTCATTTCGTTTTAATATTTCCAAATCGCATTTAAAACTGTCCGCTTGCAGATAAAACTCCGCCATGAATGATAATTTTACACCCGGATGTTTCTAATGACTTCATAAAGAGATAATTAAAAAATGATTTCGTAATTCACTCCCCCCTCCCTGGCTGAAAAGTCATTAACATTGTTTCCCCTTGCCGCCTTTTTGTCTCATAATTACGCGACGCTCGTTAAGAGGAATGATTGCGGAATGCATAAAAAGGAGATTCAGAAATCTGATGCTCGATTTCTTTAATCTAAAGAGGTCTCACCAACCTGAAATCTTCATCTTTTACTTCACTATTCCCTAAATCTGGGGATCGGACTTGAAGTGATAACATGATGTTTTTATGTCACTAATGGCCTTGAAGTTTTTGCCCAGCTCTTAGAGTATTCCTAGCTCCTTTCGCTGTACGATCGACGCGACGCTTTTCGCTGCAATCCACGGTTTTATTTCAGTCAGTCTGGCCAAGAGCTTTTAAGACCACAGTGTCGTGCTTAGGACATAATAAATGCGCCCTTCACTAAGCACCTAAGCGCCACAAACTGGAAGCACTTATCTAGGCTTAGCCGTGGGACACTAATTATGGACCTAAGTTAAGCCACAAGTGATTCAGTCTGCTCCGTCTGGCCGTGAGGATCAGTTAACAACTAATTATATGTAAATATGTTAGTTACTTATAGGAGTCGAAAATTACCGATAAATATAAAACTGGGCATGTGGTTTAGTTAGTAAAGCACTCCTGCCCGCGAAAGGCATTAGGAATGCAGGTTCAAGTCCTGCCAAGTCCATATTTATTTTTCAAATTTATTATTTTAATAAATACACTTAACTATTAAAAGATATATCTTATTCTTTTATTTCTCCCGAAACAAAAGATTATATTTCTGATGTCGATCCGATCGAATTTTCAATTATTTGATACAGAGTACACCTCGTAACCAAGACTAGACAAACCAGAGAGATAATCGTTATCTGCCATTGCCTAACAAGATTGGCATGTCTTTTTCGTTTTATAGCATTGGGTTGGCTTAGGGTTCTTGGTGCAACTAAGGTAAGTGATCCCGACGACGGCAGTTACCTACTGCTTAATTGCGGCTCCTCCCACGGACTTGCAATCCGTAGGTCTCACATCAGATCTCTTTGCCTCAGCCAGGAGTTCTTGGAGACAGAGTGTAATCAAATCAAAACTAACGCTGGTATCCCTGAGCAGCAACATATAACGATCAAGCTAATTACTAAGTCTATAGTTATGTAGGAAGAGTACTGGAAGCCTAATGAAACAAAATAATTAGTCTGACTGTAGGACGGTTTGAAAAATAGTATGTAAAAAAAAGTAAAAGTAAAAGTAGTTTATTCTTCAAATTAGGCATATTACATGCACCTATGAACGTCAATAAACTAGCATCGGATTATCGGACAACCCAAAAACTTTTTTAAGGCGATTCCTTACTGATAAAAATTTTGCTACTCTATTTTTAGGGTTCCGTACCGCAAAAGAAACAAACGGCACCCTCATAGGATCACTCGTGTGTCTGTCCGTCCGTCTGTCACAGTCAATCTGCTCCGAAGCTACTCGACTGATTGAGTTGAGATTTGGTACAAGTAGGTAGTACGTAGGTAGGGAACCCTTCGTTGTGCGTGGGCCAACACGCACTTGACCGGTTTTTAAAATTATAGGATTGCTATACAACTCCCAAAATGCCCAATCGCTAAACTGTCCCCAAATTGCGATTGAAGTGACCTCCCGAACAGCAAAGTAATCACTGTACTGGACACAATAACGCTCAAATTCATTTATTAACCATCGAGCATCGTAATAATGAGAGGTGTTGACATTGCCCGGCCTGTGTGTAATTACCTTAATGTGCTACCCGGCTGGGTAAAGTAGGTAGTTACGGAGCTGTGCTAGGTCGTGGGGAGAGTGTTTGTAATTCGGCTGCGTTGGTCGGCTGGCGTACTTGATTCAAATTGTTGATACGATTTTGAGTCTTATACCTTTAGACATAAGTCATAGACATGGCCGTCAATGTGAGTAGTGCAATCTATTCCGCGCTATTGGCGTGAACTGCTAGCAAATAGAACGAATGGGCCTCGTGCGGGTTTGCTTAGTTTCCAACGAAGACCGATTTAACCGTTGACCAGCAGGGTAGTTGGGTAACTTTTCGAACAAGCGTCCATATCAACTGTCATTTTCCCTACGAAAAGCGACAGTCGCTTTGTCGTAGCGTGCGTTGGAACAGTTACACATTTCCTACGCCTGTTGGGACAAAAGTCACTTTTAAATCACTTCCCTTTCGTATTTCATAAGAACACAAATATAAAATAACTAGCATTTGCCCGCGGCTTCGCCCGCGTACTAAGCGAAATTTTTGACCGTCTACAAAAAAAGGTTCGTATGTTTGTCCACGATTATCTCGCGTTTGGCTGAACCGATTTAGATGCGGTCTCCAGAAAAGTAGTTGTTACATTCTGGGGGTTTCGGTATACGAAGTTTGGTGATTGTGATTCATTAACAAATGAACAAATGAAAAGTCAGTATACATTCTGAGAACCGGCAAACTGTTGAATTTCATTTGATTTTGCCAAAACTAAGGATCGAAAACTATTATCATACATTTCCGAGAGGCCGAAGGGGAAAGGGCTGATGAAATAAAAGCATGTCTTAAATGGCCCTTAGTAAAAGTATCTGTGTACTACAGTAACACCGATAGGTCTGTAAACGACCAAGCAGCGCGCAGCGGTCATAAATTCTGGTCCTTTGAAGTACAGAAATACGGCTAATTCAATATCACGTGTAACATTTATTTTTCCTAAAATTAAATTTATCACGTAGGTTTTGCCAGTTCCCATTGGAGCATCCAAAAAGAAAATTTGGCCTCACTTCCATTCGCACTCCTTACTTCAGTCCGTCTGTTACAACCAAGTTGCTTTTACTGGACCGATTGAATTGCAAATTGGCACAATTTATTAAGAATTTAGAGCGCTCGTGCCCAGCGGCACCCGCCTACCGCGTGCGGTGTGCGAGGTTAAGCAATGTGGGCGCAGGTCAGTTCTTGGATGGGTGATCACTTTGAGTGGTTACTAAATGACTCTCGTGCTTTGGAAGGCACGCTAAGCCGTTGATCCCGGCTGCAATCGTTAAGCCAAGTTAGAGGCCTTCGAGCGGCTTGCGAACTTCTAACAGTCAAGTTGCCCACTCACTTGACAAAGGGGGGTCGAAGTTGCACCACGTCCGTAGGGAGTACCCACCGTTACCCTACACGTGACCCCTGGGTGGTGCTAAAAGTGCAACAAAAACTGGCAACCGTACTTGTTGATTTAAATGGAAAAAAATATCGAAACCTCTATGTCGTTTTTAAAAGCAAGTCCATAGATAACCCACACGCCTATATAGTAACATTAAACTTTTTTGCATACAGGCATGTATGGAGTGCCAAATTTTACCTCAGATTCGTATTCAGAGACCTCTCAGACGCTCAGATATAGATTTTGAACGAAATTGGGACGAAAAAAATTATAATCAATATGGCCGCCACTTTCACAAATTTTACCTCTGATTCGTATTAGGAGACCTCTCGGACACACATATATCGATTTTGAACGAAATCGGGACGAAAATAAAGAAAATCAATATGGCCGCCACTTTTTCCAAATTTTACCTCGGATTCGTATTAGGGGACCTCTCGGACGCTCAGATATCGATTTTGAACGAAATCGGGTTGTAAATGAAGAAAATCAATATGGCTGCCACTTTTTCCAAATTTTACCTCGGATTCATATTAGGGGACCTCTCGGACGCTCGGATATCGATTTTGAACGAAATCGGGTTGAAATGAATAAAATCAATATGGCTGCCACTTTTTCCAAATTTTACCTCGGATTTGTATTCGGGGACCTCTCGGACGCTCAGATATAGATTTTGAACGAAATCAGGACGAAAAAAAAAATCAATATGGCCGCCACTTTCACAAATTTTACCTCGGATTCGTATTAAGAGACCTCTCGGACACACAGATATCGATTTTGAACGAAATCGGGACGAAAATGAAGGAAATCAATATGGCCACCACTTTTTCCAAATTTTACCTCGGATTCGTATTAGGGGACCTCTCGGACACACAGATATCGATTTTGAACGAAATTGGGACGAAAATGAAGGAAATCAATATGGCCACCACTTTTCCCAAATTTTACCTCGGATTCGTATTAGGGGACCTCTCGGACGCTCAGATATCGATTTTGAACGAAATCGGGTTGGAAATGAAGAAAATCAATATGGCTGCCACTTTTTCCAAATTTTACCTCGGATTCGTATTCGGGGACCTCTCGGACGCTCAGATATCGATTTTGAACGAAATGAGGAAGAAGATGAAAAAATCAATATGGCTGCGACTTTTTCCAAATTTTACCTCGGATTCGTATTAAGAGACCTCTCGGACGCTCAGATATCGATTTTTAACGAAATCGGGGACCGAAGGGGAAAAAATCAATATGGCCGCCACTTTTTCCAAATTTTACCTCGCATTCGTATTACGAGACCTGTCGGACCCTCAGATATCGATTTTGAACGAAATCGGGAAGAAAATGAAGAAAATCAATATGCCTGCGTCTTTTTCCAAATTTTACCTCGGATTCTTATTAAGAGACATCTCGGGCGCTCAGATTTCTATTTTGAATGAAATCGGGACGGAAATGAAGAAATCAATATTGCCGCCACTTTTTTCAAATTTTACCTCGGTGTCGTATTTGGGGACCTCTCGGACGCTCAGATATCGATTTTGAACGAAATCGGGACGAAAATGAAGAAAAGCAATATGGCCGCCACTTTTGCCAAATTTTACCTAGGAGTCGTATTAAGAGAAAGTTTAGGTACCTCGGATTCCTATTAAGAGTCCTCTCGGACGCTCAAATATCGATTTTTGTCGAAATCGTATCGGGCGGCACTAATGAATAAAACCATTTACAATACATTGACTCAAGAAAGGTCGTATCTTCATAGGGAATTCACTGCACATCATGCGCCTTTAGACCTTATAAGGAACCTACATGCCAAATTTGGTATCTCTCGAGTCTCGAACCAGCAGTTTGGGCTGTGCGTTGATATGTCACTCACTCAGTCAGTCAGTTTCTTCTTGCAATTTGGCACCTACTTTTAAGTTTTCATGCCCGCAATATTAAATTTAAATATTAAACGACCCAATAAATCATAAAAATCACACCCATATTAATATTTAGACATTCCAACCCCCTCGGACCGCAACAAAGGGGATGGTATTTCACGTCCTCCACGTGGGATTTTAAAATTATTGTTGTTTTCGTAATCAGCGACCCGATAAACCATAGAAATCACACCCATATCGATTTTCAGAATTTGTCACCACCTTTCCCCCTTTTAGGGGTTGATTTCTCAAAAAACCTGAAACACATGTTTACTGATTTATCGTTAGAAATACTCCTGTGAAGTTTCGAATAAAATAATCTAACTAATCTGGATTTCCTATACAAACTTCGGACCCCCATTTCACCCCCTTAGGGGTTGAATTTTGAAAAATCCTTTCTTAATGCACCTCAAGACCTTATATGGAACCTACATACTAAATTTGGAATCTCTAGAACCAGCAGTTTGCGCTGTGCGTTGATATGTTGGTGACTCAGTCAGTCAGTTATTTCTTGCAATTTGGCACAAACTTTCAAAAGTTTTCATGTCCACAATATTTAATTTCAAAACCGATGCCATTTTCGTAATTAACGTCCCAAAAAACCATAAAAACGACACCCATATTAATATTTAGACATTTCATCCCTCTCGCACCTCAACAGGAGGGGATGGTATTTCACGTCCTCCACGTGGGATTTTAAAATCCTTGTTATTTTCGTCATCAGCGACCTAATAAACCATAAAAACAATACCCATGTCGATTATCAGAATTTGTCACCACATTTCCCCCTTTTAGGGGTTGATTATTCAAAAAACCTGAAACACGTGTTTACTCATTTATCGTTAGAAATACTCCTGTGAAGTTTCGAATAAAATAGTCCAGCTAATCTTGTTTCCCCATACAAACTTCGGACCCCCATTTCACCCCCTTAGGGGTTGAATTTTGAAAAATCCTTTCTTAGTGCACCCCTAGACCTTATAAGGAACCTACGTGCCAAATTTGGAATCTCTAGGACCAGCGGTTTGGGCTGTGCGTTGATATGTCAGTCAGTCAGTCAGTCAGTCAGTCAGTCAGTCAGTCAGTCAGTCAGTCAGTCAGTCAGTTTCTTCTTTTATATATTTAGATGTAGACATGTCCTTAACACAACTATGCCGACAAGGCCTTTTATTCATTCCTTTTGCGAAACTCTCAAAACGGATATGCCTCCAGTTGCCATCTGCTGACATTGTAAACTTTATTTTCAACCTTACTCCTCAGTGATAAGCTCAAGTTTCCCTTATATCTGAAGTTAATATTGTAAGAAAAATTGGTAAAGTTTGTTGGTATGCCAGTCGGCGTAATCTTTTCGGGTATTCATTTCTAGTATTGATCGGAGTTATCGCTTCATGAACTGAGAACTAGCTTAGTAAGGGGACGGGGATGTTCCTGATAAGGGTAGTTTTCTGCGATGGCCCGGATTCGTTTCAATAATAGAAGAAGTCACATCCTACGACGAATAGGAAACTGTTCGTGTAAATAGGACAGGCAACGTTTACCGAAATAGGGATTTCTTAGAAAAAATAATGTATTAAAAAATTATGTTGAGTACATACATCTTAAAATGGCGAGCCGAGTGACTATGCGACAGCATGCCGCATACCCACTCGGCATCGAAAAACTGAAAAATCATTCATGGGTAGTTGTACTAAGTATAACAATAAGCTTCCAAGAAATGTAACTGAATTATCTGTTAATAAATTCAAGAATTATGTAAAGCGTAAACTCATATCGAAGCACACACGACTACATGAATAATAAAATACCGTGGGATTAATTATTATGACTGAAATATTAATGAATTATTTATAGTGTTTTCATAATTATGACATTAAATAAAATTTCCGTTGTTATGTTTTTTACATTTAAATTGTATTCTAGAAAGTGTTTAGTCTTCTGTGTTATATATACAGGGTGTCCCAAAAACCAACGCCAAAACGAAAAAGGGAGATAGTACAACCCATAAGCATTCAGATTAAGCAAATATGACCTTAATGAAAAGTTCATGGTTTTCGAGATATTGGCCGTTTTAAAAAACTAGTGACTTTTGATACCCTGCGTCACTGTATCCATTGCCATCACTGCAAATTTAAGTATTTTGTAAATCGGTTTTTTGCAGGATGTTACCAAAAACATACCCTATCGAATGTCATTTAAATTTATTACATGCCATGGTGCTATAGTGGTAAAAATAATAATCAAAAAATAAATCAATCAATTTTATTAATTTAATCTGCGGGTTTGATCGAGTTTAATTTCAAAAAAGTATACTAAACTAATTTGGCACAAAATGTTAAAAAAATGCAATTTTATTGCAGTTTTCAAAATAGTACTGCATATTCTAATGTACCCAGTAGTTTACGAGATAATACTATTTTACACCAGAAGGAGCTTAAACTGCAATTATTCCATACTTTGAAGCCCCTACCACCTACGAGGATCAGAAATTGAAATTCGAATAAAAAATCGATTTGAAATTGGAACATCATTCAATATTTAAGTTCAAGTCGGTTTAGGATTAGTTTAGTAACTTCAGTACATTTAGTTAAATTCATTTGTATCCTCTTAACGTTATTACTACTGGTCGTGCCCCCTAAGGAGCCTTAGTTACTTAGTTTAATTAATCTTTCATACAAAAATAATTCTGGTTGTCATTTACCTTTAAAGTGAATAAAAATAATGAAAAAAAAACGTTACCAGGGGGCCTATGATGCTAGCCATTTTATCACTTATCGTTGTGGATAAGACATTTGTCACGTTCTAACAAGTATGTGAGTGCAAGAGTGACGGATGTCTTATCAACAACGATATGTGATAAAATGGTTAGCATCATAGGCCCGCTGCTTTATTTATTTAAATCAAATGTTCAAATTGTCGGCCATTTACTTGAATACAAGCTCGGCATCTCCTTAAAAATGCTCGACTGATGCGACGTGCACTTCTTGTGACGTCGTTTTGTGCCTCTGCGTAAATGCGTTGTCTCAGCTCCGCTATACTGTTAATCGGATTATTGTACACTTTTTCTTTGATGTAACCCCAGTAATAGAAATCCAGAGGATTTAGGTCTGGAGATCGAGGAGGCCACAAAATAGGACCACGACGCCCGATCCATCTCTGTGGATAAGTTTGGTTTAAATGTTCTCGTACTTGCCGAGCATAATGTGCTGGACAGCCGTCATTTTGCAGCCACATTGACCTTCGTGTAGCTAAAGGCACGTCCTCAAGAAGATTTGGCAACTCATTCTCTAAGAAATGTAGATAATTTTGGCCATTTAGTGTTTCTGGTAATTCAAATGGGCCTATTATTTTTCCATCTAATATTCCAGTCCAAAGGTTCACTTTAAATTGGTACTGCGACCGATCTTCCCTCATTAAATGAGGGTTTTCTAATGCATAACTGTGTAAATTGTGCATGTTCATGAATCCATCTCTTTTAAAAGTGCTTTCATCTGACCATAAAACCATGTTTATGAAATTTGGATTCTCTCTGTGTTTCTGCAGCATTGTCTGGCAAAACTGTACTCGAAGTGGGTAATCACGGGGCAGCAATGCTTGAACACGTTGTATGTGGTATGGATGATATCCATAACCAAGTAATATTCTATTGGCAGCAGATTTTGATACCCCTATGCTACGTTCAATGTTACGTGTCGAAGTAGATGGGTCATTTTGAATCTCTTGCAAAACATCTTCATCGTAATCTGCTCTAGGTCGTCCTACTCCGCCACGATTACCAGGCAAAACGCCTTGTGAGTATGCGAGATGAACATTTCGAAATACTCGATGGTCCGGATGCCTTAAATTTGGATATCTTTCGCGATAAAGTCTAGCTGCAGCACTAGAGTTACCCCGACATTCCCCATAGATGAAATGCATGTTTGCATATTCTTGAGGAGTATAATTCACTGGCATAATTTATGTAACAAACACACTACACTTAGTCTCAACTAAATGAAATAAAATTACTAGGCAGAACACGAGTTCGAGATGCACAGAAAGTTAATTTTTCTAGTTAAAATCCAAATCACAAAGCAAACACGAATCCAAGATAAACAAAGCAAAGTTCATTAGTTAGACAAAATCGAAATCACTAGGCAATACTTAAGTCCTGGTAAAGCAAGCCCATTTAAGAAAATAAGAAATCGAGCCAAATGATGCACATCAAACGGATTAACGAAGTGTACTGAAATAGCTAAAATTTGATGTAACCAGAAAACCGAATTGAGTTCGAATTTTGAATTGTGTTCCATTTTCAAATGAAGTAATCTTCAAATCGGATATGTTCGAAATTCAACCTCTGAACCTGGTAGGAGCTCTGGTTGCAAACTATGGAATAATTGGAGTTTAAGCTCCTTCTGGTGTAAAATAGTATTATCTCGTAAACTACTGGGTACATTAGAATATGCAGTACCATTTTGAAAACTGCAATAAAATTGCAATTTTTTAACATTCTGTGCCAAATTAGTTTAGTATACTTTTTTGAAATTAAACTCGATCAAACCCGCAGATTAAATTAATAAAATTGATTGATTTATTTTTTGATTATTATTTTTACCACTATAGGCACCATGGCATGTAATAAATTTAAATGACATTCGACGCGCGGCCAATGCGTAACTACCCGGACGGATCATTACGCTAGGGCCCGATTCTACGGTATAAAAAAATATGGCGAAATGTGTTAAGTGCTCTAAACCTGTTACAAAAAAAAGTCCCGGCATCCAATGCAGTAAATGCAGTAAGTGGCTGCACGGTGCTTGTGCGGCAATATCAACCGAACAGCTAAGTGCACTTTCCTCAACCGAGTCCGTGGATTGGAAATGTAAAACATGCGCGGGTAGTGCTAGACCCAAACGCCTCTCGTGCATCGTTCCCGACCCGGATGAAGAAGACAACACCGACGCCGATACGGAAACCTTGGCCACCAACACAATCGTACAAAACATATCCAGAGATCTACGTCGCGAGGTGCGCGAGATAATACGCGAGGAACTACAAACTACCCTCCAGTTCTATTCCGACAAGATCGACGACTACGAGAAAAAAATTATGTCGTTTGAAACAACCACGAAAATGCTTGAAAACACCTGCCGAGACCTGCAAAACAAATATCAAAACATGGAATTAAAATATAAAGCTATAGAACAAAAAAATAATTCCATGGAACAAAATCAGTTGGCTAATAGCGTAGAAATCTGTGGTATCGAAGAAACCAAAAATGAGGACGTCCTCAAAATCACCAGCGATATAGCCTCAAAAATAAAATGTAGCCCTAATGACATAACCGAAGCATATCGTAAGGCACCCCGTACACGGCAACCACAGCAGGGCCAGGCCACAGTCAGTTATATTTCCTACCCGCCCATCTTGGTGCAACTGCGCAACGGATGTCGTGCGCGCTGGCTCGATGCTGCTAAAAATATAAACAGAAACCATGACACCTCTGAACAGGGTACTGAAGAGAAGCGGGAAAGCAACAAATTCCCCAAAATGTACCTCCGCGAGCCCCTGACACCCTATAATTCCTATCTGTTATGGACTGCTAAAACGGAGTTGAAAAATACTGACTTATGTAAATATGTGTGGCCAAAAGATGGGCAAATATTGGCTAGGAAGGCAGAAAAAGAAAAAACCTACAATATTCGTTCAGTGGAGGACATCCAAAAACTGAAACAACTACTACGAGTAAGTAATGGCAAATGATCCGTGACGCCTAACTACCTACAGACTGCCAGTCACCAAACAAAATAATAATTTGAACTCACTAATGGCTAACTCTGACATAATAACTCATATAAATGAAGGAAATTACGAACAATGGAACGACTTCTTAAGTATACATAATACTAACTGGAATAACAGTATTATAATATTCCATGTTAATATACGATCTTTAATCAAGAATTTCGCGCAACTTGAATTTATTGCATACAACAGTAAACATTTAATTCACTTAATAGCTATCACAGAGGCTAATATCTCGGACCACAACAAACAGATGTTCGAACTGAACAATTACGACATGTACACGGAGCTGCGAAAAAAAAGGAGAGGAGGCGGCGTAATTCTATATGTTCATCAAAGTGTCAAATTCTCAAGGAACACTATCCAAACAGTAAACTTCGAATGCATAACAGGTGAACTAGAATATAACGGCACGAAACTGTACCTTACCGTTATCTACAGACCGCCGCAAACTAGTCGAACCTCATTTACACACGAATTATCACGTTTGTTATCACAATACCCAGCGCTTAGTACATGCGTGGCACTGGGCGATATAAACGTGGATCTCAAGACAAATACTCCGGCTACTACTGAATATCTAAATACACTATGTGGATTGGGACTAGAATGCGGTATTCACCAATATACTAGAATTGAAAGCCGCGGCGATATAATAACGAAGTCTTGCATCGATCACATTTTCGTGCGTAGTGTCAAGTGCAGTGATGTGTACACCGCAGTGGTAAACAATGCGTTGGCTGACCATCTCATAACCGGTTGCATAATCTCGCCGAGTGATATCGCGAACAAAGGACACAACCAGCTGCAACTTATTAACAAATTAGACGTCAATAAAGTGCACAGTGAATTGAATAAAATAGACTGGAGTGTCGGTTTAACATATGACCATCCGAACGATATTATGAACTTTATTTCTAATCAATATAAGTACGTATACAGTAAGTGTACCTACGTAGATAAGGTAAGATCGAACAAAAGAAACTCGTGTAAATGGACTAGTTCTAAAATAATTAATATGTGCAAAAAACGCAATGAACTTTACTATGTATGGCGTAAAGATGAAAATAATAGTTTAAAACGACTGCTATACAATAAATATAGAAACAAGACTAATAAATTCATAGAAAAGACTAGGAACAATTATATTAAAAATGAAATATGCATAAACTTTAAAAATTCTCGTAAGGTATGGGAAATCGTTAATAGAATTAGCGGTAGAATAATCAAATGTATAGACAGTATTATCATAAAACACTTCAAAGGTAGTCTACAAAATCTATCGAATGAATTTGCTTGTGAGTTTCGGAATAATGTGAGGAACTTATGTAGTACATGTGATACTCCTCTGTTGGATAATAAACTATACTGTAATGTACCTAGTGTAGCGATGCGTCTCAGAAAAATAAATAACTCGACAACATTTAATATTATAAAAAAGCTCAATGACAATAAAAGCCCTGGTTTCGATAAAATACGCGTTTCAGATTTAAAATGTATAATAAATAAAATTACGCCCGTAATTACTCACTTAACAAATTGTTGTCTTAAAACAGGTACCTACCCTGATGAGTTGAAGGTCGGTCTCATTCGTCCAATTCATAAAAAAGGATCTTATACGGACCATAATAATTATAGACCCATTACTATATTACCATGTATAGATAAAGTTATTGAGAGGTACATCGGGACTGAGTTACACCGATTCCTAAGTGCGAATAAAATAATAAATGATAAACAGTATGGTTTTCAGCGGAACCGAAGCACGTCTCAGTTACTAAACAAATTCACAGACGAAGTAAATACATATTTAAATGAAAAAAAACATGTAATTACTATATTTATAGATTTCAGCAAGGCGTTTGATACCCTTAATTATACTACGTTGTTTACCAAACTGGAGCAGAATGGTATACAGGGGCTGTTGCTGAAACTGATTCAAGATTATCACAACAATCGGCGTACAATGGTTAAAATAGGCGGCGCGCTCAGTGACCCGATGCGCACAGAGGAGGGCACAGCCCAGGGGTCCATAATTGGACCTACCGAATACTTAATATACGTCAACGACATATGCAATATCTTCAGCGGGGCCTCCGTATACCAGTTTGCCAACGATACCTGTCTAATTACAGCCCACTCGGACGTCTGTGAAGCACAAAAAATAATGCAACATAATTTCAATCAACTTTGTAAATGGGCTCACGACGTGGGATTGGTAATCAACTCAAAAAAAACTAAAATGGTCCACATACACTCATCGCATGTAAAAGAGGTACAGGTACCTATAATAATAGCACACGAACACCATTGTCTACATAAGCCTAGTTATAACTGTACTTGTGATAAACTTGACTCGGTAGCGAAACATATGTACCTAGGACTAGTTATCGATAATAGATTCAACTGGAGACCGCACGTGGACCATATATGTTCCAAACTTAGATCCATAATGGTGCAAATGGCCATCCTAAAAAATAAATTATCTATCACTTGCGGACTCCATAATTTGCTACGGCATTACTAGTTACGGGCGGACCTATAAAACCATCGTAGAACAGATATATAAGCTACAACTGGCATTACTAAAAACAATTCTACCCCAGAAAATCAGAGCCAGTCTAAAACACAATAATTCAGATGTATTCAAACATTGTAAAGTGATTGGCGTGTTCAACAGGTTTTGTTTTTCGATACTGACAGAAGAACGTGATATTATATCTACATTAGAAAAAAAATCGCGCCCCGGACACCTACGTAGCTTAGATTATATGCGCACATATGTTCTGCCTAGTGTAAACAATAACTACGGGAGAAGAACCAATACCTGTTTAATACCACAAATACTTAACAATATACCTAAACATGTGCTTAATGACTTATTGGGTGTGATTGACAACCCGGGGAAATATAAATCGTTGCTAAAAAAATATTACCTGGATTGTGAATCACAATCGAAATAAAATTGTAAGCTACATTGTTCATTGTTGTAAACTTAAGTAAAATAATAATATAAGTAAACATATCAGTATTAATACGCTAAACTATTGTTAATGCGGATCGATCCGTGCGATTCCGCCAGCTATTACATAAACCTACCAAGGTTTCCAATAGTGGCTAAGTATATAACTTCCTTGTAATTAAACATGTTCGATTTAATAAATGAAAAAAAATAAATAAATAATAGGGTATGTTTTTGGTAACATCCTGCAAAAAACCGATTTACAAAATACTTAAATTTGCAGTGATGGCAATGGATACAGTGACGCAGGGTATCAAAAGTCACTAGTTTTTTAAAACGGCCAATATCTCGAAAACCATGAACTTTTCATTAAGGTCATATTTGCTTCATCTGAATGCTTATGGGTTGTACTATCTCCCTTTTTCGTTTTGGCGTTGGTTTTTGGGACACCCTGTATATACTATACACATATATATATATATATTAGTATATATTTGTGTTTTGTTGATCTTATTGTGAACTTAAGTAATTAATTAATTACTTAATATTGACATACCTATGCTGTGTAATTAATTCATATATTTTTAAATAAAATAATATCAATAATTTCTCTGAAATAGTTTAAGATGATGTTTTAACTGACTATTCGAAAGTGCTTGTTACCTGTTTGAATAAAGAATATTTTGACTTTGCCATCGGATAGAGGTCCAGTGACACAGTAGATATATAGCAGTAAAACAAATCCATACAAACGTCCGATTTGACGCACCCACACAGACACACGTCATTACAGTAAACTTAAGGAGATCTCGGGGGTTTCGATCACGTGTGCCGCGCACGTATCGCGTAGAATAGTTGAAGAAGTTTTTAATAAACTAGCGCGTGTTGGCCACTATTTTGATTTGACGTGATATAACGTGAAGAAATGGTTTGATGAAAATGCGATTAAACATTTGAAATATAAATAAGGCATATATAATATTGTGTGGTTTATGTTTTATGAATTACTAGTTTTTCCCGCGACTTCGCCCGCGTGAAATGCGTTTAATCGCCATATAGAGGACAATTGCTTTTTAATTATTTCAGGCGTTTGCGTGATTATCGCTCTTCCGTACAAACTTCCACCCTTCTTTTCACTTCCTTAAAGGATAATTTCCGGGATCGCCTCAAACCATCTCCATGCGAAATATTTCCTCAATCAGTTTGGCGGCTTAAAAGCGTAAATTGTGGCCTTAGAAGTATTTTCGTCTGATAATACAAAATGTATCGAAGATAATGCATAAATGTTAATATAAATAAGAATACTTTATTCAGGTAATATTGTCTGCTGCGCTGCTCTGTCCGTGTATTAAAAAGAACGTAAGCAAAGCCGTGGGATATAACCAACTTAGAAAAGTTTAAAAACCTCCAACATTTTCATTTCAAAGTTCAATATCTCAAAAACAGCTCAACCGATTTAGACGAAATATATTTAAGAATCGGTTTCGTTTTCGGTTTAACTGTTAGGGAGCTACGATGCAACAGACAAAGACACAGATACCCACGTTAAACTTCTAACATCCTTCTTTTTCGTTGCGTCGGGGATTAAAAATATAACCTATTTTAAGTAGTTTCGGAGATTACGTCCCCTACCACCACCCACCATATCAGCCCTTGGACGTCCACTGCTGGACATAGGCCTCCGTCCCTTACACACAAACACTATTAGTATACCTAGATTACCCGCTAAATGTCATTTGAGTATCTACGGAGTAGAATACAAATCAATGTTTTAATAAATATAATAATCTTAATTCAAATTTAAATAAATTGAGAGGTGCAACCCTAACGCTCTAACGAAGCGCAGGTCCAAAAAGATCTTAAGCGTCTCTATTTGAGTTACTGCCGTAAGCAATATATATACTGTGCCAGTACCGAGCCAGCACTCCTCGACAATGGCATAACGGTCACAATCCTCAGCATGTACTCATCATATCAGCCGAAGGACGTTTACTGCTGGACATATACCTCCTCTAACATGGGGGGGGATTGCGATCCATTCTACAAATAAAGCCAATTCTAATATCCTTCGGTTTGGTTCCTCGGTCAGAATGCAAATTTTAATGATCTAGTGAAACTTAACCGCAGTGGAGGGCAAATATTCCCGGACTTAAATTACTCACATATTAAACGCAAAATACTTATCTATAGAAGAGATCACATGATTGTACATTGTGAGGAAACTGAAACATTTAGGTACCTAAACTATTTTATCCTATAAAAATTCTGAAACCAAAATAGGTGTTTAAATTTTTGTTTCACTTGTTCGTGATCCTGCCTAAGTACGAAGCTAGCTATCCCAGGCTTTAATCGTGGTAAGTAATAAATTAAATTAAATAAATAAATATTGGGGGACAATCTTACACAAATCGACCTAGTCCCAAACTAAGCAAAGCTTGTACTATAGGTACTAGACGACGATATACATACTTATATAGATAAATACATAGGAAACATCCAAGACCCAGGAAGTCCAGGAACAATATTCGTAATAAATGCACAAATAATGCCCTGACCGGGATTCGAAACCGGGACCTCCGGCTTCGTAGGCATGGTCACTACCAACTAAGACGAAGAGGTCGTCAACAAAATAAATAAATTAAGATTATTTTTTCTATACGCATCATAAAAATAACTTCTGTCTTTCTCTTGACTCTGTCTATTTTTGAAACTAGCCCATAATTTTATAGAAAATCCAAGTCTCTGCAAAAGGGATCCTCGCACACACACATACTTACAAATTAGAAGCCACCCGACATCCCATCGAGACAAAACGTCGGCCGAGTAAAATGTTACCTTACACTTTGATGTTATCGGCCGAATCATTATTCAAAAGGGATCGGCCGACATGTGTTCCTGATGGCCGCCGTTTTATACGGATTCAATATGGAGCGGACCAGGCTTGGGTTGCTCAGGGCTTAACTTCGAGATCGCTGTAATGTTCTGAATTGGCTATAGAAACAGTTCATGTAAGAACAAATTAATTAATGACCATCAGCCATGGAAGAGAGAAAAATACTGCGAAATAATGTAACGACTGCTGCTGACTCAATTTTTTTTATATACTACGACGGTGGCAGCACAATTGCCAAGCCTTTTTGATTTGAGAATTCGCTGTATTAACAGCTACTGATAAATAAAGGTGCCCTTTCGCAACCTAGCACACCCCCTGGAGTTCTGGCGACTCAACTCGCCACCAGAATCACACCACCACATATCTTCGCAGCAATCACGTAGAAAGCAAGGACCTACATCTACTTAAAAGTATTCCGCCCATTTAATAGTAGATTATGCAAATGTTACATTGTAAGAGACATTAAAACATGACTGTGGTTTTATGAAAAAGTTAGCAAATCCAACATTATGCGCATGAACAATGACTTTGTCAGAATAATTGAGGAGTTCCTATGGCCACCTTCCCTGTTCTTCCTCAGACTAACTCAAATTAGACTCCGTTGGTCAAATACTTGCAAGATTTGATTACAGGCAGACACTGCTCTGAGTCAGGTGAGATAAAATAAAAGCAGGAAAAATACATAAGAAGAACACAGAACCCACAAAAGCTCTGGCTGTAGAACGAAGAGACCGCCGCGGTTTTCCCGGGCGACTACCGTATTATTATAGGGTTCTTCAAGAAAAGTGCGTACAGTTTTTTAAAGGGTACAGTAATGCGCATGCGAGTACCCTGCAGATGCTGGCGTCCATAAACTACTGTAACCTTACCTTACCATCAGACCGGCTTTCCATCACTGTAAAAAACAGAGCCCCTATTTTTTTTAAGTTTGATATTTTTGAAAAACATATCAAGATGACAATTTTAAGAGCAATATTTGGTTTATTTCCACCCTATTCCGAAGCGGTTGCTGAAATTTTATTCTGAACTAACTGTTGCCCGCGACTTCATCCGCGTCTTCGCTCCTATTGGTTGCAGCATGATGTTATATAACTTAAAGCCTTCCTCGATAAATGGACTATCCAACACAAAAATAATTTTTCAATTCGAACCAGTAGTTCCTGAGATTAACGCGTTCAAACAAACAAACTCTTCAGCTTTATAATATTAGTAAAGATAAGTGTCGGTTAGATTTTAAAAGGCTATCGTTAGAGCGCATAGACATTCTGTATAATCATTGTGCAGTCATCAGCTGAGCTGTAACCGCGCGTCACTCCAAAATCTCCAATTATTTAAAGCCCGTATTGCACTCGCGGCATCGTAATGAGCAGTCGAACTGCCTCGTTAAAACTAATAACCTACCAAGCAATTCACAACTTTTCTATTACTTTACTGTCTCTAGTGTATCTTGAACCTGCGATTCATAATTACTAGGCGTCATCAGAGGTCTTATTAACGCTGGTTCGTCAAAGACGTGACGTGAGCTTTGTAAACCAGCCCAGAACCCAGAACCCTTTCACCCTAATTCCACTATAAGTCTAATATCCTGTTTATCTACTTTCAACCTAATAGTGTGTGGGATAAGGTAGGTATTTGGCTAGTAAAGTTGTTTTTCGCAATGTGGTGCGTGATCAAGGCGAGTGTCAAGTGTTTGTGCGTTCGGGCTACGAGTACCTGCCGGATTTGTTCAAGTGCAATTACAAGTTTTAATAATGGTTTTATTTTCGCTTTACGAATAAACTTGGGAACATTAACTTTTACAACAGTCGAACTTCAATTGTACATAACAACATTATGGGCCTTACTGGCCTGACTTAAATGTTTATTATTATTAACTTTATATTACAACTGATAAAAGATGTACTTTTAACAGTTATTATATAGAATTTGCCGGTCTTCACAAGTGTCAACTTCGCTGTAACGCTTCTCGCTCGACCATGGCCGAACTGGAAATCCGTAAATAGATTACGTTCCAAGGTTGGCCGCAGTAAGGAGGGCCTGCCGAAGTGGGGCACCTTAAGCGGCTCAGACGCCCAATGTCCATGTGAGACGGCTCCCCAAAAGATGGGCCACGTGTTGTCCTGCCCAGAGGGCCTACTCCGAACTTCGAAAATCGAACTTCGTATCGTGCCGTGCCTTTCCGTCATATAGTGTATAATACGAGAGTGAAAAGGACGGCACGACACGAAGTTCGATTTTCGAAGTTCGGAGTAGGCCCTCAGTGCGCGCCGCACGCCTGCTCTGAGGAAGACCTTCGAGGCGTGGCAGACAGTGTGATAAGCATGGCCATCTTCTGGTCCCGCTTAGTTTGAAACCATCGACACGAGAAAAAGAAGAACACAATATTAATAACTTATTGTGGGCCTCCTGGCAATTACGGGGTTTATGAAATAAAAAGATAAAACATACTATGAATGTTCTAAAAAGTACTTGAGTAATTCAGTGCCGGCTTTAGAGAGCGAATAGAGCGACATTTCTAGGCGTCAGGTGCCTAAATAAGAGAAAAAAAAAGAAAGGAAATAAATAACGTTTGGAGACGCCTTTTCAATGGCTGATCAGAAGAATGAATGGCTGAAACTTGCGGAGTAATAATAGAGGCAAACTTATCACCACTAGGTGCAAACTGACCAAGTCTACCAAAACTGCCTACGTAATAGGTCCTAAAATTTATAACGCAATCCCAGATTGCATCAAAGAGCAGAACGTACAGTCATTTTATGACAAATTAAAATCGTGGCTCGTTGAAAAAGCTCATTATAATGTATGAAATGTATCCGAAGTGTTGTGACATTTAACTGATCCAATAATCATAATAGTAGTGTAATTTTGTATCTTAATTTGTAATTTAACTTTAACTGTAAGAGACACTGACATATTTAATGGGTAAAGTTTTTGGACCTTTAAGTACTTATGTGAATGTAAATACCTAGTATGATGAAATGTATTATTTTGACGTGTAATGTGTAAAATCATTGCAAATAAATAAGTATGAGTATGAAGCTAGGGCTGGCGCTGAAACAAGTAATGTATTCTAATATTTGCTTTTAGCGTGTCATACAAAACCATAAACCAACTGCGTCCTACAAATACATAATAAACTAGTGGCTCTGTGAGCTGTAGACCAAGCAAAAATAATTTTTCTTTCAAATATCAAAATTTCCCAAAAATGACTCGACACAAAAATTCTATATAATTATCGAACCTGCTCACAAAATTTCACGAGAATCGGTTGGAAATGTGACCTGTAGAGGAGAACCTTCAGACAGACAGACAGATATACGAAAGAATTTTTGCCGAAAGCTGAAACGGAGACGCTTTGCTCGCTCGGTCAATAACATAATTGGGGACAATCTAACACGGGAACCAGGAATGCACGACCAAATAATGTCCGGCCCGAGAATGCGCATCCACTTTTTTGGACGCGGATTCTCGGGCCGAGCATTATCAACCCGAACAAAAGTGGCTTCCGATTGTCGCCCCGGACCAAGATTGCTCGGACCTATAATACACGGCACAGTAATGTCCGGCCCAGTAATCGGCGTCCACTGCATTGGACGCGGATTTTCGGGCCGAGCATTATCGGCCCGAGCAAAACTGGCTTCCGATTGCTGCCCCGGACCAAGATTGCTCAGACATATGATGCACGGCCAGTAATGTCCGGCCCAGTAATTGGCGTCCACTTTCCACAGATAACAAAATAGTTACTAGGATGAATCTAACATTAAGTCAAAAAGTAGGTAGGTTAGGTTCGTTAGGTAGCTTCAGATGCCCGAAGGGCAAACCGCCCAGAAATAGGAGCCCCGCGAAGCGGGGCTCTGTCGTCTCGCTTGGTTTCTAACTACCCATTTAAGTTTATATTGTCTGTGGATGGACGCGGATTATAGGGTCGGGCATTATCGGTCCGAACAAAACTGGCTTCCAATTCTTGCCCCGGACCAAATTTGTTCGGAATGATATTGCCCGGCCCAGGAATGTACAGCCCAGTAATCGGCGTCAAATTTTTTGACGCGGATTGCTGGGCCGCGCATTATCGGCCCGAACGAAAGTGGCTTCCAAATATTGCCCTGGACCAAGTTTGCTCAGAGCGATAATGCTCGGCCAAATAATGCACGGCCCAGTAATCCATGTACATTGGACGCGGATTACTGGTCCGGACATTCTTGTGGCCGGGCATTATCACGGCTGTACAATATAGGGACACAAACCGACCTATTCCCAAACCAAGCAAACCTTGTACTATTGGTACTAGAAAACGATAATACATACTTATATAGATAATGAACGGGGTTACTAACCAAAATGGTTATCCAGACAGACAAATACAGCTAAGATTTCTACAATTCTGAAACAGACACGAAAGTGGGTATCCCATGATAATGAAATACAGAGGACGTATCTCATTTTGAATGTCGAATTGGCCTCTGGTTTGCCAAAAGGCAGGCGTGTGGCCTCGCCATTATATACGTGGTGTAGGTGTATACTGTGTATTTCCCGGTGTATACAGCGCCGCGGCTCGGGGAGCAGTTGCGATGTGCTGGCAGTGATGAATGCCCCGCTTATATTTTTGAGCCGTTTGGTTCAAGAGAGGAACTTATACCGGGTAAAGTCACACGGGAACCCCGGACCCAGATACAATCTGAAAGCAAAACAAAAGAGTTCTGAATAAATGTCAAGGAAGACATATATAGAACATAATTTAAGCCTTTATTAAGAAATTAACTTCGACGTCATACTCATAACCAATAGAATCCCGAATTGAGATAATTATTTGTTATTAGTATTAATAAAGTGACAAAAGTATGTTAAGATTGCAATTAAGATTAAGACGCAAACATAGAGAAATTGACCATGACTCCATCCTGAAGGAAATAATATTCTATCACGCAGTAACGTCTGCTAACGAATATTCTCGATGTAATTTAAGACGTAAAAAGAAGCCTGAGTCTTCTATGTAGATGTCGCTGTACGCCTCCCAAGGCGTTATAAGAGAGAACTAGTAAAGGATTTCGTGCCTGACTTTATTGTTCCGATAGCTATTGGTCCGAATCCTGCTCGGAACATAAAAATTTTAAGTTTTCCCATTAATTTTAAATTTAGAATCCTGAAGGAAGATAAAATCATGTACCTCATATACCATTTTTTCGCAGAAAATTGTGGTTTGTGACTGTAGACTCAGCGTCGCCGGCTCTCGCAACTTACGTTGAAACCTCTCGAAGCAATAAGAACGCTCGGCTGTAACCCTTCACTTCTCTGCTCCACTCTTTGCCAAGTTTAGCTTGAAACATTACCCATAAGACATTACTTTCAACTGTACTCTGGTGCATATTGCAGCCACAGCTACCTCTCGAGTCTCAATAATTATACGCTCAAATATGTCGCCTTTGTACTTTAATGCTTTGTGACGTCTTAATGTTTCAACCTGTAATTGTATACAATAAGGTGCTTATATACATACATACATACATACATATAGGTACCCTATGTTCTTCTTTATAACGGTGACAAACAAATTTACGACCGGCCTGAAAGACAGACAGGCACCATAGCGCATGTTCGCTTGTGAGTTCAGAAGAATCTTAGCCACTCACGTGCTCTCCGCAACTAGGGTTGCGACTTGGGAAAACGTACAGTGCTCTCGCAACACTAGTTGCGAGTTGGAGTTCCAACGGTTTTTAAATTGTTGCTATGCGGAACATGCACAGAACGCTTTTTAATTGAGTTATATAGGTAGAGTATGAATGTGGCAACATTAAAAAAAATTAAAACCGCAGTCTACGGAACAATTTTTATAAAATATAAAAGTTGTTTTCATGACCATCGAAGTTCGGTACGTCAGCGAGAGAGCTCGCGATTAAAAAATGCTGTGAGCAATCAATTGTGCATTTTTTAATTGGTATTATATACCAAATTAATCCTGGTTTACTGCTTCATAAGACGAAGCATATATTTCGATACTAATTAAAATGGAATGTAATAAATTCTTCCAACAAAGTACGTTGAGTGATGAAAATTTTGCAAGGTTAATTTTAAATCGTACATAATTATGTGATTATGCCATATTACTGTACTAGGCTATTAAAATCAATAAATGCGTCTATTAAAATCAACATAAATCCACTTTTAATGAACAATTAGGTATGTTCTATGCAGGATTAGGTGAATGAACTTGTGACGTCTATAAATACTATTGTACGCAACTGTGGTTGCACAAGGCACTTCCGCCGATTCGCGTCGGATCCACGTATTATGTCATAAGGCGTGGTGCACACTGGGCTATTGTCGCAGAATGGTTTAATTTAGTTTATTCATTTTTGATAGGTTCTTTTACGCATACTAAGTGGCGGCCCATTACCAATGTAACTGCTTACCTTTTATTTATGAATGTATGAAGTAGAGGTAGGGTTCACTTTTACTTGTTCAACTGATCATATAAATTTATAAAATTCACATATTCCATGTAATGGTTCAAATAAGAATGTATGGTTTTCTTTTTTCAAAAAACCAGTTCTGAGGGCCTACTCCAAACTTCGAAAATCGAACTTCGTATCGTGCCGTCCCT
The DNA here is from genome assembly GCA_905163555.1 of Notocelia uddmanniana. NCBI lineage: Eukaryota > Metazoa > Arthropoda > Insecta > Lepidoptera > Tortricidae > Notocelia > Notocelia uddmanniana. The sequence goes on from LR991066.1 coordinate 25,608,160, forward strand.
TTCCGTCATATAGTGTATAACACAAGAGTGAAAGGGACGGCACGACACGAAGTTCGATTTTCGAAGTTCGGAGTAGGCCCTCTGATTTTGACTCGTATTGACCGTTATCTCAGTTATTTGTAGCTCGCATATAAACTATTGTATAGTCGTTTTAACTTAACACCCAAAAATTTGCAGTGAAAACCACGTACCAATAAAAAATACTTACCTCACAAAATAAGTGTATGAATTTTGTTGTTACTTGTGATGTATTTTTTTCAAATATTAATTTAATTTAATTTCTTAAATTTTCATTGTAATTTTACTCGTTAGTGGTTATGGGATGTGTCAGGCAAGGATTCAATAATTATTTGTGCAATAAGAGAGCAGTCGTTTTTTTACGACGAGTAATAATTTCGAATCCCGAGGTAGCGAAGTATGCCTTAGTCGAATCACTATTAGGGAGCGGGGCAAGTGATTCTATGATAGATTTTATAGCGTATCAAGGGATTCGAATACACGATATGCATATAGGTAACTTTGCTCTCGTGTACCACACACATACCACATCACATAAAACTTACCACCTCAGCAATGAGAACCTGTTAGAGTTAAAAAAAACTTGTTGGGGTGCCAAATAAATATATGTCCTATGTCCAGCAGTGGACGTCCTTCGGCTGACATGATGAAATTACAATATAGTCAGTTCTGGTACCGTACCTACTACTACTATACTACGCAACGCAAAAGAGGGGGGTTATAAGTTTAATGTGTATATATATCTGTCTGTGGCATCGTAGCTTTTATTTAAACTGGTGAACCTATTTGGTTGTCTTTTTTTCAGAGCAGGATTTCCAAGAGAAATTTAGTAGTATCTTATAGCCGTGGATCAATATGACTGAAGCAACTATAAATGCCTAGACACGTAAACACGAGGTCATTGAGATCTGATATGTCGAGCCAAAAAGTTGCTACTATTATGGTGTGTATGTAAAAAATACTGCATTTTTAACTCCTCGAATTTATAATAAGTTACTAACATAACTTTTCTCTCGGGAAACGATAATATTAGTAAAACATGTTTTATCAAAATCGGTTCAGCCATTGTTGAGATATATAACTTTGAAATGAAAATATCGGCGGTTTTCCAACTTTTCTACTTTGTCAGTTATTCTATATCACGACAGCCAATGATATTTAAAATAAAATGTGTCTAAGTTTTCGGCGGGATAAACAACGGAAAGATCAGAATTTCTAATAAAAAACGTGTAATCGTTTAGAGTAACGAGAGTTGAAGTGAACACACATGACATGCATAAATTGAATAAAAAATAAGTCCCTAATCGAATATGTGACGATACACGCGGCGCTGGAGTGATTGCTCGTGCAAATATGTAGGCGCTTAAACATGCCCCCGGGTGTTGAAAGCATTGGTTTCAACCGACATTATAGGATTCCGGGAGTGGACAGATTCTGCTGAATGACCGTCGAACGGTGCCACCAGTGGTCTTCACATCTGCAACTCTGGAGATGCCGTCGGAACCAGGATGTATGGCGATGATTCGGCCGAGTCTCCATTTCATTGGGGGCAGATGGTCCTCCTTGAGCAGAACTAGGGAATTCATTTTTAAGCTTCCTTCAGATTTCCGCCACTTTGTTCTGACTTGAAGCTCAGACACATATTCTTTGCTCCATCTGGTCCAAAAATGTTGACGGAGTTGCTCGATGCGTTGATAGCGCGTTAGATGTGGATAGGATTTAGTTGTTAAATCTGCTGGTCCTGGCAACGACTTCAGAGGACGGCCGATAAGAAAATGACCAGGAGTCAAGGGTAGAAAGTCTTCGGGACTCGTAGAAAGTGGTGTGAGAGGTCGAGAGTTGAGAATGGCTTCTATTTGCGCAAGTACAGTAATGAATTCCTCGTAATTTAAATGACAATGTCCCAGCACTCCTTGTAGATGGTATTTGCATGATTTGACCCCAGCTTCCCAAAGACCTCCAAAATGAGGTGAGTAGGCGGGAATAAAATGAAAATTTATTTCCTCGTTGGCTGCGCTCTCAGCCAATGAACTACAATTACTCTTGAGAAATTTGGATAGGTCGTTGCACGCACCAACAAATGAGGTACCGTTGTCAGAGTATATGTTGCTCGGTTTTCCCCTACGAGATACAAAACGTCTGAGTGCTGATAAGAAACAGTTACTTGTCAGATCCCCAACCAATTCCAAGTGGATGGCCTTTGTCGTAAAGCATATGAAAATCGCAATGTACACTTTTACCAGTTTGCTACCGCGCCCCTGACGGCTAGCTGCGTTTAGAGGGCCAGCATAATCGACACCTACATTATCAAATACGAAGCTTGGTGATAGACGAGCCTTTGGCAAATTGCCCATAATAGGTTTCACTATTTGACCCTTAAAGCGGGTGCAAAGCACGCATTGCTGGAAGCAGTGTTTAGCTAAATTGTTGCCTCCTATGGGCCAATAGGTGTCCCTAATAGCTGTGAGCAATAATTTTGGCGGAGCATGCATCAGTTTTTTGTGCTCGTGTTGAAAGAGTAACTGTGTGAACCGGTGTGTGGAATGTATTAGAGCCGGGTGTTTTTTCTCATAGGGAAACTCAGAGTTTACGAGGCGACCTCCGACACGTAACAAAGCTTTGTCGTCCAAAAATATATTAAATTTTAGCAAATGATTATTTTTGGGTAGTGATTTGCCAGTGAGCAATAACTGGTACTCTGGGAATGAATCTTGTTGAGACAACCTAACGAGTACGGTTGCCGCATCCTGTAGCTCTGTATCAGTTAGGTAGCTTGGTAGTGGCTGCTGCTTCTTGCATGCCTTTATAAAACGTAGAACGTAAGCAACAGCACGCTTTAAACGCGAGAAATTTGAGAACCGGTTTAACTCAATCAATACTTCATCCCTTACATTCTGAGTGACAACCTGCAGCGAGATCTCGGGTTTCGTTTCAGGCAATGGATGCGACAATGTTGGATTTGAAGGCCAGTTAGATTTATCAAACTGAAGAAATGTTGGTCCGGACCACCATATAGCAAGAGTAGGGAGAAGATCTGCAGCTACTCCGCGTGAGATATGATCTGCTGGATTCTGATCTGTAGGAACGTGTCTCCATGTGCAGTTAGCAGTTTTTTCCAGAATCTCAGCGGTTCGATTGCGGACAAACGGCTGAAGTTTGTTGGGTAACATTTTTAACCATCCCAAAACGATGGTTGAGTCCGTCCAAAAGGTGGTACTTTTAATTTTAATCCGTAATGAACTAATAGCCTTCTCATAAAGACGAGCTGCAACCAGTGCACCACAAAGCTCGAGCCTAGGTATTGTAGTAGGTTTGATTGGCGCTACGCGACTTTTTGCGAACAGCAAGCTAACGTTAACTTCGCCATTCGGATTTGTACTACGCAAATACACACACGCGCCATAAGCTCGCTCCGAGGCGTCACAGAAAATATGACAGTCAACCTCTTGGTGTGAGTCGCACATGACGTGCCGCGGGACCCGTAATGTATTGAGAGCGGGTAACCCATGAAGAATGCTCGCCCATCGGGAAATGATTTCAGGTGGTAACTGTTCATCCCACGCCATCTTGCATAACCACAAGCTTTGTAGGAGCATTTTCATCAGGATCACACAGGGAGCCAATACGCCTAACGGATCGAAAATTTGTGCTATTACTGAGAGCACGTCACGTTTGGTAGTACCCGATGATAACCTACCTACTTTGAACCATAGCTCATCTGAGCTGGGCTGCCAACCAAGACCCAATGTTTTACAGGGTTCAGTAGTTCCCATGTTTAGGTTCAAGGATTCGTGATGCGAATCTGGTAATAACCGAGGGTCATTTGACTTCCACTTACGGAGATTCATACATGCTGAGGAAAGGGCTGCTGTTACCTGCTCTTGTATGAATAAAACCTTAGTAAAATCATCTCCACCAGTCAATAAGTCATCGACATAAAAGTCGTGAATGATGACTTCACGGATGGCGTCATCATCACACTCAATACCTATTTGCTTGAGACATCGCGTTGCAAGGTACGGAGCACTTGCTGTCCCATAAGTAACACAGTTTAGGGTAAATGCCTTTAGGCGGGCGGATGGGTCATCTCGCCAAATGATCTGTTGCAAATATCGGTCGTCAGGATGGACAGCTATTTGGCGGTACATTTTTTCCACGTCAGCCGCGATTACGTATTTATGCTGCCTAAATCGAAGCAGTATTGACAGAAGGTCATCCTGCACCGTGGGTCCCACCATTTGAATTTCATTCAACGAGCGTCCCGAGCTTGACAGGCTGCTAGCGTTGAACACGACACGTAATTTCGTAGTCGTGCTGTCGCGCATTATGCCGTGGTGCGGGATAAAATAGCTGCTGGGATCAAGACGTTCGCTCTCAGTCATGTGACCCAGTGACTGGTACTCTGCCATGAAGTCCTTGTACAATTGTTTGTATTCAGGTTGACGTGCAATCCTGCGCTCTAATGATAAGAAACACTGTTTCGCACGAGTGATGGAATCCCCTAATACACTTGGGTCCTCCTTTAGTGGCAGTCGCACACAAAACCGACCATTTTGAAGTCGTGACGTATTTTTTGTGAAGTGCTCCTCACAGAGCTTCTCCTCCAATGAATAATCCGATGACTGAGTGCGAACCTCTTCGAGTTGCCAGAACCGCGGAAGCAAGTTCTGAACGTCATCATTAAGCGACTCATTGCATTTAGCATTTAAAACAGTCGTGAAATTACATTTAATGTTACAAGACAGGGCTGATTCATAACAACTGTTAATTGGACCGGAAACCAACCAGCCCAGCCTGGTTTCATATAAGATCGGTTGTCCCTCTCCGAGCTTGATTTTATGTGACCCTAACAGGTCCCAGAACAGATCAGCGCCTATTATAATATCGACAGCAGCAGGCGTTTGGAAATGAGGATCAGCCAGACACAGGTCGTCTGGTATAATCAAACTTGATAAATCTAATTGTTGGCTGGGTACGTCGTCCGTGATAGATGGCAAAACGAAACAGTTTAACGTAGCGGTGTAATTTTCATTCAATGATTTCATTGATACCCTACACATTTTGCCTACGTGCGACGCGATATTATTAATACCTATGATAGATTTATCAACACGGCCAGTGCTTAATTTTAGGAGTTCGCACATTTTTTCAGTCATGATACATGAAGTGCTACCGCTATCAAGAATAGCACGTGCGATATGCTCACAGTTATCAACATCGTACAATTTGATTAAAGCTGTAGAAAGCAATACTTCTCGTTGTGGCGAGGTGGCAGGAGCGCCGGCCCGAGCTGATAACGTCACAGAACGAGTTCCTGGCGGCGGCGGCGCGGGCGCCGCTCCAGTCGCCGCACGGTCGGCACTGCGTGCGGACGTGAACTCATTGTGATCAGCCTTGCGGTGCGGCTCCGAGATATGAATTAATGAATTGTGCTTACGCTTGCATGTTTTGCACCCCGCTTTTTTACAACGGTTCGCGTAATGCCCAGTGCGGAAGCAATTATAGCATACTTTATACTCAGGGAGTGATTGGAGCCGTTCAACATTGCTTAATGCGAGAAAAAGTGAACAATTACTTAGATTATGGTCTCCATTACACTTAGGGCACGGTTTAACCGATTTATTTTCCTGTGCAACTATCATCGTTCGGTGTTTTTGATGCGTGGGTTTATGAGTCGTCTGACTAACATGACCGGCGGCTGGTGCGCTCGATAACTCCAGAGTTTCAATTAAGTCAGCACGATTACGCATAAAACTGAGAAATGATTCGAATGAAGTTGCAGTGTTTTTATCAAATGTGCCCTTATGAGTGTCCCATTCGCGGAAAGGCTTATTGTCTAATTTGTGAGAGATGATGTGTATAAGAAGGGTGCCCCAGTGTTCAACGGGTTCATTTAATGATTTTAATGATCTAAGGTTTTTATTAACTTGGTCGATAACACGCTTGAGTTGGGCAGAAGACTCTCGTGTGATAGGCTCGATGTTAAACAACGCTGATACGTGATTCTGTAGAAGCAATCGCTTGTTGTTAAATCTCTCACACAAAAGGTTCCAAGCGTCGTTATAATTGCTTGCTGAAAATTCAAGTGACTTAATGACCACTGCTGCTGAGCCCTCCAACGACGCCCTAAGATAATGAAACTTATTAATATTATCAATTTCATCGTTGGAATGTATCAAACTGGTAAAAGTGTCGTGAAATTCTAACCAATTGTCATATGAGCCGCTGTACTTAGGTAAATTAATGGTTGGGAGTTTAACAAGCTTCCGATTGTGACTACTTGTATGTGACTGGCGGTCACTGCAGGATGCAAAGTCCTCACGCTTTTTATTCATATCGTTTAGCATGAGCTGGGCATTAGAAAGCGATGTGTAATATAATGCCTCGAACTCTTTACGCTCTGCCATCTGTGAATCAATGTTATCGGTAGTACACTCTAACCTTAATTGTACCTCATCATATTGTTGATACAACGACTCCAACTTACCAATTCGCAATTGCAATTGATTGGCCTGAGCTTCAGTTGCCGAAGATATATCCAATGTACTCACAAATGCATTGAAATTGGTCAGCTGGCCCTTGTAACTAGCCCTTTTCCTAATTAACTCCTTGTCTTCGGCCATTTGGGAAGCTGTGTCACTAATATATCGACCTTGAATGTAAAAAATTACAAATTAACCTTAAGATGTAGTTAGCTTTAATGTATATAACGTTATATTTAATTAATTAGGTACAAATTTGTGAGATATATCTGCAATAATAAGTTGCTTATGAAATCCTTCTGCTTGACATGAAATCATTAAATTATATTCTATAAATTGTAAATAATACTATAAATAAATTAATCAAATGCAGGTTTAATGATTATTAAAATAGAATTAAAATTGTACATTAAATAATTACAAGTATAAAAGTAACATTAAATTTGACTTAACAAATCACAATGAGACTAGATATTTGCTTAAAGTCGATTATATTGCAATGGATTTTTCAATAATTATTCATTAAAGTACACATTTAACGACCATTATTACTTAATTTATACTAAAATATAAATAAGTTAACTGTGTCAAATGTAATAAATTTGATTTCATAAAACATATAACAAATTCGTGTAAAAATCTCATCTAATTGGTTTCAACTATAATATTTATACAATGTTCAATACATTAAATCTATAATGAGTAAATCCTTCCTTTATTTTATAAACAGTTACAAATTTGACCTCATACTCAAGTTAACTCTGTCATTTATAACGGTATGCCGTTGCAATTTAAGTAGTGAACAAAGAAATTTAATGACAAACAAAGTCATACAATGTTAACATTAATTCATTAATTTCATTAGTGTTCATCTATAATTCAATTTGTAATGAATTCTTTGTTCAAACGGCGTTAACCTAACTGTAAATTAAACAATGGAAATTCTGTACTAACCTTGTTTCTGCTTTGAACTACCAATTACTTACAAATTTATTTAAAGAGTGGTGGGTTCACTATCGAGAAATCCATAAATATTAACTAATTTGTATTTTCCTTGAGATTCTTGAGCTTGCCCAGGTAAATCCTTTGTTCTTCTTCACTTGACTTTGACTCCGGTATTTAGATAAATATATAATTGTTCCTCTGTTTATTTTCCATAATTCCTCGATTAGTTCCACATCCGGTTTCGATCTAGGACCATGTCTAAGTTTTCGGCGGGATAAACAACGGAAAGATCAGAATTTCTAATAAAAAACGTGTAATCGTTTAGAGTAACGAGAGTTGAAGTGAACACACATGACATGCATAAATTGAATAAAAAATAAGTCCCTAATCGAATATGTGACGATACACGCGGCGCTGGAGTGATTGCTCGTGCAAATATGTAGGCGCTTAAACAAAATGCCAAACGTTATTATTACTTCAAGAATATATAATTAAAGTCACCATGAGTGTACCGCTGTTAATTTCGTATTAGCATTGTATAAGTCATAAGGATCTGTAACTATTCGTAATTGACTTAATAAGAAATGTAAATTTCGTAATTTCAATATTGACGATCACTGCGTGAACTGTGGTTTCGTTGCGCACCAGTGTATCCCGTCCTATATCGCCGCCATGATTAAATTTTGACAGCGCAGGTCCGCCGGAGTATGTCCGTTAGTTTGAGTCGGGACCTTTGCGTGGGTTTTTGTATACTTTTGAAATGAGAACAAAAATATAAATCGAGTTGTAATCGGTCGAATATCTATTAAGTTGTGAAGTGTAACATGTGTAGTATATGTGTTAAGAGTTTTATGTGGTTTGAAGTGTATGGAATTATTTTTAATCGGGCGTCAAAAGCGGCACTCATTACGTTAGGTATGTAAGGCTATTTTTTGTTATTGATAATTTGTGACAGAAATTGTTGCGATTTTGACAAAATTGGCACTTGTTATTTGAAGATTAATAGTGTCTACGTCTGACAATATTTTTGTACTCGTTTGCCTAAATTATTCATACAAAAATCATAAACAAACTACACTGTTTTGCGGCGAATTGAAAAACTGACAATGTAAACATTGCAAATGAAAAAGGTTTTATGCAAAATATTTCCCCGGGATCATATACTTTATTTGGTATCAATCGAAGCGTAAACTATTACAGTTTTAAATAAACATAAGATTTACATATGTTATCGATTTAGATTATAAAATAAAAATATATTTATTGCAAAAGATCTCATTCGAAACATTATGTAAAGTTTGTGACTTTTTAAAAAAATATTTTTCTATGGTGACCTATGTAATTATATAAACAAATTGCCTGTTTTTTTAGCTTTATAACATAAAAAGAATCATAGCATAAAGTTAAGACGAAGCCAGGCAACCGATTTATTAACAACACAAGGCGCTGCTAATGCTCGGTGAATCTTGAGCACTTTAGACCACCTTTTTTTTAACGCAAGCACTTGAGTGGATAACGCGTTGCCGACCCTTTTTTGACTCGTTGTGTGTGTGTGTGTGTATGTGTGTGTGTGCGTGTATGAACTGAACTATTCCCAAATTGCTGAATTGAAGGAAGTTAATGGCAGTATTTGTGCCCGTAATCAGCGGGCGTACTACTGGTGGTTGCCATTTTATCACTTATCGTCGTGGATAAGACGCCCGTCACTCTCGCACTCGCATACTTGTGAGAACGTGACGAATGTCTTGTCCACAACGATAAGTGGTAAAACGGCAACCATCATAGGCCCGCTGAAAAATATTTACTACACATATACTGGCTATATTACGCCGTTGAAACAAGAAATAATAAAGTGGCAGTCCAAACGATGCTCCATTGATTTTGTATCATAATTGGTACAGTAATTTATTGGCTGGATTGCCGGTGAATGCAAACTCTCAAATAATACAGTAATTAATATGTTTGTACAAAGAACCAGCATATCCTGGTCCAGCGCCCCGATCGGTCTGTGGTCAACTGCGGCTCCTGCTACAATGGACGTGTGATATGTGTTTTGTGAGGAACGTTGCATTTGGGCGACGCTTCCGCAAACTCACATGGATCATGAATGTATCTTTTAAATTTGAACTCTGAGCGCTTGAGATAAAACCCTATCTGCAGCAACGTCATTATTAAGATACGAGATTTGGAAAGTACAATTAGCCGGCAAAGTGTGTATTTATGGCAAACTGTTATAATAATTGATACATGTTTACAAAAACTACACAGCTGACTAAGCCACCCGGCGATCGTCCGATTGCAGTCAGAGAAAATATTACTCCGTATATAAGAATATCAGCGCTCGTGGCCCCGCGGCGCCCGCGTACCGCGTACGGTATGCGAGGTTAAGCAATGTCGGGCGCGGTCAGTCCTTGGATGGGTGACCGTTTTGAGTGGTTACTAACAGAGCGCTCCCGTGCTTTGGAAGGCACGTTAAGCCGTTGATCCCGGCTGCTGTCTATGATAGCAGTCGTTAAGCCAAGTTAAAGGCCTTCGGGCAGCTTGAGAACTTCTAACAGTCAAGTTGCCCACTCACTTGACAAGCCTAATCCCAATAAGGTCTAGTTTCCCCCTGGGGTGGAAGGTCAGGTGGCAGTCGCTTCCGTAAAAACTCGTGCCTACGCCAAGTCTTGGGATTAGGTAGTGGACCCCAGGCATCCTACAGGATGCAATTGTACTGGGAATAACGCTAGGACGATGATGATGTATGAATATCAGCCAATATAACTAGTTTCTTCTAAATAAAGCTTTGATTTACATTGCTTACTTCCGACTTGTTCCCGTTTCTATATATCTTAACTACCTATTTATTAATTTAAAAACCGGCCAATTCGAGTCGGACCCGCACACGAAGGGTTCCGTGCCATTATCTATAAAACCGACCAAGTACGTGTCGGGTCACGCATAAAGAAGGGTTCCGTACCGGCTCCTTCTAGTCACTAGAAGGAGCGCGAGTCCGACTCGCAATTGGCCGGCTGATTCAATGATTTTAAATACGGACTAGAATCTAGTCCGTATTTAACTAGCATTAAACCTGTCGTTGAAATGGAATCCACTAATGCCTTTACGCCTTTTTTTTTTACCTGGGGAAATGCATGTACGCATCCCGCCTAGCCGGGGAACTAGGACGGGTATGACGGACTCCCGGGAACCGCCCGGACTACCGTCTAAAACCACCAGGGTACGCCCATCACGCAGCATTAGTGGCGGTGACACGGGATCGCCAAGGCACACAACCGCGAACACCGCCTGCTGCAACAGCCGAAGCTGTTCCCTCACTGCTGAGGCAACACACACATGCCGACCAAAGCCATCCACGCCGGGAGAGAGTGAAAAACCCCGGATTCACCCCCTCGGGTCCCCTTGTGACTTTTTGTAGTGGTTTTCTCCCTCGCAGTCGCGACCCGGCCCCGGCCTGACGGTGTCAGCTCTCGCTCCCGACCATAGCGGCCCTCTGCCGAAGCCAGGGTTACGGGTCCGTAGTTATTTTTACAGGCATACGGCATGGCCTGTCCTTCTCGCCGCATCTGGGGAGTCTTGCGACTCCCTGATGCGGAACCCCCCACCTCCCCCGTTGGTCGCATCTGGAGTGTCCTCCGCTAAAACAGAGGAACACCCAGAGCGACCCCGTCTCCGGGTTATTAGTAGCACCGGTAAGCGATCCCTCCGAAGATGAATCCCTTACCGTTGCCTCCAGGGCGCACCGGACAGAACCCTTCCCCTTCCCCCAGACCCGCGAAGGTCCACAGGAACTGGAAGAGCCCAGACACTCGTGGAGGTTACCCGACTAGCGCCCCATGCCTTTATGCCTACCTTGACGCTGGTCTCCCGTGGTCACCCTCTAAAGATATTAGCGCTCATATTCGTGACAAACATTATCTTAATATACGATGTATGTTGTTGAGTACATTAAAATGATAGGTTCAACGTGTCGCTGGATTTTGAAATGGCGTGGTTTCTCCCCTCATGGAGCCACCAAAAATGACCGGTGAATTGATGATGATGTGGTGGTTTTCTCCCCTCGTGGGACCACCAAAGGATGACCGTTGAAATGATGTGATTCCCTGTGCCCGGACGTGGGTCAACGAAACTGTGGCGCTGAAGTGGTGTGAGTCCCTGGTGGGAACACCTAATTGAAGGCCGGATGATGATGATCGTATCCGCTCCCCGGATACGATATGATGAAGCGTTGAGATGTTGGTTGTGGTGAATTGAGGCGTGGGCCGCTTACCTCGCCGCGCGCTTTTACCAACTCCCTTTGGAAGCCCTGCTTCCTGCAGCAGCTTGAGAGCAGGCTCCCTCCCTGAGAGCCTGTGTGTGTGTTGTACTGGGCCACCAAAACGTTTTTATACGTGTCGTTTACACGTGGTTGAGGTTTAGAAGAAATATGAACTTCACTGACTTTTGATAACTTTACTATACACTGAGCGTTACATTATTTCACCTTATAATGACTTTATTATGAAATGAACCTTGATTATTAATTGACTAAGTTGACTTGAAAAATAGCTCGTTCCACCCTGACTTGGAAGGAAGCAGTCACAACGCCATCTTGAATTCTTAACCTCCCCACTCTATGAATTATGACCCGAATGCCGGTTGAAAGCCCCGTGGCGCCTCGCACGGCGCGTATAGCGCTGTCTCTTTCTCGCGCTACTGAATGTGCGAAAGAGATATCATTTATGAATGTGAATAGAGGAATATGTTCGTTTTTAGTGAACATTTCCTCCCGCCACCAGGAAAGAATGAGCTGAATACATGCAAGCAACCATACATATGACATTGAAAACACATTGAAATTGAACAGTGTGACTACAGACTAGGTACAATATATGACATTGATATAACAATAATAACTTGGGCAATGGTATGACTAAAGACCTAATACACAAGATATTAAAAACATGACATGATATGAAAAACACATTGAAATTGAAAACAGTATAAGTAGTGTGACCGTAGACCACCTATAGTTTACACCGTAAAATTAATATGAATCACATTCAATAGGTAGTTTACATAGTTTGACCACTGGTCTGACAAGCTCTCCATTTTGAATTTTCAATCTGACTGACCTTGTGACATTATCTGAGCCTTTAAATAACTCTATCACGCGAGCTCTACGCCAATGTAGAGATGGCGTGTTTTCATCAATAATTAGTACTAAATCATTTAGCCCTATTGGTGAAGTATGACTGAACCATTTATTGCGCGCCTGCAATGTATTGAGATATTCCTTATGCCATCGTGACCAAATAAATTGAGAGTGCTTTTGAATGGCTTGAAAGCGTGACAAACGTGACATTTTAGTGTCCTTCCAAACCGGTTCTGGCAAGGCTACTAGTGATTGTCCTAAAATGAAATGAGAAGGAGTCAGAATTTCCAGATCACACGGATTTTCTGACATTGGAGTTAAGGGGCGTGAGTTAAGAATAGATTCTACTTTAGTGAGTATTGTATAAAGTTCCTCGAAAGTGAGTATAGTATCTCCAATTTCCCGTTTGAGCAAGTTCTTAACACTTTTGACCCCGGCTTCGACTAAACCAGACATATGTGGAGCCCCAGGAGGGTTGAACTCCCACTGAATATGTTGCTTTCGAGCCTCATCCTGAAGGACGATTTGATTGTGTATCAGAAATTGATTGACTTCCCTTAAATATGAATTACACCCCACAAAATTAGTGCCCCGGTCTGACCTGATAAGCGACGGCAGCCCTCGACGGCTGACAAACCTCGTGAGTGCTGCAGTGAAGCTCTCCGTACTCAGCATTGAGACCAGCTCCAGATGAACAGCTTTCGTACCTAAACATACAAAAATACATAATTACGCTTTTAATGACCTTGCATTCCTTAGTGAACTGCTTTTAACTAAATACGGTCCCGCAAAATCTGTTGCTACCCCCGCAAACGGTCTCACAGCTGTGATCCTATCAGCTGGAAGATCTGCCATGATTGGTGGCTGACTAGTTGCGTTAAATCTGAAACATTTCATACATTTACCAATGACCTTTGACACTTGACGTCTGATCGACGGAATCCAATACTCTTGCCTGAGTATGGCTATGAGTGCGTTTGTCGCCGCATGACAATACGCTTTATGATAGTGCTCGATGAGCAGCTGAGTCCACCTATGATCTTTAGGTATGAGATATTGATGCTTTGCGCCATACGATAGCTTCGATTTGCGTAGTCGCCCCCCGACACGAATGAAGTGTTGATCGTCTATGAACACGCTGAGCTTTTGAAGTGATTTACATACCAACTTTCCCTGTTTGACCAGAATGATTTCTTCTCTATATGAATCTAGTTGAGCCTTCTTTATCCAGTGCTTAGTTGCCTCACGAATCTCATCAAGTGAGAGGTTCGCTCTGAGGTTCCTTTCCTCTCTAGGCAATCTTATGTTCTTCATGAATCTGAGCACATAAGCTGTAACATTGATGAGCCTACTGTAGGAGCTGACACGTGTCAGTAAACCATCCTCCCAAGTTTCTTGAGTGTTGATTGTGTTCACCAGCTTCTTGAAGCCTGGTAAGTTGGGTGGTATGACCACTGGCAAGGTCGGCCATTGACTCTTGTCTTTGTGTAGCCATTCAGGTGACCACCATTGTTGACAATTGATGATGTCCCTCGCTGACAGCCCGCGTGATGCCATGTCAGCCGGATTTAGTTCTGACCTTATGTGACGCCATGTCATTGGACGTTTAGTCTGCTGAATGTCTTGAACCCGGTTACATTCAAACGTCTGCAACATATGAGGTTTTGAGTTTAACCATGATAGCACAATCGTGCTGTCTGACCAGGCGTTTAGACTCTCAAACTCCACTGAGTCCTCGTAAGCACTTGCTACATGGTTTAACAACTGAAAAACCAAATGAGCAGCGCTAAGTTCCATCTTGGGAATGGTTCGCTTCACCTTCTGTGAAGCGACTCTTGTTTTTGATATGAGCAGTCTCGCCATTATGTTGCCTGACATATCTCGCGTACGTAGGTAGATACATGCAGCATATCCTTGTTCCGATGCGTCCCCAAAGCCGTGCAGTGAGTGGGACACCGCTCCTGGTAGCGCCACACATCTCGGAATCTGCAAGTTTGACAAATATTTTAAATCTTGAATTAGCTCGTCCCATTGAGCTATCTGATCTTCGCTGAGAGGCTGATCCCAATTTAATCAATCTAAGAATAGGGATTGAAGAAATAGTTTAAATCTGAATATGATGGGTGCACAATATCCACATGGGTCGTACAATCTCGCTATTGTACTGAGCACACTCCGTTTCGTGATTGGTTGACCTACCGGTATATTTAATTCATATGACATTGAGTCCGTCCCTGGATTCCATTGAATACCCAAAACCTTTATGAACGTTTTGTCGTCATTATCAAACTGATATGGTGTCTCACGGTGTTCCGCTGGAAGCCCATCCATCACCTCTGGACAGTTCGATGACCATTTCCTAAGCTCATATCCAGCCGACTCCATGACCTTTATCAATTCTGACCTTAATTGCTGTGCCTCCTCCACAGTGTCCGCCCCGGTGAGTATGTCGTCGACAAACACGTCACGTCTGAGGACGTGCGACGCATGTGAGTCAGGGTGCTCCTGTTCCCAGTCGTCAGCCAGCTGCAGTAGCGTTCTTATTGCATGCCATGGGGCCTGGCGTGATCCGTATGACACCGTATTGAGTTCGTATACCTGAATCTCCTGCGAGGTATCCTCTCTCCATAGGATGAGCTGGTACTTCCTGTCTTCTGGATGAATCCAAGTCTGCCGGAACATCATCCTGATGTCCGTAGTGAAAACCACACGATGACGCCTGAAATTGAGCAATATTTTCGTGATATCATTTTGAAGTGGCTGTCCTGAATGAAGGCATTGATTGAGGGACACTCCATTACTTGATTTACTTGAGCAGTCAAAGACGACCCTTATCTTATCCCCTCCCCTTTTAAATACCCCCTGGTGAGGTATAATGAAGTGCTCTGAGTTGAACTTGAAGTTTGATTTACTCATATGACCAAGAGCCTCGTACTCTCGCATGAATTCCTTATATTTCACGGCGAATAGGGGATTTTTCGCCATTTTATTTTCCAATGAGTGTAATCGCTTGACAGCTACAGCCCTCGACTCGCCCAGAGTGGGCCGGTTTGATAGCAGTGGCAGTCTGACTTGATATTTGCCATCTGGCATACGTTGAGTAGTGGATTGATACAACCTTTCGCATTCCAAGTGGTCCGGATGGATGACAGGTTCTGAAGGCGGCTCCTCCGTCTTCCAGAAGCGCTCCAGTACGTCCTCTAACCTGGATGCGAGCAGTCCATAATCTTCCACCGAAGTCCCAGCTTCCCGCTGAGTGATAGACGTACCCATGATCACGTGACCGAAGCATGTTCCGTAGGCTGACAGCCCTGGAATGTGAGTGCAAAGCTTTGAACCGTCTAGCACATAACTGAGCATATCTGATCCTATTATGACATCCACATCACTAGCCTTGTCGAACCCTTCATCGGCTAATGTTATATTTGGCAACCCCAAATGATCTTTGATTGATGATGAAATTGGAGGTATATCTCCCGTTAATGAGTACATGACTGTAGCTTGAGTGCTTATTATAGGTACCTGTGCTCCTACAGGCCTTATGACTAGTGTGACTGATGATCCTGGTATGTTAACCCTTTGATTACCTACTCCATATAATTTAGCATTATTAAACTGCTGGCGCAATCTTAACTTTTCTACTAATGATTGATGTACAACCGACACCCCAGCGCCGCTGTCAAGTAACGCTCGTGCCTTTACGTAGTTGCCTGAGTTTGACCTGACCATGATCATAGCGGTTGGGCAGATAGTGACTGACCTTTGACCGTTTATGCTGCCAACAGTTTGATTACGTCATTGATCCTCGGCATAATCTCGAGAACCAAACCTGAGCTCCTCAAAGGCCACATGCGCCCTCCTCGTCCTGTCCCCCAGACGAGGTCGCGGTACATGCCCTTGTAGCTGTTGATGAGTAGCAGCGGATGCCCTGGGCACCGGCGCTGCCCTAGCGTGCTCGGTGTCCTGTGTCTCGACCTGCACCGGCGACGCCCGTCGCTGTGTCCGGCTTGGAGACTGAGGCGGTGAATGATGTGGTCGTGAACCACCCCTGTTCTGACTTACCATGTTGATGGCGGCGCGCCCTTGAGACCTGGACGTCGATGGCACCGCGTTGCCTGTACACAGCAAGGAGTTGTGCTCCACTGAGCCGCAGTGAGCACACCAATTTTTGTGAGTGCAGTCCCGTGCATAGTGCAGCCGTAGGCACTTGAAGCAGTGTCCGCTCTTCTTCGCCCACGCCTTCCGTTCCGCCGGTATCCTCAGACGGAGTCCTCGCACCGGTAAAGCGTGTGGTCCTGACTAGCACAAAAGGAACACTGGGTTGAGTTCACCTGAGATGAGCTGGGTTGGGCGTGCAGCAGCCTCCCTGGCGCCGCAGGCCTCGGTGTATCTTGAACCCGACGTAGTCGTTGAGGTGGCGATGGCTTCCCGCTCGTCGCCGCTGAAGTCCCCGGAGCCTCCGGAGACACCGTCCGATGCACCCTGCACTGCTCGTCCAGCAACTCCAGAAGTTGTGTGACCGTAGGCAAGACCTGAGAGTCCTTGCCGTACCGCTCCTCATAGGCAGTTCGGATTCTGACCGGCAACTTCTGTAGGATAAGAAAGACAATGAGATATGACCACTCAGTCACCGGCATTTCTAATTTTTCTAATGCCTGAAGTGATTCCCTAAGCGGATCATAGAAGTGCTGTTGTAGCAGGTCCCCTTCCGTTACAACAGGTAAATTGACTATCCTAGCCAAATAGGTATCAACAAGCAGCCTCTTGTTTTGATACCGGTCCTGTAGCAACTTGAGTGCTACTGGGTAATTGACCTCGTCCATCGGTAATTGTCTGATTAGTGACAATGCATCTCCATCCAGGGACGCCCTTAAATAATAATGCTTCTCAGCATCCGAAATATCCCTAGAGTGAACCAATGACTGAAAGAGATCATGAAAGGACAGCCATTCATGAACCCTCCCAGTGAATCGCGGTAGCTCTATAGCGGGTAACTTTGCCAACATTACCTGACTTGGCGGTTTGACATCCGGCCGACGGCTCCCTGTCGACGGCTCGGTGGCCTGCTCCAACCTCACCAGTAATTTATTTACCGTGCTGAACTGCTGCTCGAAGAGTACTCGGTCCTCCTCGGTGAGGTCTTGATCTGAAGCGCTGATGATGACCTCATATGCTGAGATGAACTGTGGATAAAACGTGTGAAATTGCCTCCTAGCCACTTCTGCAGTTATCCCCCCTTCGTTCGGGTCCGCGGATCCTGCTATGTCGACTAATAATTGAAATCGTGTTCTGAACGTAGCTTTGGCTGTTCTCAAGGTCGCCATGATTAAAACTGAATACCCGGGCCACAATGAATGACAATCCTAAAGTGTTGATTTATAACCTAAATTGAATACCTACTAAAATTATGTTGAATTGTAACCTGAGTTTGAATACCTTTCAAGATATATTTGAATGTCACAAAGTCACTCCTTGACAAATATTACAAGTACAAATCCTTAATTATATCCTTGAAAACGTTGACATCTATCTATTTTGAATAGTTATTGGATCATGAACCAGCAAACAATAACATGGATTATGACAATGACACAAATAAATCACACTTCAGAACAATACGTCACTTGTTCCCACAAGCGGTTATTACTCAGCTGGCAGCTGTATAATAACGTATTATTCAGCTCTGACGGCCGTATGATATCAATACGTTGGCTATTTAAATTGAATCTCAGCCAAACGTAACCTTTATTGAAATTACACTGTTTATGACCTTTGAATGAATGAACTAAATGACGTAATGCCCATAAAATAATTCCATTGACATGACACAAATGAAAATTGATAATTGACGATATGAGTCTTGTGTTGATAACCTCAAAATGTTTCTTACTCACTATTTGTCCTTGACCCTTTTTGTCCAATTGATAAGACACTCACGACACTCTAAATAACTACGTAATTAGCCTTTTCGCGCACTGAATTTACACCATAACACATACACAGATCGAGATGCGACGCTTTCGCTCGCCGGCCGTGGACTGTGGATGACCTTGTCCTGATTTCGCACGGCGGTCGATAACCCCGATGAATGCTCACTCGTTGTGGTGCGATGTCGCCGGGTGATGAGTTTTCTTCTTTATCGCGCTGATCCTTTGATATGTTATATATATATATGGCTCCCGCCGTATTATCTAATCGTGCTAAAGTTCTTTTCCCATCATGGGTGCCACCAAAAATGTCGCTGGATTTTGAAATGGCGTGGTTTCTCCCCTCATGGAGCCACCAAAAATGACCGGTGAATTGATGATGATGTGGTGGTTTTCTCCCCTCGTGGGACCACCAAAGGATGACCGTTGAAATGATGTGATTCCCTGTGCCCGGACATTCGAAACATTATGTAAAGTTTGTGACTTTTTAAAAAAATATTTTTCTATGGTGACCTATGTAATTATATAAACAAATTGCCTGTTTTTTTAGCTTTATAACATAAAAAGAATCATAGCATAAAGTTAAGACGAAGCCAGGCAACCGATTTATTAACAACACAAGGCGCTGCTAATGCTCGGTGAATCTTGAGCACTTTAGACCACCTTTTTTTTAACGCAAGCACTTGAGTGGATAACGCGTTGCCGACCCTTTTTTGACTCGTTGTGTGTGTGTGTGTGTATGTGTGTGTGTGCGTGTATGAACTGAACTATTCCCAAATTGCTGAATTGAAGGAAGTTAATGGCAGTATTTGTGCCCGTAATCAGCGGGCGTACTACTGGTGGTTGCCATTTTATCACTTATCGTCGTGGATAAGACGCCCGTCACTCTCGCACTCGCATACTTGTGAGAACGTGACGAATGTCTTGTCCACAACGATAAGTGGTAAAACGGCAACCATCATAGGCCCGCTGAAAAATATTTACTACACATATACTGGCTATATTACGCCGTTGAAACAAGAAATAATAAAGTGGCAGTCCAAACGATGCTCCATTGATTTTGTATCATAATTGGTACAGTAATTTATTGGCTGGATTGCCGGTGAATGCAAACTCTCAAATAATACAGTAATTAATATGTTTGTACAAAGAACCAGCATATCCTGGTCCAGCGCCCCGATCGGTCTGTGGTCAACTGCGGCTCCTGCTACAATGGACGTGTGATATGTGTTTTGTGAGGAACGTTGCATTTGGGCGACGCTTCCGCAAACTCACATGGATCATGAATGTATCTTTTAAATTTGAACTCTGAGCGCTTGAGATAAAACCCTATCTGCAGCAACGTCATTATTAAGATACGAGATTTGGAAAGTACAATTAGCCGGCAAAGTGTGTATTTATGGCAAACTGTTATAATAATTGATACATGTTTACAAAAACTACACAGCTGACTAAGCCACCCGGCGATCGTCCGATTGCAGTCAGAGAAAATATTACTCCGTATATAAGAATATCAGCGCTCGTGGCCCCGCGGCGCCCGCGTACCGCGTACGGTATGCGAGGTTAAGCAATGTCGGGCGCGGTCAGTCCTTGGATGGGTGACCGTTTTGAGTGGTTACTAACAGAGCGCTCCCGTGCTTTGGAAGGCACGTTAAGCCGTTGATCCCGGCTGCTGTCTATGATAGCAGTCGTTAAGCCAAGTTAAAGGCCTTCGGGCAGCTTGAGAACTTCTAACAGTCAAGTTGCCCACTCACTTGACAAGCCTAATCCCAATAAGGTCTAGTTTCCCCCTGGGGTGGAAGGTCAGGTGGCAGTCGCTTCCGTAAAAACTCGTGCCTACGCCAAGTCTTGGGATTAGGTAGTGGACCCCAGGCATCCTACAGGATGCAATTGTACTGGGAATAACGCTAGGACGATGATGATGTATGAATATCAGCCAATATAACTAGTTTCTTCTAAATAAAGCTTTGATTTACATTGCTTACTTCCGACTTGTTCCCGTTTCTATATATCTTAACTACCTATTTATTAATTTAAAAACCGGCCAATTCGAGTCGGACCCGCACACGAAGGGTTCCGTGCCATTATCTATAAAACCGACCAAGTACGTGTCGGGTCACGCATAAAGAAGGGTTCCGTACCGGCTCCTTCTAGTCACTAGAAGGAGCGCGAGTCCGACTCGCAATTGGCCGGCTGATTCAATGATTTTAAATACGGACTAGAATCTAGTCCGTATTTAACTAGCATTAAACCTGTCGTTGAAATGGAATCCACTAATGCCTTTACGCCTTTTTTTTTTACCTGGGGAAATGCATGTACGCATCCCGCCTAGCCGGGGAACTAGGACGGGTATGACGGACTCCCGGGAACCGCCCGGACTACCGTCTAAAACCACCAGGGTACGCCCATCACGCAGCATTAGTGGCGGTGACACGGGATCGCCAAGGCACACAACCGCGAACACCGCCTGCTGCAACAGCCGAAGCTGTTCCCTCACTGCTGAGGCAACACACACATGCCGACCAAAGCCATCCACGCCGGGAGAGAGTGAAAAACCCCGGATTCACCCCCTCGGGTCCCCTTGTGACTTTTTGTAGTGGTTTTCTCCCTCGCAGTCGCGACCCGGCCCCGGCCTGACGGTGTCAGCTCTCGCTCCCGACCATAGCGGCCCTCTGCCGAAGCCAGGGTTACGGGTCCGTAGTTATTTTTACAGGCATACGGCATGGCCTGTCCTTCTCGCCGCATCTGGGGAGTCTTGCGACTCCCTGATGCGGAACCCCCCACCTCCCCCGTTGGTCGCATCTGGAGTGTCCTCCGCTAAAACAGAGGAACACCCAGAGCGACCCCGTCTCCGGGTTATTAGTAGCACCGGTAAGCGATCCCTCCGAAGATGAATCCCTTACCGTTGCCTCCAGGGCGCACCGGACAGAACCCTTCCCCTTCCCCCAGACCCGCGAAGGTCCACAGGAACTGGAAGAGCCCAGACACTCGTGGAGGTTACCCGACTAGCGCCCCATGCCTTTATGCCTACCTTGACGCTGGTCTCCCGTGGTCACCCTCTAAAGATATTAGCGCTCATATTCGTGACAAACATTATCTTAATATACGATGTATGTTGTTGAGTACATTAAAATGATAGGTTCAACGTGTCGCTGGATTTTGAAATGGCGTGGTTTCTCCCCTCATGGAGCCACCAAAAATGACCGGTGAATTGATGATGATGTGGTGGTTTTCTCCCCTCGTGGGACCACCAAAGGATGACCGTTGAAATGATGTGATTCCCTGTGCCCGGACGTGGGTCAACGAAACTGTGGCGCTGAAGTGGTGTGAGTCCCTGGTGGGAACACCTAATTGAAGGCCGGATGATGATGATCGTATCCGCTCCCCGGATACGATATGATGAAGCGTTGAGATGTTGGTTGTGGTGAATTGAGGCGTGGGCCGCTTACCTCGCCGCGCGCTTTTACCAACTCCCTTTGGAAGCCCTGCTTCCTGCAGCAGCTTGAGAGCAGGCTCCCTCCCTGAGAGCCTGTGTGTGTGTTGTACTGGGCCACCAAAACGTTTTTATACGTGTCGTTTACACGTGGTTGAGGTTTAGAAGAAATATGAACTTCACTGACTTTTGATAACTTTACTATACACTGAGCGTTACATTATTTCACCTTATAATGACTTTATTATGAAATGAACCTTGATTATTAATTGACTAAGTTGACTTGAAAAATAGCTCGTTCCACCCTGACTTGGAAGGAAGCAGTCACAACGCCATCTTGAATTCTTAACCTCCCCACTCTATGAATTATGACCCGAATGCCGGTTGAAAGCCCCGTGGCGCCTCGCACGGCGCGTATAGCGCTGTCTCTTTCTCGCGCTACTGAATGTGCGAAAGAGATATCATTTATGAATGTGAATAGAGGAATATGTTCGTTTTTAGTGAACATTTCCTCCCGCCACCAGGAAAGAATGAGCTGAATACATGCAAGCAACCATACATATGACATTGAAAACACATTGAAATTGAACAGTGTGACTACAGACTAGGTACAATATATGACATTGATATAACAATAATAACTTGGGCAATGGTATGACTAAAGACCTAATACACAAGATATTAAAAACATGACATGATATGAAAAACACATTGAAATTGAAAACAGTATAAGTAGTGTGACCGTAGACCACCTATAGTTTACACCGTAAAATTAATATGAATCACATTCAATAGGTAGTTTACATAGTTTGACCACTGGTCTGACAAGCTCTCCATTTTGAATTTTCAATCTGACTGACCTTGTGACATTATCTGAGCCTTTAAATAACTCTATCACGCGAGCTCTACGCCAATGTAGAGATGGCGTGTTTTCATCAATAATTAGTACTAAATCATTTAGCCCTATTGGTGAAGTATGACTGAACCATTTATTGCGCGCCTGCAATGTATTGAGATATTCCTTATGCCATCGTGACCAAATAAATTGAGAGTGCTTTTGAATGGCTTGAAAGCGTGACAAACGTGACATTTTAGTGTCCTTCCAAACCGGTTCTGGCAAGGCTACTAGTGATTGTCCTAAAATGAAATGAGAAGGAGTCAGAATTTCCAGATCACACGGATTTTCTGACATTGGAGTTAAGGGGCGTGAGTTAAGAATAGATTCTACTTTAGTGAGTATTGTATAAAGTTCCTCGAAAGTGAGTATAGTATCTCCAATTTCCCGTTTGAGCAAGTTCTTAACACTTTTGACCCCGGCTTCGACTAAACCAGACATATGTGGAGCCCCAGGAGGGTTGAACTCCCACTGAATATGTTGCTTTCGAGCCTCATCCTGAAGGACGATTTGATTGTGTATCAGAAATTGATTGACTTCCCTTAAATATGAATTACACCCCACAAAATTAGTGCCCCGGTCTGACCTGATAAGCGACGGCAGCCCTCGACGGCTGACAAACCTCGTGAGTGCTGCAGTGAAGCTCTCCGTACTCAGCATTGAGACCAGCTCCAGATGAACAGCTTTCGTACCTAAACATACAAAAATACATAATTACGCTTTTAATGACCTTGCATTCCTTAGTGAACTGCTTTTAACTAAATACGGTCCCGCAAAATCTGTTGCTACCCCCGCAAACGGTCTCACAGCTGTGATCCTATCAGCTGGAAGATCTGCCATGATTGGTGGCTGACTAGTTGCGTTAAATCTGAAACATTTCATACATTTACCAATGACCTTTGACACTTGACGTCTGATCGACGGAATCCAATACTCTTGCCTGAGTATGGCTATGAGTGCGTTTGTCGCCGCATGACAATACGCTTTATGATAGTGCTCGATGAGCAGCTGAGTCCACCTATGATCTTTAGGTATGAGATATTGATGCTTTGCGCCATACGATAGCTTCGATTTGCGTAGTCGCCCCCCGACACGAATGAAGTGTTGATCGTCTATGAACACGCTGAGCTTTTGAAGTGATTTACATACCAACTTTCCCTGTTTGACCAGAATGATTTCTTCTCTATATGAATCTAGTTGAGCCTTCTTTATCCAGTGCTTAGTTGCCTCACGAATCTCATCAAGTGAGAGGTTCGCTCTGAGGTTCCTTTCCTCTCTAGGCAATCTTATGTTCTTCATGAATCTGAGCACATAAGCTGTAACATTGATGAGCCTACTGTAGGAGCTGACACGTGTCAGTAAACCATCCTCCCAAGTTTCTTGAGTGTTGATTGTGTTCACCAGCTTCTTGAAGCCTGGTAAGTTGGGTGGTATGACCACTGGCAAGGTCGGCCATTGACTCTTGTCTTTGTGTAGCCATTCAGGTGACCACCATTGTTGACAATTGATGATGTCCCTCGCTGACAGCCCGCGTGATGCCATGTCAGCCGGATTTAGTTCTGACCTTATGTGACGCCATGTCATTGGACGTTTAGTCTGCTGAATGTCTTGAACCCGGTTACATTCAAACGTCTGCAACATATGAGGTTTTGAGTTTAACCATGATAGCACAATCGTGCTGTCTGACCAGGCGTTTAGACTCTCAAACTCCACTGAGTCCTCGTAAGCACTTGCTACATGGTTTAACAACTGAAAAACCAAATGAGCAGCGCTAAGTTCCATCTTGGGAATGGTTCGCTTCACCTTCTGTGAAGCGACTCTTGTTTTTGATATGAGCAGTCTCGCCATTATGTTGCCTGACATATCTCGCGTACGTAGGTAGATACATGCAGCATATCCTTGTTCCGATGCGTCCCCAAAGCCGTGCAGTGAGTGGGACACCGCTCCTGGTAGCGCCACACATCTCGGAATCTGCAAGTTTGACAAATATTTTAAATCTTGAATTAGCTCGTCCCATTGAGCTATCTGATCTTCGCTGAGAGGCTGATCCCAATTTAATCAATCTAAGAATAGGGATTGAAGAAATAGTTTAAATCTGAATATGATGGGTGCACAATATCCACATGGGTCGTACAATCTCGCTATTGTACTGAGCACACTCCGTTTCGTGATTGGTTGACCTACCGGTATATTTAATTCATATGACATTGAGTCCGTCCCTGGATTCCATTGAATACCCAAAACCTTTATGAACGTTTTGTCGTCATTATCAAACTGATATGGTGTCTCACGGTGTTCCGCTGGAAGCCCATCCATCACCTCTGGACAGTTCGATGACCATTTCCTAAGCTCATATCCAGCCGACTCCATGACCTTTATCAATTCTGACCTTAATTGCTGTGCCTCCTCCACAGTGTCCGCCCCGGTGAGTATGTCGTCGACAAACACGTCACGTCTGAGGACGTGCGACGCATGTGAGTCAGGGTGCTCCTGTTCCCAGTCGTCAGCCAGCTGCAGTAGCGTTCTTATTGCATGCCATGGGGCCTGGCGTGATCCGTATGACACCGTATTGAGTTCGTATACCTGAATCTCCTGCGAGGTATCCTCTCTCCATAGGATGAGCTGGTACTTCCTGTCTTCTGGATGAATCCAAGTCTGCCGGAACATCATCCTGATGTCCGTAGTGAAAACCACACGATGACGCCTGAAATTGAGCAATATTTTCGTGATATCATTTTGAAGTGGCTGTCCTGAATGAAGGCATTGATTGAGGGACACTCCATTACTTGATTTACTTGAGCAGTCAAAGACGACCCTTATCTTATCCCCTCCCCTTTTAAATACCCCCTGGTGAGGTATAATGAAGTGCTCTGAGTTGAACTTGAAGTTTGATTTACTCATATGACCAAGAGCCTCGTACTCTCGCATGAATTCCTTATATTTCACGGCGAATAGGGGATTTTTCGCCATTTTATTTTCCAATGAGTGTAATCGCTTGACAGCTACAGCCCTCGACTCGCCCAGAGTGGGCCGGTTTGATAGCAGTGGCAGTCTGACTTGATATTTGCCATCTGGCATACGTTGAGTAGTGGATTGATACAACCTTTCGCATTCCAAGTGGTCCGGATGGATGACAGGTTCTGAAGGCGGCTCCTCCGTCTTCCAGAAGCGCTCCAGTACGTCCTCTAACCTGGATGCGAGCAGTCCATAATCTTCCACCGAAGTCCCAGCTTCCCGCTGAGTGATAGACGTACCCATGATCACGTGACCGAAGCATGTTCCGTAGGCTGACAGCCCTGGAATGTGAGTGCAAAGCTTTGAACCGTCTAGCACATAACTGAGCATATCTGATCCTATTATGACATCCACATCACTAGCCTTGTCGAACCCTTCATCGGCTAATGTTATATTTGGCAACCCCAAATGATCTTTGATTGATGATGAAATTGGAGGTATATCTCCCGTTAATGAGTACATGACTGTAGCTTGAGTGCTTATTATAGGTACCTGTGCTCCTACAGGCCTTATGACTAGTGTGACTGATGATCCTGGTATGTTAACCCTTTGATTACCTACTCCATATAATTTAGCATTATTAAACTGCTGGCGCAATCTTAACTTTTCTACTAATGATTGATGTACAACCGACACCCCAGCGCCGCTGTCAAGTAACGCTCGTGCCTTTACGTAGTTGCCTGAGTTTGACCTGACCATGATCATAGCGGTTGGGCAGATAGTGACTGACCTTTGACCGTTTATGCTGCCAACAGTTTGATTACGTCATTGATCCTCGGCATAATCTCGAGAACCAAACCTGAGCTCCTCAAAGGCCACATGCGCCCTCCTCGTCCTGTCCCCCAGACGAGGTCGCGGTACATGCCCTTGTAGCTGTTGATGAGTAGCAGCGGATGCCCTGGGCACCGGCGCTGCCCTAGCGTGCTCGGTGTCCTGTGTCTCGACCTGCACCGGCGACGCCCGTCGCTGTGTCCGGCTTGGAGACTGAGGCGGTGAATGATGTGGTCGTGAACCACCCCTGTTCTGACTTACCATGTTGATGGCGGCGCGCCCTTGAGACCTGGACGTCGATGGCACCGCGTTGCCTGTACACAGCAAGGAGTTGTGCTCCACTGAGCCGCAGTGAGCACACCAATTTTTGTGAGTGCAGTCCCGTGCATAGTGCAGCCGTAGGCACTTGAAGCAGTGTCCGCTCTTCTTCGCCCACGCCTTCCGTTCCGCCGGTATCCTCAGACGGAAGTCCTCGCACCGGTAAAGCGTGTGGTCCTGACTAGCACAAAAGGAACACTGGGTTGAGTTCACCTGAGATGAGCTGGGTTGGGCGTGCAGCAGCCTCCCTGGCGCCGCAGGCCTCGGTGTATCTTGAACCCGACGTAGTCGTTGAGGTGGCGATGGCTTCCCGCTCGTCGCCGCTGAAGTCCCCGGAGCCTCCGGAGACACCGTCCGATGCACCCTGCACTGCTCGTCCAGCAACTCCAGAAGTTGTGTGACCGTAGGCAAGACCTGAGAGTCCTTGCCGTACCGCTCCTCATAGGCAGTTCGGATTCTGACCGGCAACTTCTGTAGGATAAGAAAGACAATGAGATATGACCACTCAGTCACCGGCATTTCTAATTTTTCTAATGCCTGAAGTGATTCCCTAAGCGGATCATAGAAGTGCTGTTGTAGCAGGTCCCCTTCCGTTACAACAGGTAAATTGACTATCCTAGCCAAATAGGTATCAACAAGCAGCCTCTTGTTTTGATACCGGTCCTGTAGCAACTTGAGTGCTACTGGGTAATTGACCTCGTCCATCGGTAATTGTCTGATTAGTGACAATGCATCTCCATCCAGGGACGCCCTTAAATAATAATGCTTCTCAGCATCCGAAATATCCCTAGAGTGAACCAATGACTGAAAGAGATCATGAAAGGACAGCCATTCATGAACCCTCCCAGTGAATCGCGGTAGCTCTATAGCGGGTAACTTTGCCAACATTACCTGACTTGGCGGTTTGACATCCGGCCGACGGCTCCCTGTCGACGGCTCGGTGGCCTGCTCCAACCTCACCAGTAATTTATTTACCGTGCTGAACTGCTGCTCGAAGAGTACTCGGTCCTCCTCGGTGAGGTCTTGATCTGAAGCGCTGATGATGACCTCATATGCTGAGATGAACTGTGGATAAAACGTGTGAAATTGCCTCCTAGCCACTTCTGCAGTTATCCCCCCTTCGTTCGGGTCCGCGGATCCTGCTATGTCGACTAATAATTGAAATCGTGTTCTGAACGTAGCTTTGGCTGTTCTCAAGGTCGCCATGATTAAAACTGAATACCCGGGCCACAATGAATGACAATCCTAAAGTGTTGATTTATAACCTAAATTGAATACCTACTAAAATTATGTTGAATTGTAACCTGAGTTTGAATACCTTTCAAGATATATTTGAATGTCACAAAGTCACTCCTTGACAAATATTACAAGTACAAATCCTTAATTATATCCTTGAAAACGTTGACATCTATCTATTTTGAATAGTTATTGGATCATGAACCAGCAAACAATAACATGGATTATGACAATGACACAAATAAATCACACTTCAGAACAATACGTCACTTGTTCCCACAAGCGGTTATTACTCAGCTGGCAGCTGTATAATAACGTATTATTCAGCTCTGACGGCCGTATGATATCAATACGTTGGCTATTTAAATTGAATCTCAGCCAAACGTAACCTTTATTGAAATTACACTGTTTATGACCTTTGAATGAATGAACTAAATGACGTAATGCCCATAAAATAATTCCATTGACATGACACAAATGAAAATTGATAATTGACGATATGAGTCTTGTGTTGATAACCTCAAAATGTTTCTTACTCACTATTTGTCCTTGACCCTTTTTGTCCAATTGATAAGACACTCACGACACTCTAAATAACTACGTAATTAGCCTTTTCGCGCACTGAATTTACACCATAACACATACACAGATCGAGATGCGACGCTTTCGCTCGCCGGCCGTGGACTGTGGATGACCTTGTCCTGATTTCGCACGGCGGTCGATAACCCCGATGAATGCTCACTCGTTGTGGTGCGATGTCGCCGGGTGATGAGTTTTCTTCTTTATCGCGCTGATCCTTTGATATGTTATATATATATATGGCTCCCGCCGTATTATCTAATCGTGCTAAAGTTCTTTTCCCATCATGGGTGCCACCAAAAATGTCGCTGGATTTTGAAATGGCGTGGTTTCTCCCCTCATGGAGCCACCAAAAATGACCGGTGAATTGATGATGATGTGGTGGTTTTCTCCCCTCGTGGGACCACCAAAGGATGACCGTTGAAATGATGTGATTCCCTGTGCCCGGACGTGGGTCAACGAAACTGTGGCGCTGAAGTGGTGTGAGTCCCTGGTGGGAACACCTAATTGAAGGCCGGATGATGATGATCGTATCCGCTCCCCGGATACGATATGATGAAGCGTTGAGATGTTGGTTGTGGTGAATTGAGGCGTGGGCCGCTTACCTCGCCGCGCGCTTTTACCAACTCCCTTTGGAAGCCCTGCTTCCTGCAGCAGCTTGAGAGCAGGCTCCCTCCCTGAGAGCCTGTGTGTGTGTTGTACTGGGCCACCAAAACGTTTTTATACGTGTCGTTTACACGTGGTTGAGGTTTAGAAGAATTATGAACTTCACTGACTTTTAAAAAAAAGTAAAAGTAAAAGTAGTTTATTCTTCAAATTAGGCATATTACATGCACCTATGAACGTCAATAAACTACCACCGGTTCGGAAAAATAAACCTCTGCCACGAGAAGAACCGGCGTAAGAAACTCGGCGAGGTGTCATTTTTTCAAAACAATATACATTGTATAGTTAAATATAAAATTACAGTCTCAGTTACTACAAAAATAACAAGCTACAGTAGAAAACCTATTTTCGCGATAGATTAGCCGTGCAGGACACTATCACTGCCAAACATCCCTGTCCATGATGTAATCGTTTACCTTATAATATGCTTTTGAAATAAGTGTTTGTTTTACTACAGATTTGAATTTAGAATTGCTAAGTTCAGTAATGTGTTTTGGAATTTTATTGTAGAATTTAATACAATTTCCCAAGAACGACTTTTTCGCCTTTACTAGTCTATAGAAGGTTATTTTCAGTTTCCCAGTGTTTCTGGTGGCTATTGGTTTATCAGCGTTCGTTGGGAAATTGCACAAATTCTTCCTAACATACATTATTATTTCAAATACGTATAGGGACGGCAGGGTTAGAATATCTATTTCTTTGAAAAATTCTCTTAATGAGTCACGCGACCCCAAGTTATAAATTGCCCGGATAGCCCTTTTTTGCAAAATAAAAACAGTTTCAATATCTGCAGCTGATCCCCACAAGATTAGACCATAAGTAATTATACTATTAAAATAAGCAAAGTAAACTAACCGTGCCGTTGCCACATTGGTAAGCTGCCTTATTCTCCTGACTGCAAATGCAGCAGAGCTCAACCTACTTCCTATCGCTGTTATATGGGAACCCCACTGCAATTTTGAGTCCAATGTAATACCTAAGAATACAGTTGACGTAACAAATTCTAATGTTTGGCCATTAAGTTTAATATTTGTATCTAAGTTTCTATTTGACGAGTTCGCTAGAGAGAATTTCATACATTTAGTTTTTTTCGGATTCAACACTAAGTTATTGGCAGCAAACCAGTCAGATATCATGGACAGGGTATTATTTGGTTCAATGAGTTCAGTATCTTTCCTATTTACCTTGAACAGTAATGAGGTGTCGTCTGCGAACATTACAATGCCTGATCTTCGGCTTACCATATATGGTAGATCATTTACATAAACAAGGAACAGGAAAGGGCCTAGAATAGACCCCTGAGGTACTCCCATCTCTACCACTGTCTCTGACGAAAGGGCTTTATTTATCGCTACCTTTTGATTTCTCTGTGTTAAATATGATTTCATAAGATCCAATGCATGTCCTCTGATACCATAGAAATTAAGCTTACAAATTAAAGTTCCATGATCTACACAATCAAAAGCCTTGGAAAGGTCACAGAACACTCCAATGGCGTCATATGACTCTTCCCAAGACTGCAAAATAAATTTTATTAAACTTGCACCTGCATCAGTAGTTGATCTACCTTTCGTGAAACCGAACTGCTGTGCGTGCAAAATATTGTGTGAATTAAAATGAGAAACCAATTGCGTAAGCATTATTTTTTCGAATATTTTGCTAAACGCAGGTAGGATAGAAACTGGACGATAATCAGAAGGATTATCTCTATGACCTGATTTGAAAATAGGAACTACTTTACTACACTTCATTAAGTCTGGAAAAATGCCATTGTCTACACAACTATTAAAAATGAGAGCTAGAGTGGGTGCAACGACCTCGAGAATAGATTCCAGTACCATGACTGACACGCCCCATAAGTCCTCAGTCCTCTTTATTTTTAACATTTTAAAAGACTTCAGTACATCTAGAGGAGAAACATGATGAAATTTGAAAATATTTAGTGACTCTAATTTTACGTTCTCATTCAGAAGGGATTCTGCTATTGTGGTAGATGATGCCAAACTTTGAGTCGTGACTATAGGAATTTTGGAAAAGAAATTATTAAATTCATCGGCTACTTTTAGTGCATTAGTAATTAAATTATCCTCTATTTTCAAAGAAATCGTGGACTCTTTATTACTTCTCTGCCCAGTCTCTGTGTTTATTATTTTCCAGACAGTCTTGGCTTTGTTATCTGAGGACTTTATTTTATTATTCAAGTGCATTGCTTTTGCCTTTGTGCACACTGTTTTGAATAATTTGGAATAATCCCTAACATACTGATGGAAGCGTTCGTCAGTGGTGCAAGATCTCCTTTCATAAAGTTGGTATAAGTTATCTCTACTCTTTCGAATTCCGGTAGTTGCCCAATCATTAAATCTCATTTTATTGTTTATTTTAATACGCTTTTTACTACAAGTCCTATTAAATTCGTTACACACTGTATTCAGAAGCATTTTGAATTGATCATTCGGATCATTTGATTCTACCTGGGTGTTCGGCATGGCGACTAGTAGATTTGACTTTAGTAGTTCTAGTCTACTTTTACTCAGGGGTCTTATTTCTATAACGCGATCTGGAGGTTTTACTTCGCAAGGTAGCCTGACCATCTGAGCTTTATGATCCGACCGGACTCCATTCACTATGCTTCTGTCTAGATGAGGACAGTTTAACCAAATATTATCTATGCAAGTGGCAGAGGTCGGAGTAACTCGGGTAGGTGCTTCAAATAAGTAGTCAAAATTAAACGATTTAAAAAGAGTGATGTACTTATCTTTTTCGACTGATTGTGATAAAATATCGATATTAAAGTCGCCACAGACCACTACTGGTTTTTTACCACTTATTGCTTTACTAAGTACATCCTCCATAATTTCTATAAAAGATATTAAGTCACCTGATGGTGGTTTATAAATGCAAAATATCAGATACTGATCCGTCTCTGCACAAGCAATCTCACAAACACGATCAACAGAACAACCTGTGAGGTCTTTACGTTCTTTAAAAGTTAACCCATTTTTCACTAAAATAATAGAGCCACCACCCTCTGCGGTAGTTCTGTTGAATGCGCTGGCCAATACGTAATTATTTACATTAAATTTCATCATATGATTCTTTAACCAAGTTTCTGTTAAGCAGACTACATCTACATTAAGCTCTTCTGTAAATAATTCTAAATCTAGTATTTTGCCAGTGAAGCGATTTATATTTTGGTGTAATAAAATTACACTATTGTGCTTCTCCATTGTCCCAACAGTCAGTTTAAAGACAAATCCGCTATTGAAGATGTCGTCCTATCCAAGGGGGAGGGGGGGCTTATATTTCCAAAAACGGAATTAATAAAAGATGCTAAAGATTTAGCAAGTCTGTCAGTTGTAATACGGTAATCACTAATAGCATTATTAGTGTCAAAAAATATAACGTCACTATGACGGCACGTCAGCTTATACATAAGCTTATTGAGATTAATAACTTATTTATAACTAACTATTTTTGATAACTTTACTATACACTGAGCGTTACATTATTTCACCTTATAATGATTTTATTATGAAATGAACCTTGATTATTAATTGACTAAGTTGACTTGAAAAATAGCTCGTTCCACCCTGACTTGGAAGGAAGCAGTCACAACGCCATCTTGAATTCTTAACCTCCCCACTCTATGAATTATGACCCGAATGCCGGTTGAAAGCCCCGTGGCGCCTCGCACGGCGCGTATAGCGCTGTCTCTTTCTCGCGCTACTGAATGTGCGAAAGAGATATCATTTATGAATGTGAATAGAGGAATATGTTCGTTTTTAGTGAACACAACGTTTGTAAGTTATAGAGAATAACGCGAGTGTCCATCCTTGACACGCAAACAATTTTTTTTTCTTTTCTGAAAGAAATAAAATTGTATATTACAAAAATGTGGAAGCAAGTTGCTCATTTTAAGTTATACGCTCTGATTTCGTCTCGCTTATTAAGAGCGTGCCCTGG
The DNA here is from genome assembly GCA_905163555.1 of Notocelia uddmanniana. Classification (NCBI taxonomy): domain Eukaryota; kingdom Metazoa; phylum Arthropoda; class Insecta; order Lepidoptera; family Tortricidae; genus Notocelia; species Notocelia uddmanniana. The sequence goes on from LR991066.1 coordinate 25,641,542, forward strand.
TTTTTATTTGTTTTTGAAATGCCGTGTAAAATATCATTATCACCTAAGGAAATAATAACTAATTTACAGATATAATATGATTCTTGGCTATATTCGTTTGTTTTTATGACTATATAGACGATACATGATAGCTAATAAATTTCTCGATTGTAAAAAAGCTAAGTTGTTTCATAATTTTCTTTTCCCACAGCCTACTTAAACAGTACTTTATTAAACGTAATATCAAATTAAAATCAAATGGTATTTCAAAAAAATGCATTTATTTCGGACTTCATGATCCATAGATTTTTAGTATTACAAGAACTTAAATAACTATGTTAGTACCGTTTTACATCATTTAAAATTTTATAGGAGAAAATATGAATAAAACTTCACGAAATTGCAACGCAAACGCAAAATGCCGTGTGGTGCCGGGTTAGGATAGCTGTGGAGGACGGTGAAATAATATTAGTGTTATTTTCGATAAGAGTGCCTTAGTTAAGTTCCCTTAGCTTATTCATCTGTTAAGTTCATATTTAGTCTTAGGTAGATCTATAAAAAAAGGGCTGCCAAAGGAGCCGAAGCCTCACAAACTGAGAAGAAATTGCAAAAGTTTTTAATGGTTTCATTGTACGTAGCAGCCCATTAGGGATATAACTGTCAATTGTTTGCCAATCATATTTTCAGAATTGATTTCTATTTTATTAGGGTGTGCACTAAAACACCATTTATTCTGTATTGTACCTGTGAGTTGTAATGTGTCGTCGGGCCGACAAGACATCGGGCCAGCAATAATGCCTAATGGTTTATTACTGAGGGTACCTAATAACTATTATACCTTTCTTGAAACCCATGTGAGATCCGTAAAATTGTAATTTAGGGATTTTACCAAATAAGGATTAGCGGAACGAGGCAGGTCTGAAAAGAGGGGCGGAGAGTCAGACAGTATAAAATAGGCGGCACATACGCCGCACTGGGACGTCCCTATTCGTCCCGGTACCGCCGCATACCGGGTAGAGTCAGTCCGACGCAGGTCGGGCCTAGCTGAGTTTCTTGCTGGACTCTTCTCAGCTAGGCTAGGTTTAGTGAACCAGCGACAAAACTCCCAGTAGCTCGATTCCACTCACACCCCAGATTCGGTTGAAACCGTTCAACCAATCTCACTGGAGCGCAAACTCTTAGAGTATTCCAGTGTTTAAAACCGCCCACGCGGTCGTGTCGGAGGTTTTCCCATGGATTTTCCCTAGGCAACTCTCCCACCGCGTATTCCTATCGCTTTAATGGGCTCGGCCTATAAAGCCACAGTCAGGTCAAAAAAAAAGCCGCACTGGGACACTGGTAGAATAACACTCGACACTGGTAGACGAACACTCGTAACTGAGAGTTAGTCACTGGAAAACAGACACTGAAGGTTAAACGGGCCTGCCAGTCCACTGCAAGTAACCAGTCATAGGTGCACTCGTGCACTATAGCACCACCCCCTTTCTTCCCTTGGGTGTCGTAAGAGTCGACTATGGGAACCAGGTTGAAGTGTGTTGTTGGCGATGGGCTGGCAATCTGTCACTGTAATATCACATATTCTTCATCTATAAACCTGCAATAGCTAAAAATGGCACTGAACAGTAATGTTGTTCCTACCTCTTTTGGGAATATAGACGTGAGTTTATGTATGTACAAATATAATGATGTATGTAAAATTAGATACCTTAAAAAGCCATTCCCGACATGTGTTGCATGTCGTTTCCTCGCGTGGTATAAACATAAAACGACACGTCTCTTACACGGAAGCGTGGTTTACGCGGACCGAGGTATCCCCTTAATCCCCTTTTTCAAGTAAGTCCCGCCCGATCCAGACCGGATTTACAAACTTCCTTTTCTTATCAAAACAGGACAAGCAAACGAACAATGCTATCAGTGGAATGGCCCAAAAGCCCGCGAACCCGGCCGACAGCCGTTTGACAATCTCTCAAAGCTCTCCAAACTTACGGAACTTGTTCAACTTGGAATGAACAAGAATTGAAAAGCTGGGGCGCGAAATGTAAAGTTGTAGATTGTGTGTAATTATGGACGCTGTCACTGGATGTTACACTGAGAATGCTAATTGCTCTCAAAATTACTAAGAAAAGTGGAAACATTACTTACGAGTATGGTTCACAAATTTACTATCGTCTGTAGTCAACCGTCTTTAGAGACTTGACTTGATCACTTTTTCACCGCATTCATAGTTTGATGTGTTTCACGCCTTCAACTCTGATACGCAAGCTCGAGCATGCTTAATAGAAGTGAACTCTCGAAATTAATTGAAAATCTTATTTGAGTTAACATCATATTATAATGAATGGCTACTTCCTGACTTGAAAGCGTAGAATTTGTGTGCGGTATTTTCTACTTTACCGCAATCTTACTCACACAGTTGTATAATATGTATGTATGTATGTAATCACTTTATTGTAGACAATAACAGTTTAAAACATATAATATTGTGCTAAAGCGGGTCGGAAACAAAAGAGATAGATCTTCAGGTATAATCTCATGATGTCTTAGTCATTCCTGTGGAATTCCTTCCTAAATGTGTAAAAGAGGCGCAAATTTTCTTTCACCATAACAAAATAATACACCTGAGGCCCGTTGCCTTTAATTACTTGTAACTTGTAATGCAAGCGGAACCTTTCCATTGCTTTTGTTAGAACTAGTTTGTGTTAAACAACAAGCCGAGAGCTAAATCTAATCTGGCTTTCATACAAGTCAACTGAATCAACCTACGAAGCTAGGTATGTATGTGTCACTTAGGATGGCAAGGTCTTAACAAATCTCTGTCTGGTGCTCCTTTATACTGAAAATGTGGCTAATTAAAATTTGTCACACTATTACTTTCGGAACAATGTTATTTGCATAGGATTTGTTTCCTTCTATAGTTCTGTGAGCAAAACATCTCCAACGAAACGTCAGCCGTCAAAATAAGTTCTCCCGAATCTCATTTACAACTTAAAATAATTGACGGAGCCCTCTGCACCAATTACTCGCGATAACCTTTTAACCTATTTGAAAAATTACTTGCGCGGGCGTCGGGGCGCGGGGGGAGGGAGATATTGTTATGAATTCGCGAGAATGATTCGCGCGGCTTTGATTAATATGACGCAAAGGTTGGGAACACACTGGGCAAGTGGAATGCAGTTTTGCATGTATAATGGGCCTAGTCGGCCTGTTTAGCCTAGTTGGTAGTGTCATTGCCTCCGAAGCTAGAGGTCCCGGGTTCGATTCCCGGTAAGGATATTTGTTTCTGTGGTGAGCAGAGACATTTGTTCCTGAGACTCGGATGTTTTCTATGTATTTAAGTATATATCTATTAAATATATCGTCGTCTAGTATCCATAACACAAGCTTTATTGAGCTTACCGTGGGACTAGTTCGATTTGTGTGAAAAATGTCCCCTAATATTTATTTATTTAATGGGGGAATCAATAAAGGTTTATGTAGTAAAATCAATGTTGCAATAAATTTGCCTATTATACAATGTTTCGGTGTGTGAGTTCCTGTTCATTGCGCATTTGTACTTACGTCATATGTGAGTGGGGAGGCGTTTATTTTAAAATTAGTTTTACTCTGCGTTGATTAAAGGTAAAGGCTAAATTGATGTGTTTAAATTATTCAAATTAAGTAGAATCTTTGAAACAACATAAAATTATAAAAAATACAACAGACATTCAATTTATGTTTGCGGACAACGGAGCGGAGGAAGTTGATAAAAATATTAAGCAAAACGTTTGAGTCTTTAAATGCATCACAGAACAAAGAAACTTTTGTTACAATACTATTATAAAATGCCGCATGTTCCTTAAATATGTTTATCAGGTGTCAGTCAACACGGAGGGGAGACAGTTCCGACTTCGCTACAATAAGAATACTGGCGCACGAAGCGACTTTACACCCTAGAGAAATAATATTAATAGGTACATTTTTGAGATAATTTTCTATTAAATGTAAATGTTATTTTTTGCTAGTGCTCTCTTGTTTAAAGTTGCTCATTAGAGCAGTAAAACGTGAATAACGCTGCAAAAGGAATGCTTATCGAATGTAGGTTGTTTTAGGGTTCCGTACAAAATGGTACAAGAGGAACCCCTATGGTGTGACTTTATTCTACTTTTCGGTCTGTCTGTCACTTTCCAGTTTCACTACTTATGTTATCGATTTTAAATTCGAAATGGCTATAAACAAATATAACCTACGTATATAGAAAAATAATTAAAGATATATTTTTGTTTACTATGAAAAATACCAATAGGGAGTAAGTTGAAATCTGTTTTAGCAACCATTATTATGTTATTATTGTAACGGTAAAATTTCAAAGCCTATTTTTAAACCATTTGTGTAAATTAAATTAAATTAAATGATGATGATAAAATGTGTATTTAATTTATTTGTTTTTGTGATTATTTAGTATTGCAACATCCTTCTTCGCAAAAAATCGTTTAGACCTTGTTTCGCAGACAGAAGTTTCATCGAATGTAACATACATAATTTTCATTTCATAGAAAGCATTATTTTCACAAAGGGTCGCAATTCTAGTCAAACCTAATATACTTTTCTGGTGGACCTAAATAAGTTCTATAGAATGACCTAAAAATCCTACCTAAAAATAACGGTTTCTGAAAAAAAGTTGTCCATGAAATGAAAATTCTGCGAATCGATACATTCTATGACACTTTTGTCTGCGTAAGAAGGTGCCACGCGAAATACCTGTAGGTATACGAACACTTAAGAGCAAAGTAACTTCGCACGTCTCAAATAGGCGCGTCGACTAATAAAACAAGCATTACCTTGTAATATATAGGTAGCTACGTAGCCGTAGATTTAGCTTGTAACGTATACGAACAAAGGAAGGATCGGCTTAAGCCTCGGGGAGGGCAGAGGGCGATAGGGACTAGTTTAGCGGCTTACACAAACTCTTGATGGACTTTTAAATGTTTTGGATAGTGATTTAGTGCGGGGGAGCGACTTATACGATTGTAGTTGGTGGAAACACCGTTAAGTTGTCGTTTGTGATGCTGAGACGGTAAAAGTAAAGCTAGGGAATTTTATATTTACTTAATATGAAAGGAAGGATAAAAATTGCAAATTGCACTACCTATGTTAACTTTAGAAAAGAAAGATCACCGCTTAAGAGTTCTGTCAGAGACAGTATGAATGTGTCATCAGAAAATTTCCATCCTCACCACTTAGATGGTTGGCAGTCCTCAACTGTGCGTTTCTCCAGAAATTTCTTGCCTCGCACAGCTAAACTGCGGAATGAACTGTCGCCTGCGGTATTTCCGGACCGATTCGGCCTTCAAACCTTCAAGAAAAGAGCGTACTCCCATCTTAAAGGCCGGCAACGCACTTACAACCCCTCTGGTGTTGCGAGTGTCCATGGGCGGCGCTAATCGCTTACCATCAGGCGATTCGTATGCTCGTTTGCCACCTATGTCATAAAAAAAAAACATAAATTATGCATGAAGAAAATTGACTAATCAACGTTGTTGCACGATTAAAAACAATAAGGGCCCGTTAAATTCGAATATGAAACGTAGATACATAAGTAAGTACAGAAAGATATCCTCTTTTTAACTTTTTGCTTAAGTGCATAGCAAACCCGGACCCGGGTATGTCCTAAAACTACGGCCAAGACCACCGGGGGATGGGCAGCAGCATCCCTGAAGTGCGGTGGAGATACTGCGATCGCCAACCCGCATGCCAAGCGTGGCGATTATGGCATTTACCCCCCATGAAATTGGGGGAGGCCTATGTCCAGCAGTGGACGTCTTTCCGCTGATATGGTGGTGGTGGTGGTGGCATAGCAAATAGTGGATATCATCTTTTTATATACACTATGACGGTGGCAGACAAGCATACGGCCTGCCTGTTGGTAAGCAGAACGTCACCGTCACCTATGAAGCTTGCGACTGCAGAACAATGACAGGCGCGCTGTAAATTAAACCCCTGTCATCTTTTGTGTTTATAAAAGTGTGCTAGAATTTATCCATATTTTCTTAAAGTCGGCCGTACCATAAATAAAAACATTAGTTTTCCATCTTCTCTCTCAGAAGATTAAAAGCTGTGTCGTCAAACTCCAAATTTTGACTTTGTACTCGTAGTGCTGTACTATACAACCTTTTGCTACAACTAAAACTTTCATCCCACCTATATGAATAACAATTGTGAATAGATTCACGAAATCGTAATCAGAATAGCATTTGGCATTAAAATACCATTTGGAATATGAATAAAATATAAGATCAGTGCGTAGGATCCGCTGGAATGATCCGATCGGGGCGGGCGGGGGTTACTAATCAAAATGTCTTATAGGTAAGTCACCTTCAGACGTCGGTGTAGGTAAGTGTGGACGTGAAAAAGGAATGACTACTAAACATATTGTGTATATAATACCGGCTTTATTTAATAACAACATTTATAGGCCGTTTTTTAATCGATGAGGTTCTTCATATTTCATTGGCGTTGACATCAAAAATAGTTAACCATTTTTTTACAACTAGTTGCCGTGACCAGGATTTGGGATATATATATGATTTATTATGCCGTTTTCTTATTAACTTAGTTCAATTATGCTAAAACTATTTTACGGCGTTTCGGTATGGTAGTCGCCACGCCAGTGCCTTCGTAGCGACGAGATTCATTTTTTTGGCTAATGAACCAGGCTTGAACTACATACCAAAATAATCGGCCGACATTGGCTTACTAATGACTTACAAATTAATAAACCCTCGGGGCCCGAACAATGGGAACTATTTAACCCGGAGACGGCCGCGGCAGCGGCAGGGTTAGCCGTTAGCCCACTTAATGGGTGACTCCGCTTTACCACTTTGTTTTAATTTAGTCCCTTGCAGGGTGAATCTCTGTATTGTTCGGTGTTTTTAGTGTATGTTTTTAGGAAAGCGCCAAGAAATATAATGTTTTTTATTTGGCGAAATAATAGATGAGTCTGTTTGTTCTTGTTCTTTATTGTTGTTGGTAGTGATCCTGCCTGGGAAGCTGGTGGTTCGGGTTTGAATCCTGGTCAGTGCATTATTTGTTTATGAGCACGAATATTTGTTCCCGAATCTTGGATGTTTTCTATGATTATTTATCTATATTAATTATGAATATCGTCGCCTAGTAGCCGTAGCAGTAGTATGTACAAGCTTTATTTAGTTAGGGATAAGGTCGATTTGTGTAAGAATGTCCGAAAATATTTATTTATTGTTTATATTTAAATTTCGTTTTGTCCAACACATGCCGAAAGACAGGTGTCGGTTGGAAACATTAAGCGTTGCGGACTTAGACCAGATCCCTAAAATACTGGCTTAGGTACTCTGAAGAAACGGACTCCCCGTTGATTGATAAGTGAGTATTTATACACTACATAATACAATAGGATAGTTTACAATACCTTAAAATATTACGTTACCAATAAACAAATCATACGAAAATACTCATAAAAGTAAAAAAGTAAAAGTAAAAGTAGTTTATTCTTCAAATTAGGCATATTACATGCACCAGAACGTCAATAAACTACCACCGGTTCGGAAAAATATACCTCTGCCACGAGAAGAACCGGCGTAAGAAACTCGGCGAGGTGTCATTTTTTCAAAACAATATACATTATATAGTTAAATATAAAATTACATTACTACAAAATAACTTAAATAACAATGCTACAGTAGAAAATATATTTTCACGATAGTTTACCCATAAAAAAGCAAACTTCAGCTTATTTAATGCAATTTTCAAGTATCTTAAATACGGTACCATGAAATAAAGGACGCAGTTTCATCATAGAAAATTGTGACGTCATTAGACACATTTTCTTACAAACTACATACGAACCGAGCGTTATTGACGTTTCATAAAAAGTTGCTGAATTGACTATGAGTGAAATGCCGTATTCTTAAAGACTGACCGAAGACATAACAATAGCAACAAGTTACAAGAAGAAGTTGCTTGGCCTAACTAAAAAAGATCCAACAAGAAGTTTAATACTGTTGGCGAACGGTTGTCACCGCTCCCGTCCGCTGCGGGCTTACGGAGGCCAATTTGTTCGGAGGCGCGCAGCGGGACCAGATCACAGGCTCAAAGCTACAAAGGAATGCTACAGTTACGATAAAAAAAGTGCATTTTGCACGCAATACAAAAGTGCATTGACCGCCTGTTTAGCCTAGTTGGTAGTGACACTGCCTCCGAAGCTAGAGGTCCCGGGTTCGAATCCCGGCCAGGGCATTTTTTGTGCATTTAGCTCGGATATTTTGTTCTTGGGTCTTGAAAGTTTTCTATGTATTTATCTATATAAGTTTGTATATCGTCGTCTAGTACCCATAGTACAAGCTTTTCTTAATTTGGGTCTAAATCGATTTGTGTAAAATTGTCCCCTAATATTTATATATTTATTTATTAACCTTATATAAGTTGTAATACAGTTTGAAATCGGTACGAAATCAACATGCAGGACACCACAAATCACTTATACTGAGTCCTTTTCATACAAGCGCTTTTAATGACAGTAGTCAAAGGCAATAAAAGTAGAGATTGATAATATGTTAGCATAAAATCAACCGAATTTCACATTACTACTGCAAGAGTTGAGAACTGAATGAGCTCTACTCATTGTCACTTTCTTTCATTTCAAACGATGCCAGTAAGTGCAGCATTCCGTCGAAAATCACTATAATAAATGTAGTACGAATATGTAGGTATTACTATCAAATCACTTAAATACAAAAATCGTGGCTGAGTAAAGGATGATTCCCACTAGACCGGTCCGTTTCCGGGACGGGTAGCTTCCGAGCCTAGGCCGTAGCTAGGAGTATATTGTAACGTTTGAGTTGACTAAAATCAGCCGCGCCAGGTCACTTCCGAGCGTCAACGGGCCCAGACGCCGCCCGGCCGTCGTCTTGCCGTCACAGAAAACGGACCGGCCCGGATACGGAACGGCCTACTGTAAATCATCCTTAAGATGTACACGGCGGACCAGATTGAAAGAAATAACGGCTGAGCTCAACAAATGCTCTTTGCTATTTTAACTGTGATACACATCGTAACGGCATGCTTCCGCATACGTTTTATGTATATTGAATGGGTGTACCTGAAACAACAACATTCCGGACATTTCACAAATATCGTATGCAAAACGGAAAAGGATGACCGCACACTACTACTACACTGTTAGCTACTTGAATTTTTATTTGTTATGCCTTTCATTAATTTTTATGACTATGATGACATTTTATTTTGACATTTCTATAGAAATAAATAAATAAATAGTGTAAATTAATAAATATTAACATGTTTCAACTCCCCAATATACAGTCACTTGTAATAATATGACAGGACAAGGCACTCAAAATATTTCCTCCTCATATTAGCCGTATCCCGTTCCCACCTAAATTCAGATTCAGATATTTTATTTATAAATGTAAAATTCATTTACATGTCATTTGTTTTTAAATTATTACATATACGTAGCTAATTGTTTATGAGACGAGCGATTACCATCTAAACATGTAACTCGAAGGGGCAGTCACCTTTTAAGGTCTAGTTTGACCTCATTGAGGTGAAACACAACTGTTTAGGGTTCCGTAGCCAAAATGGCTAAAACGGAACCCTTATAGATTCGTGGTGTATGTCCGTTCGTCCGTCCGTATGTCATACACCGTACCGTTTCTTAACTGCGCGCCTACATCTAAATGAGTGCTTCCTGACTGGCGGGCGATACGAATGCAATATACTTCCGCGCATGATATTACCATTAGAGTCTGACTAGCATAAGTCTGCACCAGCAATTTTAATTTTATGTCTGTAAATCGGTATATGATAACACTGAAGATAGGGCACTAATTAGTCTTGGTACTTGTGTATGATCTTTCATATTTAAACAAGTGAAAATAATAGTAAGAGTGAAAGTAATAGTGAGTATTAGTATGTATGTATGTATGTATGTATAAATAAATAAATAATGTATGTCAGCCTATATACCTACGCCCCACTGTTTCGTACAAGCCTCCTGTCATCCTCGAAAATTGTATGTTCGTGTGCTGGAATCGTACGTTTTTTCTCATGCATCAACTGAAAGGATGTTTTTTTTTATGGCAGTTTTACTGATTAGGCCACGTAATTTTGATGTTGGTTATAAATAATTTTCATTTTATTGTGCGTCTTGTTTGCCCTATGTCAAAACTACCACAACTATACTCAACTTACACACCACTACTTTTATTACTTATACACACCAGGTTTTCCCAGAAGAAAATTGTCGATCGGTGACCAAAGATATTGAGATTTTTTTCTGTAGGGGATGAAGATAGTTTGAAGTATGTACTTGCTTAATATCTTCGAGACTTTATCGGTCAATTCACGTACAAGCAGTAAAACACTGGAAATTTGAACAAAATAATACTTAGTGTTTACTTTGAGTAGTTCAACATATACATAACAAAAAACTAAATATTTTCCAAATGTATGGTAGTATGGAAAACACACAATTTTCAAAATAAAATGGTGAATATCTTGGAAACTAAGAGACTTTGTAGTAACGCATGTTGTGTCTAAAATATTTCAAATTACCTCCTCTATCATCCGTATTTGCAACGTATTTGCACCTAGTTACCAGACATCCTGTATATGTTGTAAAAATCGTAAATTTTAGTAACTTTTACAAAAAAGGGACTACACCCTGTATAACTGTTCGCTTAGCTGCAACATAATTCTCGTTGCGGGTTCTGGTAGACGAGAGGTTTTTAATGAAATTTCATACAAACATTGAAAAACTACTAATATTGTTTGATAAACTCACCGGTCAAAGACATGATGAGATGTAAACATTGCCGCTTTTCTGCGATAATCACCTCTTGTTGTTCTCTCTCACGGTGTCATAATTATTGAGCATTCGGAATAATAATTCTCGCTTGCCACTTTTATACGGTTTGCCCATTCGTATGACACATTCACATTTGACATAAATAAATAAATATTGGGGGACAATCTTACACAAATCGACCTAGTCCCAAACTAAGCAAAGCTTGTACTATGGGTACTAGACGACGATATACATACTTATATAGATAAATACATACTTAAATACATAGAGAACATCCAAGACCCAAGAACAAAATCCGTGCTAAATGCACAAATAATGCCCTGGCCGGGATTCGAACCCGGGATCTCTAGCTTCGGAGGCAGTGTCACTACCAACTAGGCTAAACAGGCCGACATCTGCGTCAAATATAAAACATTGCCATACGTAATTTTTAAATGCTTGATAGTTCATTTGCTTGGAAGAGTTATACTGGTCTGACTCTGCGCAATTGTATGACCACTACCACCACCGCCATATCAGCCAAAGGATGTCCACTGCTGGACATAAGCCTCCCCCAATTCCATGGGGGGTAAATGCCAAAATAGCCACACTTGTTATGCGGGTTGGCGACCGCGGTATCTCTACCGCACTCAAGGAATGCTGCTGCCCATCCCTCGGCCCCGGTGGTCTTGGTCGTAGTTTTAGGACATCCCCGGGCCCGGGTCTCGAGATATTATATGACAGTATCCCGTTGAGTGAGAAAACCTGTGCGACGTCAGTAAGCTCACGTCAAAGATCAAAATGCCACGTACCCATCACGCCCCGCCAAGTCAGGAAGTTACCTAAGTCACGTGTTATAAAGATACAAAAAAAGCATGGCGGGCGTTTTAGTTGCGCACAGAGCTGCCGCGGGCAGTTTTATTGTGCGACGGCCCTAGGTGCGCGCGACAAAAACGCCGTGTTTTTGGAAAACTGCCGTGATTGCGCGCTTGTTACCGCAACAATAACAAGCCGCACGCACTGCTCAGATGCTGCTGTGTTAATCGTGCAGCGTTTTAGTGAAAAGTTTACGAACCACCCCTGTTACGTCTCATGATCCTTGGATCACCACCTCATCGGCCATTGCAGCCGCCGATGTTGGTGATAATGGAACTTGAGGACATAATAAAAATTAAAAACGAGAACTGAAAAGTTGACTGTTGTAATTTCCAAAAGGTTCTGGTCATTATAAGGGTTGCGTTCGCAACACCGATTAATATTTTTTTATTACATTGCGGGGCTGCGGGGTATCGAGGTAAGACAGGCACGATCAAACCCAGCAATGGAATGAAGATTGCATGCAAATTCTTGCAAATGTAATTCGGTTTTTACTCTTTTTCTCAGCATTTGGAAAATAGTGATGTGTTTTTCCTGCTCTGACAGTAGAGCAGTTGCGTGTGTATGTGTATGCCAAATGATCACCTCTTGGAACAGGTGCTGAATAGGGACTCAAAGAGAGCTCGAAAGCATTAAACACTACGTTAACTTAATACTTTCACCGCCTAAGATTTCGTAGCGCTACGCACTAGCCGATAATATGCGAAAAACCATAACCATATGTAGCGGAAAGTGCCTACGATACAAACGCCCACCTAGCGGGTTCCTGCCACTGAAAGTAAGTAATAACCAGAAGAGTTGGAGATAACAGTTGCCTTTTTTATCACAGTGAGTAGGCCAAAGCGGCTGCACAAACATCGGCGTTTCACAAAGTCAAATGATTGACAACCGCGCGTTACCGCCTAACTTAACCAATACGCAGTACAAGCGATAACATCCCTTCGGCCAATGATATAAGGGCTACAACGTGTGCTAGATAAGTTGGGCGGCGAGAGCGGTGCATGTATCGGGACCATGTATGTATCAATCAATTATCCTGACGTTACTCTTTTTGTGACGCTCGAGTGGGCCCGGGGTAATTGTTTAGGTATTGGGTCCCGGTGCGATGTTACCCTGGGTATGTGTAGGATCTTTGGGGAGGCTATGGCCGGTACGTAATCTACAAAAAATTAAAATAACAAATAACCGAGAGATTCAACGGGGAGGAAAAATAACGGTGGATTTTTGGACTACTATTTATCGTGATAAAAAGCCTTGGTAATATTAAAAGCTAATATTGGCTATACCTGGTCTTCATTTAATTAAATTCAGTAAGTATGAACCCAACTTGTTCGTAAATTGTTATTCATTTTATCTCGAAATAATGGCGCCTTCGATATAAAAAATAAATAAATAAAATAAATATTGTGGGACAATCTTACACAAATCGACCTAGTCCCAAACTAAGCAAAGCTTGTACTATGGGTACTAGACGACGATATACATACTTATATAGATAAATACATACTAAAATACATAGGAAACATCCAAGACCCAAGAACAAATATCCGTGAAAAATAAAACTATAGCTATATGACATAAAACTATAGCAGTAATTATATAAAATTATTTATACAGCTAAGTAAATATAAATATTGGTATAAGTAATGAACAAAATATGTCCCAAATATAAAAGCAAAAGGGTTTGTGCAATAGTTTTGAAATATTCGTCATTCAATAAATTTCTAATTATTCTCAAAGACCTTCAAACAGTCGTAGTTTCAATTTCATTTCATATCATTCCTCATTTCATTTTTATAACAGTAATATTGTAGAAAGAGTTCTTTCTCTCGGCGCGGCTCGGCCAACCTTTGTTCGCCTTTGAAATAAACTGCTGGGATTTTTGCTGCAAATTAGGTTTTTTATTGTTGCTAACGAGTTATTTAGAAGCGCGGCGGAGTTATATGGAACCAAAGTTTTGACCGTAGTTGTTTCATTACTGTACAGTCCTTTTTAGTGTACCGTGCTAAAAATTGCTAAATGGTGCACTGACATGCCTACTCATTTATTACTTAACATTTTAAATTCATATGTTTTTATTAAAATCCGACTCCGTAGAATCTATCGCATCAGGAGAACGGTACTGCGCTCTAGAACTGGTATTAAAGATGTTGGTGCGAAGGCCACAAAGCTGAAGTGGAACTGGGCTGGACATGTCGGAACACGCCCGGAGCGATGGGCGAAATTAGCCACCGAATGGATCCCCCAGGATTGCTACCGAGGCAGAGGCAGACCGAAAAGGACATGGCGGGACGACTTTGATGCGTTTTATACGGATTGGAGAAAGTGGCGAAAAAGAGGGGTGACCCTTGCCTTGCAGTGGGGCACTTTAAAGCCTATAAAAAATATTGCAATCGATCAATTGCTGGGAACTTGCAGACATTTTCTTTACACTTATCTTACAAACCCCGAAAATTCACTATGGCGTTTACTTGAAAGTAACCTTGTGATGTTTAAGTTTATAATTACCTACCCAATTGGATTCAATTTATAAATTGTAATAGATTACATAAAAAGCGCATTTAAATTAACTTTATTTATTATAATAATAAATAAAATATATAAATATTGGGGGACAATCTCACACGTGTCCCAAACTAAGCAAAGCTTGAACTATGGGTACTAGATGACGATAGACATACTTACATAGATAAATACATAGAAAACAGGCAAGACCCGAGAACAAATATCCGTGCTAAATGCACAAATAATGCCCTGAACGGGATTCGAAATTCTAGCTTCGGAGGCAGTGTCACTACCAACTAGGCTAAACAGGCCTTCGATTTGTCCACCGTACTGAAATAATGACTACGATTAGACTTGTTCACCGTATTGAAATAATGACTACGATTTGGTTCGACTTCCAAAATTAAATGGTGGCCTAAAACTTATTTGGCGTGCCTTTGGACTACTGAGTTCGTAGGATTTGTAGCTCAATTAAATCATTTTATAACTCGACATTATATGATAGTTCAAAAACAAAAATCGCACAAAAAATTTATCGGAAATGAACGACATGCTCTCTCAAAATGTTATTCGCGAAATTCCACAATTCAATTTTAACGACATCGAGTGGACGAATATGACGTGACTGGGCATTACCGTGTTTAATAAAATGTAAATGTTGGAATAAAAGTGACATCAGCGAGAGGGGAGTGAGTATGAGGATTGAAAATGGAGACGCGAATAATAAACGTACATTTAAGGTAACATAAACAGTTATTACATCATTACGTTCATTTATACAATATCGCCATCTTCTGCTATACGAGTATTGACATGTTATCACTGGAAGAAATCAATAAGTGTGCCAGATTCGCTTACATACAAATGTGTTTTCTGCAGTACTACGACTACTGCGTCATTGAATAATTTACTAACCTACACTTAGATGGTACAATCAAACAATGTGCGTACATCTACACGCAACGACTAGGTTGTCCCTAGCAGTTACAGCAGCGCTGGCTGTGTAACGTCATCGTCAGTATTGTGCAGGCAAGGTCATTTACTTTAGAAGTTTCAAAAGTTTGCCAGGAACTACATCGAAATTTTAATGCGACGGATGGGCTGTGCTGCGCAGCGTTGGTGACGTTCTAAGTTATGGTACACACTGTTCTGACTGTGTATAGAGCGGATCGAAGACGAGAGCATAATTTCTACATAAAAATATTAAAAATCCCTACAAAATTGACAGATAAATCTAGGGTAACATTTTTTATTTAATTTTCGGCATAAGTCATAATGTGTCTATAATAATCTGAGCCTAAATATAAATAACGTTGCTTCTGAAACAATTAAAGGGTTCCGTAACTCCGTGGATACAATGTCGATGTTCATGTCATAGTCCCCTTTCCGTAACTATGATACTCAGCCACTATGTAAAGTTCGTCGTTGGCAAGCGGTGAGGGTTCCTCTCAAAAGGATACGTGCTCTTTTAAAGTGTTCTGTGTAGAGATTTATTATTTCTCAAACATTCAGCAAAAAACTACCAATCATTAGAATATGTTGCCTGTAGATAAAACCTGGCTACCAGGCGACCTCCTGATTTCTCGGTGCGGTGTTGGCGGCACGATATGAGAATAATGACAGCTGTCAGTGTCAATCGTCAGACCACTTTTTACGAGTGAAGTCTCTCTTGCCAATTCTGCTGAACACTAGTAGGTATGAAGTTACTAACAAACATCCTCCTCCTGCAAACATGAACAGATCGGACACCACAAACACACCACGAGTATGACGCGTATCTCAGCCCTCGCCTCCCTTGAATATATGTTAGGGAAGGTTGCGACGAGAGAAGACACAACGTAAGGTTTTCAGGCCATCTGTCTTATTGTTTGGCACCCAGGAATATACGTATTTATTAGTCGGCTCAGGTCTCCCTGCAAGCCAGCACTCGCTGGCTGCATTTACATGGAAATACAGGTACGTTCGTGCAGCGCTCTATAGCCCGGACATAGAATACGCCTACGGTATCCTCTGTCTGTCGTAGATGGCGACTAAAAGGGGGTCCTTGGGGTCGAAGACGTTTGCAGGTCGAGGCTGCGATCGTCTACGGAAACAGATGGTGGGACCCACAGAACTGGTCCATCCATAATGGTGTTTCCCCCCGGAGAAAAAAAAGGTGTGTTCGTGCAAGTCCAGCGTGACTGGATCCAGATAAACTGTAGTTTAACCGTCCAGCGATAGTGAAGCCTATTCACGCCCGCAAGCGCCAGCTGCTGGCTACGACTAAATCCAGCTTAACGCGTCAAACGAGCTAGTAAAACACATCCGAACTCGACTCGGAATTAAATTGAAGCTCACATCTTATTTTATTAAGTGAGAATGCGAATGAGTATTCGCCGCGCACGGCAATAAACTTCGGCATAAAAACAACGCGTCGGAAATGTTTCATAAAAGTGCAATTTTTCATTTAATTCCTTGAAGCTGCGACCCGAGTAGGATAATGCCACGAACGCTTTTATTGGTTACTATTAAACAAAACGAGCCGTGCACGATGCTCGTCTACAAATATGAAGTAATATTTTATTTTGGCTGTAACTGGATCTACTTAATCTGGTAAATTCATATAATTTAAAATTAGTGGACGTGTTGTGCAAAAAGTGACATATTTTCTACCTTTTAAGTATTTTTGAACTATTTCGATCGTTAAAAGGGGACATCTCTTAGCCTGAATAATGCTTTCGTTTTGATATCCCGGGAACATATCACATCTTGAATCGAATTAGCCTCCAGGAATAGGAAATTCGATTGTACCTGATTCCGGAACATGTAATCAGCATTAGCCTTTAGTCGACGTGCGGCTTGTATGACTGGAGATTTAAAAAAAAATTAACCATAGGGGATAATATTTCACAAATCGCCCAATCTACGTGAGCACCAATAGACATTTCAAATTAAATAACTTACTAGCTTAATATCACTGTGAAAATGTGATTATAGTTATAATATAACGATGTCCTATTCTTTTATTTCAAAAATGACTCCCTATGTATGTATATCCCTGCTAGTGACTAGTACAGTCAAGTGCAAAAATAAGTACGAAAATTCGCCCGAAATAAAAGCCACGTAATATACTTTCGAGTAAATTGTACGCACCCATATTTTTTCACTTGACTGTACTCTGGTGTTCGAGCGCCGCCCCGTCTGAAACGGCTTTATACAGGCTGGCGCGCAGCCAAGTGATGATTTACTTGTTTACCGTCTCCTGCGCAATGACACGTGACAATCAAGCTGGCAGCCTGATTACAGAACGGGTGCGTACGCCTTAGTTTTACACACAACTCACCAAATTTACAGTTGATGGCATCTTGTCATAAAAATCGAGTCAGTCGTCGTACAAGAAAATGTAAATAATAAATTCAACTACTCGTACCGCCGAAGGCCGGTTCCTCTTACCACATCGGCTAAGCTCGCCTCTCAAACACCACCAAGATCTTAATTCACCCGAACGCGACACCACCGGACAATGACAGCATAGTTCAACTTGGTTATGTAAACACGTTGCAATGTGACGGCGTCGACGTGCAAATTAAACTACCCTAACTAGATAACAGAACACGAGCTATGCGCTAGAGCGGGATAGCATGATTTGTTATTTTCTATCAATCAATAGAAAAACTTCTGTATGTACTTAAAATTATTCTGTGATCCAATATGACCGACATTCAGTGTCAATTTTAATCTAATTTAATTGGAAACATTGCGTTATGCCTTTCGTTCATTTAACGCAAACGAGTACTTGAAATAATTATCCCATTCAATCCCAACACGTCAAATTCATGTATTCAAGAAGGTCCGTATCTTAAAATAAAAGGATCAGCCTCAGTGGGGAGTTAGCTGGCAATAAAACAAAAGTTATTGAAAATGTCTTTATAGTTCTCCGAATCCCCCTTAGAGAAAAGCCAAGTCATAAGTAACTCCTTAGCAACTAAACTGGAACTGTGACAAAATACACGTAAAGAAGTATTGTATCTCCTTTAGGAATTATCACAAAAACTGCGTACTAATTTAAGATAATTAATTTCAAATTAAAGGGAATAATTGAAAAATTTAATGCTCCGAGCAGGATTCGAACCTGCGACATCTGGCATACGCGGCCAATCGCTCTAGTCTCTGAGCTATCGGAACAACCAAGCTCGTCCACGAAATCCTTCAATAGTTCCCTCTTACTTCATTTAAGATATCCTAACACATTGTTTTCATATTCTGGGACAAATCCTACCTTTAATAATCAAGTACTACAGGAATCAGTCTAAAGATAATATTCGGGTCTGTACATACTTTTCTCTACCTATGCTCGCCATTATCATCACCAAGCTATATATTTAATAAACGAGAAATTCTTATACTAAAAGCAAACTAATCTGACCCCGAAGACTATGACTGTGCCTAACACTCACGGACTACAGAACGCACACTTACAAGACGCGACCATACCTTTCTCTATAGTTACACTACTCGTTTTACTGTGCAAATCACGAATTCGTATCTGTATTCTATTACTAAACTTGCATCTAACGAGGTCCCGGAAGACAGACGCGCGAGTCTACAGGCTTTGCTTCTGATGTATGCATCAGAATCAAAGCCATTAATTATGAAATATCTGCTAATATTAACAATACAAAGTTTCTATTTTTGACATTGACTGCGTGCACGCATATATTTTCACCCAAAATTTCCTCCGATTACTTACGTGATAAACCAGTGTTCCTTATTTCAGTGAAATCCGTTTCGCGGGTTTTGCGATTAGGTGACAGATAGGTAGGCTCTTTGGGATTAAATTGAAAGAACTAGGTAACCCAAACTGCTTGGTTTGCTTCATTCGAGCCCCTCACCTTAGCAGAAGCCTTATTACTGTAACCGCAATGGTCACAGTATCTAATAATTATTTTATATAAATAATACCTACTTGGAATTTTAAACACGAATGCCTAAAAAAATCTTCCCACGACAAGCTTTGTTTGAAATCGAACCTATTCAAAATACAGGCATAAATTTCTAAATTTATGTTACTTCTTTAATATGGAGTGTTGACGTCTCGAGTTGCTAGCTGCGCGCAGATTTCAAGTGGATGGCTGTACTTGAAAAAACTCCAATAACTTTAAAAACAAAAGAGCTTAAATTACCTGTAATAATATAGAACTTGCGTCTATTAGCCATATCATTGATAACGTGTGAAATTTTTGAACTAAAATGACGTAAGTTCATATGCATTATAGACAAATTGCTTCATTTGAGAATGCGTAGAAATTCATGTGGGATATGGTGTTAAAATAGTTCAGACAGTCGGTATTCGGGCCCCTTACGAAAAAACCGATAATTTTAAAGAAATCCCTTTTCAATTAAATCATTTATTGATAAATATTTAATATCTAGCGCGTACGCTTTGCGGTTGTTAGTTTAAAATAGTGATCCTCTAATATAATTTGCGGCCAGTTAAATCAATTTCCGGTCATGATTTTCATGTATCGATATTGATTATAGTCAATAATATGGTACACGTTTTATTTCGTGATTTTCGGCAATTTATTAATTGCGTTTACTGTGTTTTATTTTATTACAAGCAAAATTATGTTTTTGTTATTTTAAATAGTTTATTTTATGACATATACAACGTGAAGGGTCCTATCCGTAATTATTTGAACTAGACGATCACAATAATTTATTTATGGTTAATTCTTTAGAAAAAACACGTAGGGACGAACACCAGAAGATCGATTACGGTTCCATGACGCAGACCGTAGCAGAGATCGACTTCAGGCGACGTGCGTTCTTCTCAATGTCTTTTGGCTAATGACAAAACTTTAAACTTCTTTAGAAAAAAAAAGGGCCAGGTCAGAAGTACCCGCAACCGACGAGCATGTATGACAAGATGTATGGATGTGATTGAAGCGAAAGAAGTATGTAAGGACCGTAGTATTTGGCGTTCTTTGGTCTCTGCCTACCCCATGGGATAACGGCGTGAGTTTATGTATGTATGTATGTATGCAATTCTTTAGATAATTATTTGAATAATATTTAAATTAGGAAGGGCTAGAAAAGTAATAACATTATCTACCTATACCTAGAAGAATAAGAAGCAGAAGAAGTAGATAAATTTCTACAACACTTTATCCATTATTTCAAATAATATGTTACATAAGTAAATACTTAAATATAATTATGAAAAAATGTAAATTGAAATATAAACTCCAGCGTAGAAAGCTCTCGCAAAAGCTTTGAATATATACGGAGAGCAATTAAAAATATCAGCGCGACCTACATTCAGCGAAACTAAATTAATTTCCGCCGCCGTCCTCCAGGTATCACGGGTCAAGTTCAGATTAATTAAATTGGATGCATTACCATTCTCGCAGACATTGGAACGTGGACTTTATATGTAATGTAAAAAAAATAACAACAAATAACAACTCTATTTATAGTCACTGTCTAAACCTGTATACTTTGTGGTGGAGATAAATAAAAAAATAAAAAAAATAAATAAATAATGTACCAAGGCTGATTTCACAATTTTTGTCTAAGACAGGTACTGATGAGGGCAGAGTGCAGTCAGGACGGCCGAGACTTCTCGGTGAGTCGTTGGCGGGCCCTGGGGGCCGCAGGCAATTATAGTGACGGTGTAAGTGCTTGGATTTAGAAGGGCCCGTAGTTAGAGGCTTTCGTTTTAGAGATATGAAGACCTTTTCGAGACACATTATTGGAATGAAAATGAATGTACTTCTAAATAAGGTTTACCTCCGATGGCTCCGATCCTTTATTTACAATCCAGCATTAAGTATTCTTGATGTTTAGAAACGTCGACTTTTTGTTGCGTGGCGGTGATATTTTAGACAGCTAAGAATCCAGAACAAAATGCAAAGACGCACTAGAAAATGCTTTAAAATCCAAATGGAAATGGGCCGGGCATATAGCAAGAATGCATGAACAAAAATGGGCAAAGATTGGCACATTATGGACCGGACCAAAAGGAAAGAAAAGACCTGGCAGACCCAACGCTCGCTGGGCGAATGACATATTAAGGTAGCGGAAGACTGGCCAAATACAGCTCAGAACAGGCAACAATGGCACAAATTGGAGGAGGCCTTTACCCGAGAGGGGTCCATGGCAAACCCACCGACCACAGCATTTTAAGCATTTAAGATTTATATTATTTTTTTTGGTTATGGAATAAATGGGCTGTTATTCTTATTTTTTTTATTTTATAAGAATTCAGCACCTTTAGTTTAACATACCATTAAAACTACGTGCTTACTTCAGCTATCACTGTCTGTACCGCGGGTTTACAAGTTTACAACTGGCATTCTGCTCAGAGTCCCGTGTGCGGGCGAGGAGGGCTCGCGGCCCCACACAAAGGTAATAGGGGCGCAGTTGCAACAATAAACTGCACTTCACCTCACAGAGACACTACAGGCTCGTCATTACAAGGATTGTGTTGCCTTTTAACATTCGTTAGTACACTGCTTTGTGATTTCAACGCCAGCAGCTTCTATCTATGAATTGTAGATTTTGCGATGAATGCCAAGGTTCAGATATTATAAGCTAATTATTTACTTATAGGTATATTTATAATATATTTTATTACAATTATTTATTTATACAACTCATTTTATAGCTACTAAAGCTTTACCTTTCTCATTGGATCTCACTAACAACAAACCAAGAATCAATAATGAACATCGAAAATGCACAAAAGCACTATCTTCATTTTATTATACTCGTTTCAATAACAAATCTTATAACGCGTACAATAAATAGTACATACAAAAAAAATACATAGATTCATATTTTCAGAACTGTACTCCTGTCTCGCCACAACGATAGCTGTCATCTTATTTTCACTATGAAAATATGTTATTTTGGAAGGGTTTGTAAATCAGTTATTTATGTTTATGTAGACACAAAATCAACCAAAAAACATTTATGCACAAAAAATAAAAAAATAAAATGGGCTACGTCGGGCCGGTGGTACAGTGCAAAAAAATGTTGTACCTACATATTATAAAACGAGCGAGCTCATCGCCAACAAACTGCTCCGCAGTTTGGCGAAATTATATAGTTGAGAAGGTACATGTACTTTGTATTTTCATGTTACTAATAAAATAAATAAAGAAAATGTTCCATATCGTAATCAAAACATGTTTTGTAATCTGACTTGTAAAATGCTTATATTTTACCATTGAATCCTGTATTCCTGTATTTGTACGAATATTGGAACTTGTTCACCGTGAAACATTTATTGTTTATGGATTAACTCTTTCTTTAGGCGTTTCGTTAACGCAAAGGTTTCAAGTGTACTCGAAATCAATCTGTTTTTTTCCCCAATCCTTCTTGACAGTGGAAGGGGTCTCGGTTTGCCCTGTGATACTCGAGTGCCTCTCCGCCGTCTGTCCTTTTCGCAGCACAAAGGGCGAGCCGTTAACTCCACAAATATACCCGCGCTAATCAAACGAGCTGATCGCCCGATGTTTACTCGATACAAGTATTTACGCGAGTATTTACGGGTATTTAGCAGTGCGTTGGGGCGGAGTAGCTGCGATTTGTCACGAAGACTAGTGTAGTTAGCAACTTCACCGATTTGTGGCTTTTATTGCGGGTTGGTTCTCAATGTTTCGGTTGTTAGAATGTTTTATGCGGTTAGAGTTTCTGTATAGTGTAGTAAGGAGTACTAAGAAGGATAAACGTATTTTAGCTGTAAGACAGTTGCAGCTTGTTCGACAAGTTTATAAAGAACTGCACAGTAATTACAGTTAAAGTCGTAAATATGAACTCAACTATCTGATTCACGTTATTGTTATTACGCCCTTGTTATTGTTATGTTTGCATATTTTCTCACTGAATGCGAAAAATATCTATTCTGCTTGGACACGCCAACAATCAAAATTAGTGTTCTTCGACTTATCAACGAGGTATTCATGTTGACTGTGAACTATGAAACCATACTTTGTCATTTAGGTCAGCAAGCCAATTTCTTTTATTTGTATCATAAACATTATGGAAATGCGAACATTGCACGACGACGTATCTTAAGATGCAAACGACACAATGAAAGTGGCCTCCCGAATGTGAACGTCGAG
Organism: Notocelia uddmanniana; assembly: GCA_905163555.1. Lineage (NCBI taxonomy): Eukaryota > Metazoa > Arthropoda > Insecta > Lepidoptera > Tortricidae > Notocelia > Notocelia uddmanniana. Next base: position 25,664,834 of record LR991066.1, read on the forward strand.
ACGAGAGGGCGCGAAGCGGCCGCGTGGCCGGCCGAGCGTTCGGGCGAGTGGTCGGCCCAGTGCCTGGCCGAGTGGTCGGCTCTCGGCCGCTCCTTCGTGCGGGTAATATATTCATGGCGTTGAAACATTCGGCTTTTCCACAGAGTCCGAACATTCTTCATGCGCGCTGTTACACTTAAGGTTCAGTAACGCTTTTCAAACGAGCGTTTAGATTTATTAATCGCCTTTATTAGGTGAATAAGCCTAGGCCTTAGGCCTTTATAGTTCGATGATCTGGCGCACGTTCCTAAAGCTAAGTAGTTCATTACGCTGCAGGCCCTTTCATAAATATCTCAGTTTAGTATGAGAACGTCCATCACATTATGACCTTCCAATATGACATCGAGATTGACTTAGGCATGTAATGGTATCTCAAATGACAGAAAATATCCCTATACTTTTATTCCCTGTAAAACTTCTTCTCTTCTTCCCTTCTAAGTTCCTAATTTGAACAGTGTACCTGTAAGATAAAATGATATAGGTATATAATGATAACAAGCGCTACGTTATAGACTAGTGGTTGGTATAATTTGAATAACACATGCACGTCAATAAAACCGCAAACACACATATGCTATGACCGGTACAGATTTGTCACCGTGCCGTTTTGAACGATATGTCAAGCAAATATGTTAGAAAAGTTCCATGATGTGAAGGTGAATAATTAATTTTATCTTAAGACGAACATTGAATCCTTATTTGATCATATAGCTACTGGCTGCTAAGAAAATTAGAACTTTATGCCATTATATGACTTAAAAATCAACATTGTTCATTTGTTAAGGATCTCTTATACGATACTAGGAGTGTTTATTAACGAAAATTAATTCATGAATGTCTTCGAAATGGTACGAGTTAAGATAATAATATCTTAGAGAAGATTGCTTTATTTCATCTTAGGAATCCACCCTCTGAATTAAAGGAATTAAGAAAACAGCCTGTAGATAAATAAATACTGCAATAATTAAAAAACATCCAAGACTCAGAAATAAATTCCTGCTCATCACACGAATACATGGTCAAAACCAACCAGGCTAAAAGTAGTCGTCATTTTCACTCACGAGTTCTTCCGATACGTTATAGGTAATATGCCGCGAGCTCGTTGATATGTGTAACAGAAATATATTTTTTTTGTACCTATGAAAAATTACATTTGGATCAACCTTAATTACTCTCGAAAATGTGATGTAACCACCCTTAGCGATTAAAATCTGGAATACTATTACAGATTCCGAACATTCTAACCTAACAGAAAGAAAAGAAATCGGTTATTCAAATTGGCATGGGTGTTCCGCACGAAGTTACATTACAGGTAACCAGTAGGTTATCTAAACGGATACAGAAATTTGAGGCATTTATACAATTAGGGAATGTGTCTTTGTGTATCAACCCTTCACGAGATGGCGGTACCGCGCGGTCGGCCCGAACTTTTCCGTTTGCCGTAATTAGGATGATTAAATTCGTTACTTTGCTCCCTAACTCAATTTGCATTATGTACGGAAAGAAATACGATCCGGAAAAGTTACTGTCACTCTTCATTTATTGTTGTAAAATTATATTGTTTCCCGAGTCCCGTGCCTTGGGGAGATCGTGGAAGATGTGTGGGAATGGTTTGAGAATTATTGTTTATTGTTGTATACGAGTACGGAACCGATCCGCTTATTATATTACTCATGTGGAAAACTTAAACCTGACAAAATTTTCGTGCTTTTTATATTTATGTAGATAAATTTGTCGAGAATCATACATCCTTTTTAACCCCCATTGTGTAAAGCAAAAGAGGGGTGTTATAAGTTTAACATATTTATCTAACTGTGTATGTGTGCGTCTGTCTGTGGCGTCGGAGCTCTTAGACGGGTGAAACGATTTGAATGCCTTTTTTTTATTTGAAAGCAAGTTTTCCAGGTGTTTCCGAGATATGTTTTATCAGAATCGGTTCAGCCGCTTATGAAATGAACGTAACGGTCGGGGGTTTCCAAATTTTCTAAGTTATCAATTGTTCTAATAATATCATAAACATGAAAGTTTAGATGTATGTACGTTCCTGTTAATCTCAAAACTACTGGACGAATTTTTATGAAACTCTCCAGTTATGTTGTACGAAGTCGCGGGCAAAAGCTAGTTATCCATATATGTATATCATCTCGCGTCGATTTGTAACAGCCTCTTTTTATAAGCTGATTAAAAATATTCGACAAACTTATGTAGCTGATAATACTAATTTTGTGGACATTCGAGCAAAGTTACAGCCCAATGTTCATTTTGTTAATTTCACACGAATCCTAATGCGGTGCAAACAGTAATAAAATGCCATGATATGAATTAAATAATATTGTTATACCCTCATTCGGTAGTATTTCCAATTTTAATCACTACACCGCCAAAGTTACAGACGAACAAAACCGTTTCGTCTCATTTTAAAATTATTATTACTGATATTCTGGGTCAAGCCAGCATAAGCACTATCCACAATAAATCAGAACGTTACAGTTCAACATACATGCCGATTTTAATAACCAAAACACCGCTAAGAATTTGCAACCACTACTTTAACTTAAATAGAGATTTTACTAACCAAAATTCTGATTACAATCTGTAGCCAAGCCTCCCCCTCCCCCCTTCAATTATTACTAAGTTAGTAATTACTCGCGATTACACGAAGGACGGTTTAATAATGCGGCGCGAAGTTTCACTTCAAATATTTATCCGCGCTCCTCTGAGCGGTGTCGGGAGAAAACATGAGTATTATATTAGGTTATTGGTATGCGTAACGTTACACATTATGACAGACATTTTAGATTGAAATGGAATCCACACACAGGTACATACGATGAAATAAAAGATAACTGTGCATTTGAAATCAATGACACCTAAAGTAAACAAAAAAACAAAAGTAAATAGCCAAGTGCGCGTCACAAGCTTAAATGTATTGTATATTTGACACAACTAACAACATAATCTAAGTTATCAGTAGAAATTGTACGAAAGCTTGCTTTTTTAACTTTGACTGAAAGCTGCCACCTTTGGGACGGTGCTGCCAAGTATCAGTTAGCGGCCTTGGATTCGACAGAGCGCCGTGCTCCTAGGCTTTTCGAGGGTGATCCAGCGGTTGAATTTAAGTTACAGAGCTTGGAACACCGCCGACCTAGATATGCCGGATCCCATTGTGTATACAAAGTTTCATGTTATTCTAGCATGGCGTTTTAAAATGAGAGCATAAATACGTTTATATGGAGAACCGAGCGTACTGCGCCCTCTTAACTATGTACTACTTAGCTGTGATTATTTCCCTTCTTTTCACTTTATTAACAATCTTTTAGCTAGTAGATGGGGGGACACTTGACTACAACAAAAATCTGCACATTATAAACTAGTGGCTCTGTGAGCTGAAAACCTCGCAAAAAAAGTTTTTTATTTCAAATTTCAATATTTCCAAAAACTGATCCGATGAGAACATCTGGACAGACATACGAAAGAATTTTTGTCAAAAGCTGACACGGAGACGCTGCGCTCGCCCGGTCAAACACAACACGATGGGTTTTGCAAGAATAAAATTGCATCCCTTAAAGTGTAAAAAGTAACTTTAAAAAATTCAAATTAAAGGGAAAAATTTAAAAAAATTATGCTCCGAGCAGGATTGTTGCGATGAGATGAGGATGGATGTGGCTTGGTTGTTCCGATAGCTCAGAGGCTAGATCGATTGGCCGCGTATGCCAGATGTCGCAGGTTCACATCCTGCTCGGAGCATTAAATTTTTCAATTTTTCCTTTATTTTGAACTGTTCGTTAGCAGCGTTACTGCTTTAGTACAAAATTAACTTAAAAAAATGTTTCAAGTTTTTATTATAGCGTTTTGTTACGTGATATTTGTATCCACCACCACCATATCAGCCAAAGGACGTCCACTGCTGGACATAGGCCTCCCCCAAATTCACGAGGGGTATATGCCATAATCGCCACGCTTGGCATGCGGGTTGGCGATAGCAGTATCTCCAGGGATGCTGCTGGCCATCCCCCGGTGCTTTGGTCGTAGTTTTAGGACATACCCGGGTCCGGATATTTGTATACGTATGCTAAATTATGCTTTCTAGATAGTAGTAACGGTTACTGAACTTAGCCGCGGAGAGATAGACGGACGGAACTATAAGCAGGATTCCTTGTTTACTGCGGAACCCAAAAAATGTGTTATATTGTAAGTGACATTCTTGACTCCCGAGTTTCTCTCCCTTGGCCGCCATTGATTATTTATCAGGCGTTGCAGCAAGAGTAACCGGAGAAGCCAATTTACATAAAATCCAAGGGTGAGGGTTTGGTAATGAAATCAGTTGCATCCCTATATCGGGATGTCTCCGTACATTCGACGTGGGACGCCAGTACTTGTTATTATGAGAGCGGGTGGCGCAAGACCGGTTATTGTGGTAGTATTTTGTCTTTCGGCTGACATGATGATAATGAGGATAAGCACAGCTTTTGATACAGCTAAATCAAATGGCTATAACATTCCGATATCATGGCCACTGAGTTAACCTGAGAGTGCGTTTCTTATACCAGTTTGTTTTTAATGTGTTTCGTGTGCTCGTTTATGATACGTTAATGGGGAGCTTCGTTTATATATTATAGGTTAAAGTTAACTGAAGTTCTAACCTGTCCGTTATGTTACAAAACATGTGCGTTTGTCAAAACTGTTCAGTTTTATTACAATTCGTCATCATCCATTATAGGGATACCCTAATGCGTTTGAAATACATTCAAATAAAGTCGGAAATTGACCCCGATCTCTGTCAAAAAATAGGCAATGTCACGAGGCCCCAAAACAATCTCGAATGGCGCCCCAGTCGTAGAAGCAGTAATGGTGTGACCCTAACGCCAGTCTAAAAAATAGGCAATGTCACGAGGCCCCAAAACAATCTCGAATGGCGCCCCAGTCGTAGAAGCAGTAATGGTGTGACCCTAACGCCAGTCTAAAAAATAGGCAATGTCACGAGGCCCCAAAACAATCTCGAATGGCGCCCCAGTCGTAGAAGCAGTAATGGTGTGACCCTAACGCCAGTCTAAAAAATAGGCAATGTCACGAGGCCCCAAAACAATCTCGAATGGCGCCCCAGTCGTAGAAGCAGTAATGGTGTGACCCTAACGCCAGTCTAAAAAATAGGCAATGTCACGAGGCCCCAAAACAATCTCGAATGGCGCCCCAGTCGTAGAAGCAGTAATGGTGTGACCCTAACGCCAGTCTAAAAAATAGGCAATGTCACGAGGCCCCAAAACAATCTCGAATGGCGCCCCAGTCGTAGAAGCAGTAATGGTGTGACCCTAACGCCAGTCTAAGGCGACTTGCTGTCTTGGCAGGGCGGGATCGGTATGTGATATTTTGTTCATTATCGTGGGCTTACTGATATCGTACCGCTTCCGCAGCGACAAATCAGGAAGCCACCGAACGAGGTCATATTTTCCTGACGTGACAAAGTCGTGCCGTGGCAGGTTCTGACATTTAGTACGATTAAACTTAAATTCATCTGAGATGCTCTGACAAGCATCACTTGCATGAATCCAGCTTTACTCCTTTAAATTTTCGACTGGAGTGAAACATTTATCGGCACTGGGGGGCATATAGAAGAGTGAAGTGATTCAAAGATTCGTCACTACTAGAAATACCTACGCTAGCTCAGTTGGTTATCGTGAAGGATTGCAGAGGTCGTAGGTTCAAGTTCAAATCCCATCCGTGGCGAATAATTTTTATTTTTTTCACTTCGTTCGTAAATTACAATTCACCGAAGCGGACGTTTCCGCTTGAAAAATATTAACCTACAGTTTTCTCCTTTTTCTTTCGGTTGTAGAGAAAGTCGGCCATTACACATTCAATCGCTATTGACTGTTGGGTTACGAACAGAGGCGCAACTCCGCGGGTTCTCCCGTGGGGATCATTCAGTATGCAGGTATTGTTGGTTCAGGGTTGTACCCAATTTCCTCAAAGTGCTTGGATTGAACCCTCACGTTTGTGGGTGAGGTTTATGGAGGTAGAATTATGGGAGTTGTTTTAATGATAATTTTACGTGTTAAAGTTTTAGTGTCATGATGAGCGCTTATGGATGTAATGTCGTGGGATAATTTCAACTAGTTCGTTAGTTTCCCCATGTATCCAAAAGCATCCACAACTTGTAAGCGTGTTAATAAAAAGTAAAAGTTATTAGTTCCTCAATTTAAGCATGCACCTATGAATGTCAATAAACTACCACCCGTTCGGAAAAATAAACCTCTACCACGAGAAAGACCGGCGTAAGAAACTTGGCGAGGCATCAGTTTTTCAAAACAATATACTCGTACATCGTGTAATTTAATATTAAATTATAGGTATCACAGTACTACAAAATTCCATGCTACAATAAATTACCACACTGCCAAACCTTTTTTTTTATTAAAAATGGGATTGCTCTTGGCCAGCATCTAGCCTGATACCTTATGCATGATGTAATCGTTTACCTTATAATATGCTTTTGAAATAAGTGTTTATTTGAATTTAGAATTGGTAATATGCTCAAATGATGATAATGATGATGAATTTCAGTAATGTGTTTAGGAATTTTATTGTTTAATTTGATACAATTTCCCAAGAGCGACTTTTTCACCCTTACAAGTCTATAAACGTTATTTTGAATTTCCCTGTACGAGTATTTCTGGTAGCTATTGGTTTATCAGCGTTCGTTGAGAATTTGTACAAATTCTTCCTAACATACATTATTATTTCAAATAGGTACAGGGACAGCAGAGTTAGAATATCTATTTCCTTGAAGAATTATATTAATGACTCACGCGACCCCAAGTTGTAAATTGCTCGTATAGTCCTTTTTACAAAATAAAACCAATTACAATATCTGCAGAAAAAAAACCACACAACATAGACCATAAGTAATTATTCTATTAAAATAAGCAAAGTAACCTATCCGTGCCGTTGCCACATTGCTAAGCTGCCTTGTTCTCCTGATTGCAAGTGCAGCAGAGCTCAACCTAGTTCCTATCACGCTTATGAGGGAACCCCGCTCCAATTTTGAATCCAATTTAATACCTAAGATTGCAGTGGTCATAACATAACAAATTCTAATGTTTGATCATAACATTTAATATTTGAGTCTACGTTTATATTTAATGAGTTCCCTAGTGAGAATTTTATACATTTCGTTTTTTCAGATTCAACACTAAATTACTGGCAGCAAACCGCCATCAGTACGAGCACCTACCATTGGTGAACTGCTGTGAGTGCAAAACATGAACTGTAGCTTTTACTGGGTGTTTTCGTTATCTCGCAACCAAATGCTAGAACAATATTCCCCCACCTATAAGACGCCTTAATACGGAAAAATCTTTTGTTAAATATAACTTTTAAAAATATTTATAAACAGAGCGCAGGGATACCGTCCAGTTATTAGGTTGACGATCTAAAAAAATTGTGTTGGAGGGTAGTTTCCTCAAGGTGACATTGTATCTACCTTCGATAAGGCCTTAGTATTTAGGGGGTGGGGGAATGGTTTAATTAAGTTACAAGATTGAGTTCGCCTGGTCAATCCTATGTCAATGATTTTTAAGATTAATTCATCTGGTCGTCACTCGGGTTCTGGCAGAATATCAGTGCTTCGCTAGAGCGTAGCGTATCACTGAGCCAGAACCCTGTTGTTTTGCTTGTTTGTGTTGAATTTTTGTTTACTGTGTGTTTTGTAGCAATCAAATAAAAATGTTATCTATCTATCAAAATATGAATTAAAGTGAGAATTATTAAGCATTATTTTTTGGAATATTTTCCTAAGGGCAGGTAGTATAGAAACTGGACGATAATTGGAAGGATTATCTCTATGACCTGATTTAAAAATAGGAATAATAGGAATACTTTACTAGACTTCATTAAATCTGGAAAAAATGCTACTGTCTATACAACTATTAAAAATGAGAGGAGAGTGGGTACAACGACCTCCGGAATAGATTCCAGTACCTTGACTTACATGCCATTTCATTACCCTCCCGAACTGTACTGATTAGAAAGAGGAGGATAGTTAAAGAAGGAAGTCTCTTCTCACATTTACATAATTGCCCTCAACCTTTTTTCGAGTTGTTTATTTTGTATCTCTGTGAACTTTTCTGGAACGAGCTAATAAGATGAGTCATACCTACCTTATTTCGAGTGATAAATTCTACCACGTGTATATACCTGTGTCAAGCCGAAGCGTCCACGAACTAAATTATATTTTTTATACAGATGCATCCTGAATTTCCTGAAGGATGCCGGGGTCCGATCTTGACTCAAAAAATTGGTGTGGGAATTGGGTTGGGATTGGTGGTAATTGGGGTTTGGCGTGTTCACCTTCCAACCCAAGGGGGTACCTTTTTGGGATTAGGTCTGCCAAGTGAGTGAGCAACTTGTCTGTTAGAAGTTCTCAAGCAGCCCGAAGGCCTTTAACTTAGCTTATGGCTAACCGCGATCATCGGTTGCCTTCCAAAACACGGGAGTGCTCGGCTAGTAACCACTCAAAGCGGTCACCCATACATTAATTGACCCCGGCCGACATCGCTTAACCTCGCATACTGCACTAAGGCAGGCGCCGCTGCGGCCACGAGCGCTACTGTAATTTTCAATAACAGTGAAAAAAATGTGGAACCGGAAATTGTTCCACTTAGTAATGATTTACATCAAGACCTCCATCCTGGTGCGCGCGTCAAACCGTAAATGTAATTTCAATCCAATACTATCAGTGGCATACACTCCAAGTTCTTACTTTCCAGCTCCGGACAGCGGGCAACACCCTTATCCCTTGTATGGTAAACACAAAGCCTTCGATTGGGCCCTTTGTGGCGATAAGCCAGGAAGGGAAGAAAGGAGATCTATCTGCCGCGAGATTAGCGCACACCAATTTGATACCAGCGTGTTTCACGCGCTTAGTTTCTGACATACAACACAAAGAATTGTGTTAGGTAATATTATTGTACATTATCTTTCCATCAGTTCTGTACAACATAAATCATCGTAAATCATAAATCATTTATTCGTTGCAAAAAATTACAGCACAGTACCTAATATTAACATAATATCTAACATACGAGTAATACATTTTTTTTTGTGCCTTTGCCATTGTTGGTCTGACCACTACACTAGGCGAAACCTGTCCTCTAGGAAATCAGTACGAAGCTGAGTTACAAAAGAATTTGACGCGAAACATTTAGTAACTAAACAAACGAGTAACAAAATAACCTAAAACTAAGTAAGTTAACATTATTTTTATTTATTACATACGAGTAAGTTAACATGGATAGAGTATATCTATGTAGTTAAGTGCGTAAGTTGGGTGAGTGAAAGATTGGTGTAAGTGAATGTATGTGTGTGTGTGTGTGTGTGTGTGGGTGTGTGTGTGGGTGTATATATTTTTCGGTATCAGTGTTTTAGATTCCTTTCAAAAGGCATTCAGATTCCGAATAACTTAAGGTGCTCAACCACTCGTGCAGCTTGCGTTTTAATTGAAAAATAGTAAGTTCTTTTATTGTTATTTTGTTGCTTACTCTATTGTAGATTAATAGGTATAGGGAATCAGCAAATCTTTTAGCAGAAGCTGTGTCCGATAGTGATACAGGCACTTTAAATATTCGCTTCAGCAGCATCGCGCTGTAACAGGGAGACTTCAAGATTTCTGAGTGCACCTTCACAGTCAAACGCATAATAAATAGACCTCTCACGCTGAGAACATTCATGTCCTTGTAGACGGACGCCGTAGGATACCTAATCCTTTTTTTAAATGGTCTTCAAAACCGCTCTTTGTGCCCTTTCTAAAATAAGCATGTGAGTTTTTGCTAGTACGAGTATATACAGTTCTTAGTAGATCTCTTCCTGCTGAATTGCGTAAATTCCTGAACACGTAAATAAGTTTACGAGTTTGGTTTGCTACAGCGGTCACTTATAAAAATATTATATACTTAGTAGATTTTTTTAAGCTCATTTATACGAGCCAGAATTCGGCCCCTCTGTTTATGCAACACATATTTTACCTTTTAGTACAGTCGGGTTCGAAATATATCAACATGAATTTATTGTTAAGTTTGCTCAGATACTTTTGAACCTGTGGGTATGTATATATATGTATGAATTCGGCTGAACAATAGTATTTTTGTTAAGTATTGTGTTGTGTTTGGATTATACTGGTAGGATAGAATAGGACACACAATGAATATTTATTTATTTATTTAGGTTCGCCAACAGATATAACACTATGTGACTTACAAAATAAATTATGTGTACAAAAACAAGGCAGAGTGTTTATCCAATTACAGGCAAACACAACATGTACGTTGAAATAAAGCTAAACATTGTGAAGTGTTTACAAATACGGAAAAAGAAGAACACCTTAGAAGTAGGTAACTAGGTAGTTAACAGTTATTTAAGCTATAATTTATAAAATTTATACAAAAACTTTTTAAAACTCATTTGAGACATTGACAACAAATCCACCCTAGTGGCTTTGAACAGCTTATTATGTTCCCTACAAATTCTCTGTGTCTATATGTCAGAAAGGAGATCGAAATATATTAAAATTAAATGAGAATGCGAAACGTATGTCTAAGACTGTCCCAGGTGTAGGGCGACTGAAGCAGGATATCATTAAACTTAAACGCTTGGATTGATTTGACTGCTTGGGTTTTTTTGTACAATTAGTATACTTATAATTTACGCGTATAAACTTCCATAAAGTTGGATTTATGGGGAAAGTGATCATTCAGTTAATTGTATCTGTATGACCTCAAAACGGATCTGGACCCGGGTATGTCCTAAAACTACGACCAAAACCACCGTAGGATGGGCAGCAGCATCCTTGGAGTGTGGTGGAGATACTGCGATCGCCAATCCGCATGCCAAGCGTGGCGATTATGGCATTTACCCCCTTGAAATTGAGGGAGGCCTATGTCCAGCAGTTGACGTCCATCGGCTGATATGCTGGTGGTGGTGGTAGACCTAAAAAGGTAAGAAAGTATACAACAACCGTTAGGTTCATAACACAACTTTTAATACTTGGAGCTACCCAACTGCAGAAGTAGCTCCACCTTACAAAATACCGGAGTCATAATAACACCACTATTCGTTCTGTAATGTGGTGTTGTGTTCCTGGTGGTGATTAAGGTCGCCAGAGCCCCCGAGGATGCGCTATATTGAGACTGGGGGACCTGAATTTATCTCTAGCTGTCAATACAACGAACCCTCCGATCAAAAAAGGGTTGGCAGCGCGCTTGTGATTGTTCTGCAATGGCAATCGTCCATAAGCTACGGTGTCTGCTGACTACCATACAGGCCGTATGCTTGTTTGCATCCGTCGCAGTTCAAAAATTAATGTTACAGTGATTGAAATAATTTCACAGGGACGTCACAATAAAACAGCGAACACAAATCGGGATCGCACAGACAGACGGATGGCCCTCGAACGCTCATAAAAATGACTTTTCGCCGAAATAAAAATATTCGCGTCGTAAATCTGTCGGCGAATAAATGCATTGAGCGGCGCCGGAACCGGACGTCGTTAGCCGCCGCCTGCGCAGCCTCCGGGCGCGGGCCGACACGGCAGCCACACGGCGGACACGACACAAGTGGCGTACAAGCCAATCAAGAACAAGATTCTTGAAGAGAGTAGTTCAATTAAAATACATTTGGTCAAGTAGTTAGGGAATTGAATAGCCGTCGATTTACCACCACCACTTCAGTTTAGTTGGTAGTGACTGTGCCTACGAAGCTTGTGAAACCCGGGAGTTTAAATTCTGGTCAGGGCATTTATGTGTGTTCCTGATACTTGGATGTTTTCTATGCATTTAAGTATTTATTTATCTACCTCTATATAAGTATGTATAGTAAGTGTGGGACTTCTACCAAATCCCTCTAATCAATGAGAGGAGGCCTCTGCCCAGCAATGGGACATACGTATATATATGTAGACTGACTGATCTATAGAATACACCACTACCCTTTTGTTACAGTTCATCAACACTATCATTTATTAGACCGGAGTATAAAATCTCTTCTCTCTTTCCCTTATTTATATATGTTGGCTGACTGTGGAAAATTTAGATCAGTAGGGTAATTACTTAACTTTTCTTACAAACGAAGGCGTGTCCAATGTCAACTTCCTAAAACGACAATTGATCCGCGTGTTTTCAGTTTCATAAAATTAGCTTCTGGAAATCGGCAGCACCGTAAGCCCTCGACACCAAATGCGAAATGTTATCGCGGACAGAGTGGGGTCTCACTGCAGCACAGTGAATATCCCCGGCGGCAGGAAACGGACGCGTGCCGATGCCGCGCGCCAGGCGCGCTAGTCGGGAGGGACCCTATTATGTAGTTTTCGACAAATTTATGAAATGGTGATGGAACAGCATTGGGTTGCGACAGATTGAAGGGTGCCCTTTATTTTACTGAATGCATTTTCTCATCAATACTTTTTTGCATATTGTCTTTTCTATATATTTTTGAAATAAAAAAAACTAACCTTCTCATTGGCTCAGCATTTTGATAAGAGTTAAACTTATTATAGGATGGCAGTGCGATACTTTTTAGTATCGTACCAAGAACAGTCTTCCAGTTCATGCTTGAAGGTTTTTACACCAGAAGTGGTCTCCTTCGATCAAATAGAAATGACATTGAGCATAGTGCTTCTCGCAGACAGAATCACGGAAAAAATCTATAATCTAACAAGTGCCGCAGATAAACCAGTTGTGATAACATCAAATTGTCTGCTTCCCCAACAATAACGTTGTAAACATCACTAATAGCAAACCAAACGGAGATGACGCAAACAGCTTTGTCTTTAATCGCTAAGGCGGTATAATTAAAATCTGCGGATGTGTGTAGACAATCCGCGTGATGTGAACAAACAGACTAAGCAATGAAGGACTGTGTAATCGCTTTGATAATGAATACTGTTCAGCGTTATCGTTACATAATATAAGGATACCATACAGTTATCTCTTCAATCCAATCTTAACACAGACATGTCAATACTAGTATAGAACCTGTATTTTAGTACTTATTTGTTATGTACTCGATTTTCTTAAGCTAAATTCATACTACATAGGTGTTATAAAGTTATTAATTTTAGGGAAGTCACAGACTATATTTTGAAATTAAATAATGAATTGCCTATTCGTTGCTAAATTCACCATGTGCGAACTACCTACCCTTATATATTCAGGCAAGTGGAATTACTACACATTTAAATTTTGTACTCTACTTCGCCACAGAAAAAAACACACGAAGTGTGACCATGTATCTAGCCGTGACTTTACTAGATACAAGCTCATAAACGAATACAAATCGTTCTTCGAAAAGATAGGCTCCTTAGATTGAGCGTCCGTCTCCTGCACCCTGGTGTAATGCGAGGGGTAGCAAGTAGAAACGATTTGCTATCAATTGTTTCTAACGGCCTGGGGTGCCGTGATCGCTGTTCGGTGGAAGCGGTTAGCGACCGCCACTCGAACACACAAAGCATGCCCTCACAAGTATCGAACCCCCTTGCAACTTTCACATTGGATACATTGAGGCATAATTTTACGATTTCCAGTCTATCAGTGAAAGTCGAGGTATAGCAACTTCACTTATACTTTGTTAATATGTCAATATTCCCTTACAAATGCGATCTATGTCCGTTCAACGCTACAATAAATAATATGTATAACTACTTCTAAATGCAATTACTAATATTAAACGCTAACTATTACCTTAACCCTCGGGGTTTTTAGTGATGGTTAAATAAAATAAAAAATATTGTATTTATTTAAAGTACGTAATCCTTACAAATTCGTACGGAGCCCTCGGTGGGCGAGTCCGACTCGCACTAGACCGATTTTTTGTTATACAACGACAGTGGCAAATAAGCTTGGACTCCAGAAGAATCACAAGCGCGTTACCGACCCTTTATTAACTTGAGGATTCGGTGTGTTGACAGCTAGTATAAACATGCACGTCCCTCACTCTCATCACAGCTTATCCTCAAGAGCTCTGGCTGTACGTAGCCAAATAAGTAACAATTTTTAACTAGCTTTTTAGTACATTGGTGGTCGTCATTGTGACAGCGACGGGAGAGCTACCAAGTTTAGGCAGAGTTGCCAGTTGCCACAGTCAACGAAAGCTATCTGAGTATAATATGCACAAGTATTCACGTAGTTATGGAAGTTTTGTCGCATCGTATTTTCCCCTTCGCATAGAATGAGTGGCTTTCTAACTCGAACTTGAAAGTATGTTAGTAAGTTCATGTCACAACCTTCGTTGAAAAGTTGGTGCGCAAAAGCTTTTAGCCCTGTGTGTGTATTCGGAAATTCTCTTCTTATAATCGACTAATATTATCCTTATTGTAAGTATCAATTTCAGGAAAGTGATTTGTATTTCTGTAAGAAAAAGTAATAAGGAACATTATAATAAAATTAAAAGTTAAAAAACCCGATGCGTAAAAAAAAATCTTTAGTGACATTTGGACAATTAAGACGAATCGATTGACGTAAGAATCATCAAAATCGGCCGACGAGTTTGGTCTCTAGAGTGCCACAAAGGAATAAACATACGTACATAGACTGTTAAACACATTATCCTCCATTGCGTCGCGCAGTCGGGTAATAAATAAGTTGTAACAGATGTTGTGACTAAATAAATCAAAGTTTAATAAATTTAAACTTTGGTAAGACATGACATAATGAGTAACAGTGTTCAGTAGTATTGCTTAAAATAGTTACTCACATATTCATTCACTACGGGCGCATAGTTTCGAACATTTCGGGAATCCTTCAGGATCGAAACATGCGATACATGGAGGTCCTACAACTCGTAAGAAAGTGCCGCCCGTATTGACAATAAATAGGGCGCTATTTAACATTATACACATCAAATAATATTGTAAAAAATACATTACCGTATTTTTATTCGTTTAAATCTAGCCAAGCGGCACCAGAACTATATAGTCACGTGAAGTTTCTTCTATTGCCGTAATGGGTTATCTACGACCCGCGCCGATAAGATCACTTTCCGACCCTCAGGCCTAATCCACAATAAACTGGTGCTTTTGTCTCACTTCCACTCGCGAGGAAGCTTGGGACGTCAAGGGTGCAGCTCTGGGGGTCTATTCGACTAAGCATCCTGAATTGGAATCGGTTTTGTATCGCTCGCTCATTTTGATACGTGGGTCAATATTGTGAGGTTAGGTTATTTATTTATTTATTTATTTTATTTGGAGATCCAACAGCTATGACATTACATTAGGCAATAACATAGAAGTAGAAAGCCAATTATATGAACTCACAGGTAGTGACATAATATTACTAGTAGGTTTTTATGTTACGCACTAACTTAACCACACAAGTAAGCAAAAAATTAAATATTTTAAACAAATTCTGAAAGTGGAGTTCTCACAACTCATGCACTAATTAATAAATACAATATTTATTAATGAATTAGTGCATGCAAGGTACACAACAAGGATAGTTTAGTAGTATTAAAATACTAACACAACAAAGACCAGCATAAAAATAAGAACATAAGTTTAAACTCGCAAGACACCAACACGCTCACTCAAAATACTGCTGCACTATATTATGTCTCATGCTAGCAATTCTACAGTTGAAAATATCAATATTAAGTTTATTAGACAACTCATTTATGTTACGACTGGCGCGCGTTAAGAAACTATTCTGTCTATATTTGGAAGATGCATTATTAATAGCTATTGGGGGATGATACCTTTTAGAACGAGTGGGAGTTTTGAAGCACAATTTGCTTAGCAATTCTGGGCAGTCGATTACGCCACTGGTAATGTTTAGAAGATAGGTTACATCTGCTATTTCGCGTCGTTTTCGTAAAGGGACAAGATGATGCTGCTTGCATATGTTAAGATAGTTGGAAGAACTGTAGGGACATTTTAATTTAAAGCATAAATATTTTATAAATTTTTGCTGTATGCGTTCGATCCTGTCGATATATGTAATATAGCAAGGGTTCCAAACCTGAGAGGCTTACTCCAACTTACTTCTAACATAGGAACAATAAAGCACTTTTACTGTTTTAGCTTGAGTAAAGTGCACAGAATTCTGCAAAAAAAAAATTCTGCTTTCTGAATTGTGCAATTGCGCATTATAAAACCTAGCGCTTTAAGAGCGCCACTAATAATGTTATTAATGTGATTATCAAAAATCAGTTTAGAATCGTGTATGACACCTAAATCTTTCATGAATGGTCCTTTCTGAAGGGATTGGCCCTTTATAGCATAAGTAGTAGCGATTACATTACGTTGGCGCGTAAAAGTCATTGCAAGACATTTTAAGGGATTCAGATCTAATCTGTTTAGTTCACAATACTCATCAAGGCGTGCGAGGTCAGACAGAAGTAGTGCTGAATCATCATTAGATGTTATCTTCAAGAAGACTTTCATATCGTCGGCGAAGCAAAGAAGTTTTGAATACAAGAGACATTTGTCAATGTCATTAATAAATATATTAAAGAGCAATGGCCCAAGTAAGGACCCTTGCGGTACCCCACTAGGAATAGTGACCCACCCAGACATATAGTTATTAACGACCACAGCCTGAGACCTGTTCTCGATGTAGGATGTAAACCATCTTAGTAAATCACCGTTTATCCCGATATTATTCAATTTTGATATTAATAAGCTGTGGTCAATTCTGTCGAAACATTTGCTATAATCAGTATATATTACATCACATTGGAACCCACTGTCCATAGCATCAGTAACATATTCATTCAATAGAATAAGATTGGAGACTGTAGATCTACGCCGCAAAAATCCATGTTGATTAGCGCTAAATGAATTACGTATGGAATCATAAACTTGACTAAAAAAAATTTTTTCAAGCACTTTTGACAAGATACACAATTTAGAAATAGGCCTGTAATTTGTAACCTCAGTTTTGGCCCCTTTCTTATGAACTGGGGAAATAAATGCAGATTTCCATAAAAAGTAAAATTAAGTAAGTAAAGTTCAGTTATGGGTTTGAGATACTTCAAAATAAATGACGTGGCGCTATCACATCGACGGGTCTATTCGAATGACAACCCCGTCATGACCCATCCGGTATTACTGTTTAATCCCTTAATATGTCCCAGACCTATCACAAATAGATGACAGTCTCGCTGACGTGACATAAGTGACATCAGTGGGCAGGACAACGTAGAAAAAGACATTTGGCATGAAAAAGACAAATGTCTTGTAACTGGCAAGCCAGTCAGAATTGAGTTCTATGCACACCTGGCCAGTGCTTCGAGTTGCTCATTCAAGACCATAGAGCACACGAAAATTAATTTCAGTGCCACTTTTAGCAATTGTACTCGTAGGTAAACAATAATAATAACTAAAACCTAAGTTATATAAATAAAAATAATTGCAATATTTGACAACAAAAACTTATAACTGAATGACATGAGTCCGTCACATGTCAGTAAGCGTGACAGACCTTTTGGTTTTCAATAAATATTGCAGTTTTGGAACAGGACAAATACAAAGCCGTTCCTTATAATAAGTGAAGTCAAACGGGCTCCTGCTCAATGGCCCGCGGTCGAGAAAGATCGCAATCGAGTGATCGGAGCCGCGGGAGCCCCCCGTGCGGCTGACGTGCGCAGCCCACTTCAAACACGCGCGGATTTCGGTCTGATTTGTTCAAAGCATTTCCTTATATGCGGCTGAAAGGTATATCTTCCAATCGTTTGCACAACATTCCTTAAAATAAATATTTGAAGGTAAATACACATACAAAGATTGAACACGACGTAAACATTTTTCGTACTAACTGCTTGGCTTCTGACGGGCAGACCAGGGTAGCAGCAGCTAGGAAGAGATGTCAGTGTTGAGACATATCTACTTCTTCAATTGGCGTAAAGTGGCGCATGAGCGAGACTAGAGGCTTAGGCTGGGTTGCACCAAACCGTCTGTAATCGTAAGCTGTGTTCGTTAAAATTTTAATGTATGGAAAGTTTGACAAGTTTCTATGGGATGACAGCTGCCGGCGCCATATTTAACGTTGATCAGTCTGTGATCGTAAGTCGGTGCAACCCAGCCGTAATCTCGTTTCGGCAGCTATGAACATTTTTGCAACACTGACTTTCTTGACTCAGTAAAGTGCTATAATGGTAATTATTACAGCAGAATCGTTAACCATACCTTGAAGACATGCTCCTTAATATAATACTTATGTATGCGGAATACAATACGTGAACATCCTTCCCAGGCATATTTAATTCAAGCGCGGAAAGCGTCCCGGCCGCAAGGGTCGCTAGTTGCACCCTCGCGCTGGAGGATCAGCGTTGGTTCACATCCTGTGTCGACTAGTCTCACTCGTACCTAGAATAACTTGACCTTCGCAACAACTACGGGTTTGGTCTGCAGACATTTTTGAGGTGCGAATCTCCAACATAAGGTAGTGGTTTCGAATCCTGGCTCGCAGCGGTTTTTCGAAAATTGCGTACGAAATTTCACATTCCCATTAGCTTATCGAAGAAGCGCTCGTGGCCTAACATTACTTGCACAATCGTACGTGTAGATATGTGGGTAAAGCAAAGCTCTCCATCGTCCCTGGCTTTCGAAGGCACTTGAAGCCGTTGATCACAGTTGTTATCTGTAGCAGCAGTCGGTAAACTGAGTTAACGGCTTTCTGACGGTTTAAAAATTACTTCTACTTACTGACATTCTTTATACATTAAATTTATAAAACCAAACTAGTCGGCAACTTACTCGTAAGTTGCCCACTCACTTGACAAAGGTTTCCTCTTTAGGATGGAAGGATTTCATAAAATGTAATGCTTTAGCATGCAACGGAAATATCGCTAAAATGTGCAGAAAGAGGTCAGATATGTACTGGTTCCTCATCATCATCAGCTTGTGGCAATCCACTGCTGGAGAGGTCTGTACCTCTCCCATGGCACGCTACTGAGCTCGGTATTCAGCTTTGCTCCTCCAAACACTGCCTAACGAATGTCATCGTCTTACATAGTTACAGGGCACCCTACACTACGTTTGCAAACACGCGGTCTGCACTCTAGAACCAGTCTGTCCCAACGGCCATCAATTCTGCGATATATGTGACATGTGACTTGCCCACTGCCACTTTAACTTAGCCTATGACAGTAACCTTTATTACCGACATAAACTGGTCCCCCATGTCAGCCGAAGGACGTCCACTGCTGGACATAGGCCTCCCCCAATTTCATAGGGGGTAAATGCCATAATCACCACGCTTGGCATGCGGATTGGCGATCGCAGTATCTCCACCGTACTCCCAGGATGCTGCTGCCCAATGCCCACTCCCTTGTAGTCTTGATCGTAGTTTTAGGACAAACCCGGGTCCCAATTGTAAACTGGTCCATCCGAAGTCAATTGTAGAAACGTTGTGAATGATAAACAGACGTGCGGACAGACCGCATTACATTAATTAGATGAGCGCCCGGTATTCTTTCCCTTTCAATTCGAGTAACTAGTTCCAGGCGAGGTCTTTGATGTGTTGAAATGTTTAGTCGTTTAATTAAATGGACGGTTCCGGACGAGGTGTCCGCTCGCTTTATTGTTACAACTGTTTTCAGTTACGCTACTGTAATTAATTCTTGTCAAAATTAAAACTGGCTTAACATACGATTCGCCAGTTTCCCGGGGGTATAGAAGATCTTTGGTTCATCATACTGATCAGTTTAAATGGGGTAAGTAAGTGCTTTTTAATCAACCTTTCTTTAGAATTTTTTCAATTTTCTCTGGTCAAGTTCACCGTGGTCGTTCAGTTTTCACAGTCCAATTGTTTTAAGGCGATGTAGGCTCTAATAGTAGCTTAGTAGGCGCCGTGTGGAATTTTCGATTCCATTTTCTACATAGATCTTCTATACATTACTCCAAATGAAATTCCACTAGTTCAACAAACTAGCGACACTTTTAAATGGTAAGAAATCCGCTTAATTAAGTACTTAATAGCAAATAAATAAGTAGAATATTTCAACCTTTGTTAAAAATTAACTTATCATTTATATGAAAATAAACTTTTTGCATAATTAATAACTACTACTGTTATAACACCCATTTGCATTTATACTACTAATTTACGTCTGCAGTGCTCCCATAACTTGGCTCGTTCCCCAGAAGATAAGTGGCTAAGAGCCTAAGACGTCATTCGTATGCGCGATAAGACGCTGCCACTGACGATTCTCGGCATATTCAAGAGGTATGCTAATATTTAATCAGCCAGTTTATTATTTCATAGAAGCTGGTTTTATTATTGCTTTACATGCCTCTACAAAAACTTTTTGAAAGGTTATATAAAGTAGAATTGGTCTAAAACATTGAAAATTATGCGTTATTATAAACGAATATTAAAAATATGGCTGTTGCTAGAAATTCTACATTACTGTCCATTATGAATTACATTAACTTATTGTTTTTTTTAATAAAACGATCACTACCTATATGACCAGTGGTATAAGCAAAATGTGTTGTACCATTCGGCACCATCGCCAACGCGCTCGTGGCCCAGCGGCATCCGCCTACCGCGTGCGGTATGTGAGGTTAAGCAATGTGGGCGTAGGTCAGTTTTTGGATGGGTGACCGCTTTGAGTGGTTACTAACTGAGCGCTCTCGTGCTTTGGAAGGATCTTTAAGCCGTTGATCCCGGCTGCTGTCTACGACAGCAGTCGTTAAGACAAGTTAGAGGCCTTCGGGCGGCTTGAGAAATTCTAACAGTCAAGTTGCCCACTCACTTGACAAAGGGGGGTCGAAGTTGCACCACGTCCGTAGGGAGTACCCACCGTCACCCTACACGTGACCCCTGGGTGGTGCTAAAAGTGCAACAAAAACTGGCAACCGTACTTGTCTTCTCGAAGATCTCACGGTTCGTAAATAAATGCCACACGATTAAATAAAAATAAAAACCATCGCCAACACAGTGAACTGATCATTCGTCCACGTTATTCTCATTGTAATAAGGGTCACGAATGGTCAGTTCACTGTGTTGGCGATTGTATTGTATGACACTTGCACGATGAGATTAAATCAAAGAATAAAAATAAAACATTTTATTTAAAAAAATTGGACTACAAACAAACGTACGCTTTGTCCGATTACAAGCAAAAGCAGACACCCTAGCCTATACATGCGATTCCAGGACAATAACAAGCATGCGGCCTACTCTTTTTGATTTGTGGATTCGCTGTACTGACAGCTAGGGACAAGGGCAAGCACCGAATTAAATGTTATACAAGCGTCCACGGGGCAGATGTCTCCATCCCCCGTCGTATCAGTATGCGGCGGGCGCGGGCGGTCGCCGCGCACTCTTTATCCTAATTAAATAAGCCCAGGACACGCGGTCAGGTTTAATACAGTGGCTACACGTTAAAGCTGATGATTTTATTAAATTATCAGTTTCCGAGAAGTCGACTATTCTTATCTATTTATTTAATTATAGGATCTCACTGGTTGTGTGCTATACCTACCTATATTGAGTGGGAAACAAATTGCTCCTTTGTTTCATGCGCAGGCGCGTAGCAAAATATGTAAGAGCGTGTCAAAATACATGGGTTGGTTGATGAACGCACAGATAAGTAAATTAATAAAATATAATTGTTTTATTCCGGATTCAAACTCATGTTATTTGACGACATATTGCCGATATGTGTCGTTTTCAAGCAAAATATCCCTCTTTATCGTAGTAGGGGAGCCCAAAATGCTAACCACACCAACACCAGATATCCACGGGAGACTTCAAAAAAGAAGACTCAAAGAAGCTCCCGTTCAATAATCTGATGATGAGCACATGGCGATGTTATTTAAATGCCTAGACGCGTGATCATATAAGGCCTTATAAATAGTCAACGTACTCAACAAGGTGTAAGGTTTCTAAGAGTAATGACAGATTTTATAGTGGCGTTTGGTTGTCACCCTGCAATATATGTGTAGGTCATCATCATCATCATCATGTCAGCCGAAAGACGTCCACTGCTGAACATAGGCCTCCCCCAAAGACTTCCACAATGACCGGTCCTGCGCCACCCGCATCCAGCGGACACCCGCGACCTTCACCAGGTCATCAGTCCACCGTGTGGGGGGCCTGCCCACGCTACGCCTTCCGGTACGTGGTCGCCACTCGAGAACCTTTCCGCCTCAACGGCCATCGGTTCTACGTGCTATGTGCCCCGCCCACTGCCACTTAAGTTTAGTGATTCGGAGGGCTATATCGGTCACTTTGGTTCTGCTGCGGATGGCCTCATTCCTGATGCGATCACGCAGAGAAACTCCCAACATAGCTCTCTCCATTGCCCTTTGGGTGACTTTGAGCCTTCTTATGAGGCCCATAGTAAGCGACCACGTTTCAGTGCCATATGTCATCACTGGCAACACACACTGGTCAAAGACTTTTGTCTTGAGACACTGCGGAATATTGGACGAAAAGATGTGCCGTAGCTTCCCAAACGCTGCCCAGCCGAGTCGGATTCGACGATTAACCTCTTTCTCGAAGTTGGACCTACCTAACTGGACAGTCTGTCCTAGATATACGTAATCGTCTACAACTTCGAGCGTAAAGTGTCCGATTCTTAAGGGAGTTGGTGCGACATGGACATTTGACATGATCTTCGTCTTGTCCATGTTCATCCTTAAACCAACTCGCTCGGAGGCTTTACTGAGGTCATTGAGCATTGTACTTAAATCCTCCATGGTCTCAGCCAAGACTACTATATCGTCAGCAAACCGAAGGTAAGTGAGGTAGTCGCCGTTTATGTTGATGCCTAGCCTTCTCCAGTCCAGAGTCTTGAAAACATCCTCCAGTGCAGCGGAGAACAGTTTAGGAGAAATAACATCTCCTTGCCTGACTCCCCGCTGCAACGGAATAGGCTTTGAGTTCTGGTCCTGGAGTCGGACTGACATAGTGGCGTTCTTGTACAAACTTTTCAGCACTTCGATATACCGGTAGTCCACTTGGCACCGCTGGAGAGATTGTAGTACAGCCCAGGTTTCGATCGAATCGAAGGCTTTCTCGTAGTCCACGAACGCTAAACAGAGGGGCAGGTTATACTCCTCAGTCTTCTGTATAACCTGACGGAGCGTATGGATGTGGTCTACGGTGCTAAAGCCTCTTCGGAAACCGGCTTGTTCGGAAGGCTGGAAGTCATCTAGCCTGCGTGCGAGACGGTTCGTAATGACTCTTGAAAACAGCTTATAGACATGGCTCAGAAGTGAGATGGGTCGGTAGTTCTTCAGTAAGGAGTTGTCACCCTTTTTGAGGAACAGCACCACCACACCTCTGTTCCATGCCTTTGGAGCATGCTTTTATGTGTAGGTAATACACGATAACTACGTTCCAGTACTGTTGAAAACAGGCTTACCCTAAAGCAGTTCTATGATCGTCCTGTACTGTACGTTGCTATTTTGCTTATAAACTACGACGATGGTAAAAAATCAGCCAGATAGTAAGCAGACACCGTAGCCTATATAACGCTTGCAACTGCAGAAGAATCACAACCGCGTAAACAAACTTTCATTGATTTCAGAATATGTTGTGTTGATAACTAACTCCGTTAGCTCAGCGACCCAAAATAGATATTGGCTTCCAACACGAGAGTGGGCCGCTTTTGTCGGCTCTGCTTGCCAATTACTGATTTCAAGTTCGCGTATATCCATCTAGATCATGTCACTCCAGTGATATTGTGTTCATAGCAAGAGATAAATGCAGGTCCCTCTCTCTCAACACATTGTATCTTCGGGAGCTCTAGCGACCGTATTAACTACCAGGAACATAACACCACTTATCTAAAGAGAGAGTGGTGGTGCTATTATGCTACGGTCTTCTGTATGAAGTAAAAGTCAAAAGTGTTTCAAGTGCCCGGAATCCCTGATACTTGAGCGAGTGGTCGTTTATGTGTGACTGTATGTGTAGGGTGCAGTGTTAAACGCCGCTACCGAGGGTCGAGCCACGCGACGTGACTGTGCTCACAATGCCGCGCCGCCCCACAGATAAATGCAAACGAATCCTCAATCAGGTCCACACAACAATCTCCACGTCATCCAAATTCTGAGCACTGTTTTGGAGGCCCGTGGGGTCTTTTGATTTTTTCATATATCACGTCGTCGGTGGCAAACAACCGAAGGGCTCGTCCTACTTTATTTATTGTATAAAGTATTGCACTAATTATTATATTTATTCTAAGTAATAAGACATTTCATCATTTTACTTTCAACAAGTTGCCGTGTGTTACAATAATACGATTTTCAATGAAGAATAAAGTCATGATTTGAAACAGGCAGTTCGTCGAAATAAATGAATTTACTATTACAAACAGACCACCGCCACGGAAGATGGGATATGTCCTAAATTCCCAAGGGAAACTGTATTGATTTGGGATGAGTATCCACTGCCTAAGTAAACCTTCGAACCGCTTACTTATAGTGCATGATGTATCATGTGATGTGTGTATGTCATATCACAAACACGGTAAAATAAAAGTTGTCTCTCATGTTCAGGAAAGTTAAATTAAAACTGGAACTTTATTATCTGGTTGTGAAGTACGCACATGTACATAAGCCTCGTAATGTTGACCTATATTAAAGTTGTGGGTATTCCATGCTCCCATGAACTTATTAGGAAAAGGGGCCCAATGAATATTACCTATGTACGAGTACGCGCCAAAACACAACTATTGTCGTTCATGAGAGGTAACGGAGCGTGAAAGAAGTCTATCATTTCAACTTAAAGGGTATCCGATCAGGATTCGAGCTTGCGACATCCGGCATACGCGGATAATTGCTCTAGTCTCTGAGCTATCGGAACAACCAAGCTCGGGCACGAAATCCTTCACTAGTTCCCTCTTACAATGCCTTAGGGAGGCGTACAGCGACATCTACCGTAGAAGACTTAGGCTTCTATTAACGGTACCAACGTCTCAAATTACATTGAGGAATCGTCATTAACGATGCGCCATCCCATACTAAATTAATCTTGTGTTAAGAGGGCGCAGTACGCTCGGTTCTCCATACAAACGTATTTATGCTCTCATTTTAAAACGCCATGCTAGAATAACATGAAACTTTGTATACACAATGGGATCCAGCATATCTAGGTCGGAAATTAGTTTATGTTGCTAAAAATTGTAATAGAAAAGAAATACAGCGATATTTTGAGTTTTTTACGGTTTGTATGAAAACCTTAATTATCGTAGTTTTTTTTCTCCATTATAATTTCAAGCTACAGAAACTAATTTCCGACCTAGATATGCCGGATCCCATTGTGTATACAAAGTTTCATGTTATTCAAGCATGGCGTTTGAAAATGAGAGCATAAATACGTTTGTATGGAGAACCGAACGTACTGCGCCCTCTTAAGCAGTAACGCTGCTAACGACAATTTAAAATTAAAGGGATACTGACGATTTGTCGCGGAGCGATGACAAAGAGTGCCGGGAGGTGATACGAGGCTGGTCTACCATGGAAGGCCTATAGCTTGTCCTTAAAAGAAAGTGTCGATTTATAAGCGCGGTACATTTGCTAGTGGACTCGCGGATGCGTACGAGGGCGACTTCTTGTTCGGTCACAAACAGCGAGAAAAAAGACAAGAATTCTGGTATACACGCTACCATGCCTTAGTGAAGGGCAAAATTGTTCAAGGGTAAAAAGGATGATTCAAGCGCGTCAAGTCTAAGCGTGGGTGGCACCATCTTACGATTACACACCGGTCAGCGATAAATATGACGCCGGCCGCTGTCGTCACATTGAAACTTGACAAACTTTCCATACAAATAGATTTTAACGAAAACACCGCTTAACTATCAGGCTGGTACAGTCAGCATCGAAAGTAGCTACGCATTTGGAACGTTAAAAAGTCTTTATCATAAAGAAATAAGAATTTTTGGCACGTTCATATGCGTAGCTACTTGTGATGATGACTGTACAACCCGCCCTAACGTGTGGAAGACAACGAAAGACGGTTCTCAATTTCACCGACATGACAATGTTCGCGCTTGATGACGACAACGATTTACATGACCTTTTTATTGTTTTATATTTTACTTAGGCATATTATATGCACCTATGAATGTCAATAAGCTACTAACAGTTCGGAAAAATAAACCTCCGCTACGAGAAAAACCCGCGTAAGAAACTCGGTGAGGTGTCATTTTTACAAAACAATATTATATAGTAGCCGAGCGAAGCGTCTCCGTTTCAGCTTTGAAAACAAAAACTTCGTAGGTCTGTCCTCCTCTGCAGGACGCATTTCTCAACCGATTCTCGGGAAATTTTGTGGGCAGGTTCGATAATTATATAGTTTTTTTTTGTCGAGCCAGTTTTTACAAATTTTTCACAGAGCCACTAGCCACTCACGTGCTCTCCGCAACTAGGGTTGCGACTTGGGAAAACGTACAGTGCTCTCGCAACACTAGTTGCGAGTTGGAGTTCCAACGGTTTTTAAATTGTTGCTATGCGGAACATGCAAAGAACGCTTTTTAATTGAGTTATATAGGTAGAGTATGAATGTGGCAACTATAAAAAAAATTAAAACGGCAGTCTACGGAACAATTTTTATAAAATATAAAAGTTGTTTTGATGACCATCGAAGTTCGGTACGTCAGCGAAAGAGCTCGCGATTAAAAAATGCTGTAAGCAATCAATTTCGCATTTTTTAGTTGGTATTATATACCAAATTAATCCTGGTTTACTGCTTCATAAGACGAAGCATATATTTCGATACTAATTAAAATGGAATGTGATAAATTCTTCCAACAAAGTACGTTGAGTGATGAAAATTTTGCGAGGTTAAATTTAAATCTTACATTATTATGTGATTATTCCATATTTCTGTACTAGGCTATTAAAATCAATAAATGCGTCTATTAAAATCAACATAAATCCACTTTTAATGAACAATTAGGTATGTTCTATGCAGGATTAGGTGAATGAACTTGTGACGTCTATAAATACTATTGTACGCAACTGTGGTTGCACAAGGCACTTCCGCCGATTCGCGTCGGATCCACGTATTATGTCGTAAGGCGCGGTGCACACTGGGCTATTGTCGCAGAATGGTTTAATTTAGTTTATTTATTTTTGGTAGGTTCTTTTACGCATACTAAGTGGCGGCCCATTACCAATATAACTGCTTACCTTTTATTTATGAATCTATGAAGTAGAGGTAGGGTTCACTTTAACGTGTTTAACTGATCATATAAATTTATAAAATTCACATATTCCATGTAATGGGTCAAATAAGAATGTACCTATGGTTTTTAAAAAAAAAAAACCAGTTCTGATTATGACCCGTATTGACCGTTATCTCAGTTATTTGTAGCTAGCATATATATTGTCATAGTCGTTTTAACTTAACACCCCAAAATTTCTTCATTGCGGCAGTGAAAACCACGTACCAATAAAAAAATACTTAACCTCACAAATTAAGTGTATGAATTTTGTTGTTACATGTGATTATTTTTTTCAAATATTAATTTAATTTAATTTCTTAAATTTTCATTACAATTTTCCTCTTTAGTGGTTACGTGATGTGTCAGGCAAGGATTTAATAATTATTTGTGCAATAAGAGAGCATTCGTTTTTTTGCGACGAGTGATAATTTCGAATACCGAGGTAGCGAAGGATACCTTAGTGCCTTAATCGAATCACTAGGGAGCGTGGCAAGTGATTCTATGATAGGTTTTATAGCGTATCGAGAGATTCAAATACACGATATGCATATAGGTAACTTTGCTCTCGTGTACCACACACATACCACATCACATAAAACTTATCACCTCAGCAATGAGAACCTGTTAGAGTTAAAATAAACTTGTTGAGGTGCCAAATAAATATATGTCCTATGTCCAGCAGTGGACGTCCTTCGGCTGACATGATGAAATTACAATATAGTCAGTTCTGGTACCGTACCTACTACTACTATACTACGCAACGCAAAAGAGGGGGGTTATAAGTTTAATGTGTATATCTGTCGGTGGCATCGTAGCTTTTATTTAAACTGGTGAACCGATTTGGTTGTCTTTTTTTCAGAGCAGGATTTCCAAGAGAAATTTAGTAGTATCTTATAGCCGTGGATCAATATGACTGAAGCAACTATAAATGTCTAGACACGTAAACACGAGGTCTTTGAGATCTGATATGTCGAGCCAAAAAGTTGTAACTATTATGGTGAAAAAACACTGCATTTTTAACTCCTCGAATTTATAATAGGAGAATAACATAACTTTTCTCTCTGAAACGATAATATTAGTAAAACATGTTTTATCAAAATCGGTTCAGCCATTGTTGAGATATATAACTTTGAAGTGAAAAAATCGGCGGTTTTCCAACTTTTCTACTTTGTCAGTTATTCTATATCACGACAGCCACTGATATTTAAAATAAAATGCCAAACGTTATTATTACTCCAAGAATATATATAATTAAAGTCACCATGAGTGTACAGCTGTTAATTTTGTATTAGCATTGTATAAGTAATAAGTTAAGGATCTGTAACTATTCGTAATTGATATAATAAGAAATGTAAATTTCGTGATTTCAATATTGACGATCACTGCATGAACTGTGGTTTCGTTGCGCACCAGTGTACCCCGTCCTTTATCGCCGCCATGATTAAATTTTGACAGCGCAGGCCCGCCGGAGTATGTCCGTTAGTTTGAGTCGGGACCTTTACGTGGGTTTTTGTATACCTTTGAAATGAGAACAAAAATATAAATCGAGTTGTAATCGGTCGCATATCTATTAAGTTGTGAACTGTAACATGTGTAGTATATGTGTTAAGTGTTTTATGTGGTTTGAAGTGCACGGAACTATTTGTAATCGGGCGTCAAAAGCGGCCCTCATTACGTTAGGTATGTAAGGCTATTTTTTGTTATTGATAATTTGTGACAGAAATTGCTGCGATTTTGACAAAACTGGCACTTGTTATTTAAAGATTAATAGTGTCTCTATCTACGTCTGACAATATTTTTGTACTCGTTTGCCTAAATTATTCATAAAAAAATCATAAACAAACTACACTGTTTTGCGGCGAATTGCAAAACTGACAATGTAAACATTGCAAATGAAAAAGGTTTTATGATAAATATTTCCCCGGGAACATATACTTTATTTGGTATCAATCGAAGCGTAAACTATTACAGTTTTAAATAAACATAAAATTTACATATGTTATCGATTTAGATTTTAAAATAAAAATATATTTATTGCAAAAGATCTCATTCGAAACGGTATGTTAAGTTTGTGACTTTTAAAAAAAATATTTTACTATGGTGACCGATGTAATTAATTATATAAACAAATTGCCTGTTTCTTTAGCTTTATAACATAAAAAGAATCATAGCAAAAAGTTTAGACGAAGCCAGGCAATCGATTTATTAACAACACAAGACAATGCGCTGCTAATGCCCGGTGAATCTTGAGCACTTTAGACCACCTTTTTTTTTAACGCGAGCACTTGAGTGGCTAGTTTAGTTTAATTTACATCGTATAGTTTAACGACCGACGAGTTCATGTGGTTTCGGGACAGCATCGTTTCTTATCGACCTAGTAATGTACATCGAATTGACATTGTCAGGGACAATGTTGTCTGAATCAAGCTAGGCATTAAAATTCAATATTTCGTTTTGTCAGTTCTCAACAACCTCTGTTTCAGAATCGACCCCGAGTGTTTGCCATCAGCAACAAATCTGCTGGTAGACGGTTTGTCTTCTATCGCGGTAATTAGCTACGGCGGCGCGCATACAAACTAGGACACAGTCAAGCGGATTTAGTATACCTTACTCCTTTGAAACAAGGCTCACAGTTGGTTAAATATATGTATATTCGCTAGTGCCTGATGCCGCGCGCGTGACGTCACGCGCCACGTGTAATCATCCCGAGCCATCATTCGACTTGTTAGAATTATATTTTGAGACATGGCAATCATAAGGCAATGTTGGTGTGGCCGGTAATCTGTCAAATTGCATTGCAATTGTTAGTGAATAAAAAAGTCAAGTTAAATTATAGTGCAAAATTTAATGGATATAATTCACTTACAAGTTACACAGTTATGGCTGTCACAAGCTATTAAAATCCTAAGTCGAATGTTGCCCCAGAATTAACAAAAAACACGTCACATCGTAATGAAAATTTCAGGATGGGCGGTGGGTATTGTGTTCTATTAGAAAGCAGATGATGAAGAGTGTTAAAGGCCTTTGCCTTTAAAAGATCTTTTCACTAGATTGCGTTTTCTGACTGCGGCTAGTCGACCAACGACGTTGTTAACTAAGCGTATGCGTGCCAAATGGCAATGTTGCCGACACTTTTTTAAATTTGAGGATTTGCAGCGTTGAAAGTAAAGAAACAAATGCAGATAGCTTGCGAGCCTTCGACCTCACCCTGTAGGTACCTTTAGTATAATACTAAGGTTAGCGCGTGAGGTAGTGCGACCGCACTTTTGTGATGAAGAAACAAATAAAAAGGCTGGCTGATACCATAGGAGACCGTAGAGCTGGCAGCTTCCTCGCTCAACGCATCAGTATTGCAATTCAGCGAGGAAATGCTGCCAGCGTCTTCGGAACCATTATGTGTCTCTGTGTCTTCCTTAATATCGACTACCTATAGATTTTTTTTTGGCGATGATATTTTTATTTTTATATTTCTTTTTGTTTTGTGATATTGTTATATATGTATGTTTTGTATGTATGTTTATATATAAAAAAGTAAAAGTAAAAGTAGTTTATTCTTCAAATTAGGCATATTACATGCACCTATGAACGTCAATAAACTACCACCGGTTCGGAAAAATAAACCTCTGCCACGAGAAGAACCGGCGTAAGAAACTCGGCGAGGTGTCATTTTTTCAAAACAATATACATTGTATAGTTAAATATAAATTACAGTGTCAGCTACTACAAAATAACTGAAATAACAATGCTACAGTAGAAAACATATTTTCGCGATAGATTACCCGTGCAGGACGCTATCACTGCCAAACATCCCTATCCATGATGTAATCGTTTATCTTATAATATGCTTTTGAAATAAGTGTTTGTTTTACTACAGATTTGAATTTAGAATTACTAAGTTCAGTAATGTGTTTAGGAATTTTATTGTAGAATTTGATACAATTTCCCAAGAACGACTTTTTCGCCTTTACTAGTCTATAGAAGGTTACTTTCAGTTTCCCAGTATTTCTCGTGGCTATTGGTTTATCAGCGTTCGTTGGAAAATTGCCCAAATTCTTCCTAACATACATTATTATTTCAAATATATATAGGGACGGCAGGGTTAGAATATCTATTTCTTTGAAAAATTCTCTTAATGACTCACGTGACCCCAAGTTATAAATTGCTCGGATAGCCCTTTTTTGCAAAATAAAAACAGTTTCAATATCTGCAGCTGATCCCCATAAGATAAGACCATAAGTAATTATACTATTAAAATAAGCAAAGTAAACTAACCGTGCCGTTGCCACATTGGTAAGCTGCCTTATTCTCCTGACTGCAAATGCAGCAGAGCTCAACCTACTTCCTATCGCTGTTATATGGGAACCCCACTGCAATTTTGAGTCCAATGTAATACCTAAGAATACAGTAGAAGTAACAAATTCTAATGTTTGACCATTAAGTCTAATATTTGTATATAAGTTTCTGTTTGATGAGTTCGCAAGAGAGAATTTAATACATTTCGTTTTTTTCGGGTTCAATACTAAGTTATTGGCAGCAAACCAGTCAGATATCATGGAGAGGGTATTATTTGGTTCAATGAGTTCAGTATCTCTCCTATTTACCTTGAACAGTAATGAGGTGTCGTCTGCGAACATTACAATGCCTGATCTTCGGCTTACCATATATGGCAGATCATTTACATAAACAAGGAACAGGAACGGACCTAGAATAGACCCCTGAGGTACTCCCATCTCTACCACTGTCTCTGACGAAATGGCTTTATTTATCGCTACCTTTTGATTTCTCTGTGTTAAGTATGACTTCATGAGATCTAATGCGTGCCCTCTGATGCCATAAAACTTAAGTTTACAAATTAAAGTACCATGATCTACACAATCAAAAGCCTTGGAAAGGTCACAGAACACTCCGATGGCGTCGTGCGACTCTTCCCAAGACTGCAAAATAAATTTTAATAAACTTGCACCTGCATCAGTAGTTGACCTACCCTTCGTGAAGCCGAACTGCTGTGCGTGCAAAATATTGTGAGAATTAAAGTGAGAAACCAATTGCGTAAGCATAATTTTTTCGAATATTTTGCTAAACGCAGGTAGGATAGAAACTGGACGATAATCAGAAGGATTATCTCTATGACCTGATTTGAAAATTGGAACTACTTTACTACATTTCATTAAGTCTGGAAAAATGCCATAGTCTATACAGTTATTAAAAATGAGAGCTAGAGTTGGTGCAACGACCTCCAGAATAGATTCCAGTACCTTGACTGACACGCCCCATAAGTCCTCAGTGCTCTTTATTTTTAACATTTCAAAGGACTTCAGTACATCTAGAGGAGAAACATGATGAAATTTGAAATTAGTTAGTGATTCTAATTTTACGTTGTCATTCAGAAGGGATTCAGCTTTTGTGGTAGATGATGCTAAACTTTGAGTAGTGACTATAGGAATTTTAGAAAAGAAATTATTAAATTCATCAGCTACTTTTACTGCATCAGTTATTAAATTATCCTTTACTTTCAAAGAAATTGTGAACTCTCTATTATTTCTCTTCCCAGTCTCTGTGTTAATTATTTTCCAGACTGTCTTGGCTTTATTATCTGAGGACTTAATTTTATTATTCAAGTGCATTGCTTTTGCTTTTGTGCACACTGTTTTAAACAATTTGGAATAATCCCTAACATACTGATGGAAACATTCGTCAGTGGTGCAAGATCTCCTTTCATAAAGTTGGTATAAGTTATCTCTACTTTTCCGAATTCCGGTAGTTGCCCACTCATTAAATCTCATTTTATTATTTATCTTAATACGCTTTTTACTACAAGTCTTATTAAATTCGTTGCACACTGTATTCAGAAGCATTTTGAATTGATCATTCGGATCATTTGATTCTACCTGGGTGTTCGGCATGGCGACTAGTAGATTAGACTTTAGTAATTCTAGTCTACTTCTACTCAGCGGTCTTATTTCTATAACGCGATCTGGATGTTTTACTTCGCAAGGTAGCCTGACCATCTGAGCTTTATGATCCGAACGAACTCCATTCACTATGCTACTGTCTATATGAGAACTGTTTAACCAAATATTATCTATACAAGTGGCCGAGGTCGGAGTAACTCTGGTAGGTACTTCAAACAAGTAGTCAAAATTGAAAGATTTCAAAAGAGTAATGTACTTATCTTTTTCAGCTGATTGTGATAAAATATCGATATTAAAGTCGCCACAGACCACTACTGACTTTTTACCACTTGTTGCTTTCCTGAGTACATCCTCCATAATTTCCATAAAAGATGTTAAATCACCTGATGGTGGTTTATAAATGCAAATTATCAGATACTGATCCATCTCTGCACAAGCAATCTCGCAAACACGATCAACAGAACAGCCTGAGACGTCTCTACGTTCCTTAAAAGTCAAACCATTTTTCACTAAAATAATAGATCCACCACCCTCTGCTGTAGTTCTGTTGAACGCGCTGGCCAATACGTAATTATTTACATTGAATTTCATCATGTGATTCTTTAACCAAGTTTCTGTTAAGCAGACTACATCTACATTAAACTCTTCCGTAAATAATTCTAAATCTAGTATTTTGCCAGTGAAGCGATTAATATTTTGGTGTAATAAAGTTACACTATCCACTCAAGTGCTCGCGTTAAAAAAAAAGGTGGTCTAAAGTGCTCAAGATTCACCGAGCATTAGCAGCGCATTGTCTTGTGTTGTTAATAAATCGGTTGCCTGGCTTCGTCTAAACTTTATGCTATGATTCTTTTTATGTTATAAAGCTAAAGGAACAGGCAATTTGTTTATATAATTAATTACATATGTCACCATAGTAAAATATTTTATTAAAAAGTCACAAACTTTACATACCGTTTCGAATGAGATCTTTTGCAATAAATACTTTTTTATTTTATAATCTAAATCGATAACATATGTAAATGTTATGTTTATTTAAAACTGTAATAGTTTACGCTTCGATTGATACCAAATAAAGTATATGATCCCGGGGAAATATTTTGCATAAAACCTTTTTCATTTGCAATGTTTACATTGTCAGTTTTTCTATTCGCCGCAAAACAGTGTAGTTTGTTTGTGATTTTTGTATGAATAATTTAGGCAAACGAGTAGAAAAATATTATCAGACGTAGATAGAGACACTATAAATCTTTAAATAACAAGTGCCAATTTTGTCAAAATCGCAACAATTTCTGCCACAAATTATCAATAACAAAAAATAGCCTTACATACCTAACGTAATGAGTGCCGCTTTTGACGCCCGATTAAAAATAATTCCATACACTTCAAACCACATAAAACTCTTAACACATATACTACACATGTTACACTTCACAACTTAATAGATATTCGACCGATTACAACTCGATTTATATTTTTGTTCTCATTTCAAAAGTATACAAAAACCCACGCAAAGGTCCCGACTCAAACTAACGGACATACTCCGGCGGACCTGCGCTGTCAAAATTTAATCATGGCGGCGATATAGGACGGGATACACTGGTGCGCAACGAAACCACAGTTCACGCAGTGATCGTCAATATTGAAATTACGAAATTTACATTTCTTATTAAATCAATTACGAATAGTTACAGATCCTTAACTTATGACTTATACAATGCTAATACGAAATTAACAGCGGTACACTCATGGTGACTTTAATTATATATTCTTGAAGTAATAATAACGTTTGGCATTTTATTTTAAATATTATTGGCTGTCGTGATATAGAATAACTGACAAAGTAGAAAAGTTGGAAAACCGCCGATATTTTCATTTCAAAGTTATATATCTCAACAAAGGCTGAACCGATTTTGATAAAACATGTTTTACTAATATTATCGTTTCCCGAGAGAAAATTATGTTATTAACTTATTATAAATTCGAGGAGTTAAAAATGCAGTATTTTTTATATACACACCATAATAGTTGCAACTTTTTGGCTCGACATATCAGATCTCAATGACCTCGTGTTTACGTGTCTAGGCATTTATAGTTGCTTCAGTCATATTGATCCACGGCTATAAGATACTACTAAATTTCTCTTGGAAATCCTGCTCTGAAAAAAAGACAACAACGAAACATGGACGCTGACTGCCGGGAAGGTTCGCCGGCTTAAAGTGGCACAGCGAGCTATGGAACGCTCAATGCTCGGAATCTCTCTGCGAGATAGAGTGCGGAATGACGTCATTCGCCAACGCACCAAAGTCACCGATATCGGCAAGAGGGTCGCAAAATTAAAATGGCAATGGGCCGGTCATATCTGCCGAAGAGACGATGACCGATGGAGCCAACGGGTGCTGTCCTGGAGACCTCGAGCGGCAAGTCGTAGCGTGGGAAGGCCGCAAGCCAGATGGTCTGACGACATCAAAAAAACGGCAGGGCCAACCTGGACCTGAACTGCTACGTCTAGAAGTTATTGGAAATCCATGGAGGAGGCATATGTCCAGCAGTGGACGCAAATATGCTGAAGAAGAAGAAGAAGAAGAGAAGAGTATAGTAGTAGTAGGTACGGTACCAGAACTGACTATATTGTAATTTCATCATGTCAGCCGAAGGACGTCCACTGCTGGACATAGGACATATATTTATTTGGCACCCCAACAAGTTTTTTTTAACTCTAACAGGTTCTCATTGCTGAGGTGATAAGTTTTATGTGATGTGGTATGTGTGTGGTACACGAGAGCAAAGTTACCTATATGCATATCGTGTATTGGAATCCCTTGATACGCTATAAAATCTATCATAGAATCACTTGCCACGCTCCCTAGTGATTCGACTAAGGCATCCTTCGCTACCTCGGGATTCGAAATTATTACTCGTCGTAAAAAAACGACTGCTCTCTTATTGCACAAATAATTATTGAATCCTTGTCTGACATATCCCATAACCACTAACGAGTAAAATTACAATGAAAATTTAAGAAATTAAATTAAATTAATATTTGAAAAAAATACATCACAAGTAACAACAAAATTCATACACTTATTTTGTGAGGTAAGTATTTTTTATTGGTACGTGGTTTTCACTGCAAATTTTTGGGTGTTAAGTTAAAACGACTATACAATAGTTTATATGCGAGCTACAAATAACTGAGATAACGGTCAATACGAAGCAAAATCAGAACTGGTTTTTTGAAAAAAGAAAACCATACATTCTTATTTCAACCATTACATGGAATATGTGAATTTTATAAATTTATATGATCAGTTGAACAAGTAAAAGTGAACCCTACCTCTACTTCATACATTCATAAATAAAAGGTAAGCAGTTACATTGGTAATGGGCCGCCACTTAGTATGCGTAAAAGAACCTATCAAAAATGAATAAATTAAATTAAACCATTCTGCGACAATAGCCCAGTGTGCATCACGCCTTATGACATAATACGTGGATCCGACGCGAATCGGCGGAAGTGCCTTGTGCAACCACAGTTGCGTACAATAGTATTTATAGACGTCACAAGTTCATTCACCTAATCCTGCATAGAACATACCTAATTGTTCATTATAAGTGGATTTATGTTGATTTGAATAGACGCATTTATTGATTTTAATAGCCTAGTACAGAAATATGGCATAATCACATAATAATGTACGATTTAAAATTAACCTCTCAAAAATTTCATCACTCAACGTACTTTGTTGGAAGAATTTATTACATTCCATTTTAATTAGTATCGAAATATATGCTTCGTCTTATGAAGCAGTAAACCAGCATTAATTTGGTATATAATACCAATTAAAAAATGCACAATTGATTGCTCACAGCATTTTTTAATCGCGAGCTCTCTCGCTGACGTACCGAACTTTGATGGTCATGAAAACAACTTTTATATTTTATAAAAATTGTTCCTTAGACTGCGGTTTTAATTTTTTTAATGTTGCCTCATTCATACTCTACCTATATAACTCAATTAAAAAGCGTTCTTTGCATGTTCCGCATAGCAACAATTTAAAAACCGTTGGAACTCCAACTCGCAACTAGTGTTGCGAGAGCACTGTACGTTTTCCCAAGTCGCAACCCTAGTTGCGGAGAGCACGTGAGTGGTTATTGTGCCTCTCTGTTGTCCTAACAGTCAGTTTAAAGACAAATCCGCAGTTGGAGATGTCGTCCTATCCAAGGTGGAGAGGGAGCTTTGATTTCCGAAAACGGAATTAATAAAAGATGCTAAAGATTTAGCAAGTCTGTCAGTTGTAATACGGTAATCACTAATAGCATTATTAGTGTCAAAAAATATAACGTCACTATGACGGCACGTCAGCTTATATATAAGCTTATTAAGATTACACGCATGACTGTTAGCACTGCATGGAGAAGCAGAATAGGGTAATGCGCCTATAATAACATTTTTAGCACCTAGCTTAGACAGGCAGTCAAACTCAGCCTTCATCTCAGAGTACCTAATATTTGAACCATCACCCAACATTAATACAATTGTTGTTTGTTCATCTATATGGGTATGTTTGATGTTATCTATAATTTTTAGAAATGAGGCATCGGGCATACAATGATTTATAACACAGCTGTTGAGAATATTATTACATAGAATTTTGCCCAATCCTCGCCCTATCCTATCTGAGAAAACAAGGGTTCTACTCACATTATTAGAGGCTGGAGTTATAGTTTCCGGTGACACCGACAAGCTGCTGTCCGGCACTGATGAGTATACTGCATGTCCGGGCATAGGATGAGCCTGCCGGAGCCCACACTCACATTCATACGAAGACTGCTTGGTAAGCAGTGCTTCCAAACATTCCTCGTTGTGGTGGCACAGCTCCAGAAGTTCATCCGCTGCCAGAATATGTTCACTGATTTGCTTCTGGGATATTACATATTTATTACTTAAATCTCTCAAAGAATTTTCTAATATGTTCAGTTCGGCTTGCAGTTTCTCAGTGTCAGTTTCATAAATGGTTCTACTGTAGCATAATTGCTCATTACAAGAATTTAATTCTTTCAGAACACTGACATGATTTTTTCTCAATGTAGTAATTTTATGAATATTAATATGCTGTCTGTACAGTCGTTTTGATTTTCTTATAAATCTATTTAGCTTAATATACTTTTTGTATTATTATAAAAGTATATAAGTAGGTATGTTATA
The DNA here is from genome assembly GCA_905163555.1 of Notocelia uddmanniana. NCBI lineage: Eukaryota > Metazoa > Arthropoda > Insecta > Lepidoptera > Tortricidae > Notocelia > Notocelia uddmanniana. The sequence goes on from LR991066.1 coordinate 25,703,153, forward strand.
AATATTTTTATTATAAATTATGTTTAACTTGTTTCATATTGTCTCTGCGCCACCTACTGCATATACGAGTATTATTTTCTTTTTTCCCACTACCCAAAGGTTGTCTGGAAGAAATCGCTCTTTAGCGATAAGACCGCCTGTTATCTACCTCTACCTACATATAACTGTTTTTTATTTTCTGTTTGTAATGTTTCATTTGTGCGAGGTGTGCAATAAAGAGTATTCGTATCGTATCGTATCGTAACCATGCCTTGGGGCGACCCCTTATGCACTAATTTATTTTGATTAGTTTTAGTCCTTAGTTACGTTTTTGTTTTATCCATTTATAATTAGTCCTCTATTTATATGTATGTACATAATTTATGATATCATAAAATCAATAACATTAAGCTGTCATGTATGTTTGCTTTATAGCATAGCCATAAGCAAGAGCAGAGCAATCGAGACCCTTCATCAGTCGTTAAATTTGACGTGCGGAATAAATGATGAGATTGAAATATATGCACCCGTCAACCACTCAAACTGACGCCACTGGATGAACCCGTTGTCATGGCGACAGATGCCACGCAATTGTGACCCTTGCTGTGAGGTATTAGGGGCTGGTGGTAGCTTATCATAACGAGATGGATGTAATTCATTACCGCGCTGCCGGTGTTTAGCCGGCTTAATAATTCAGCGAGATTAGAGCCCTGATACCGCCGGTGCCCGTGCTAGCCAAGTCTGAGAGATACATATTGTAGTAGTTCAGTCAGTATACGTACATATCGTACCAACCTAGACTACAGAGTAAACATATTATTTTCCTTACAAAGTATCCGTCTTGAGTGTAGTAATTAAACATTTGTGTTATTGTAGCCTAATTCAGGTACAATTTTGAAGAATATGCTCAAAATTGAAATGTAAAATGTGACTTTCTCTCAAAAACTTTTTAGTGGCTAATTACAAATTTCCGTTTATTTATGTGGTAATGAGACAATGGAGCCAAGGGATAAAAAGTTTACCATAAAAACAGTGAATAAAATAGAAGACGAACGAAGAATAGAATAAATTCATTTACAGTACATATGATGCTACTTTACCACACGAGTGCGGTAATCAGCAGATTACGTGAATATGTCTGTAGACGACAGACCCTACCCTCCCCTAATGTACCTAGCACGTAATTTAGAAACAAATAAAGATAAGACGTTAGCTAGGTAAATGTAAGAGTAACCCTGTTATTCAAAATGGAATATTTAAGAAATATTGTCATATTTACGTAAATATTAGAACCTTGTCGCACTAAGCGGAAGGAATAACTCTTTAGGGCGAGTTTATTCATTTCAGCAAGTATTATGACACAATTCGAGTGATTGCGCAATAATACTTGGAAGTTTCCATACGCAGTAGAATGAAAGATTGCGTAATAATGTAAAATATATCGATCGTAGATCAAAATTACGCTATGAAAATGGCATGTTTGTGAGCTAACTCACAAACAGTTGACTCTGAGACAATAAGGTTTTTATTATATAAAGTAGGCGCTGAGGCGCATATTATAAGCCCTGTTTGAATCACAGGCACTAAGAAATGGTCGCGCAGCGAATTTCTTAAGATTGAATAATTTCAGAATAGTCGTTTTTACACAACGTTCTTCCCTCTCAGAGCCAATATTAGGGAGACTCTGTCCAAGTATAAAGGGTCACGTGTGACCACACCGAACGCCGACTCGATGAGTCCTAGTACAGGCCAGTGAGATAATCACAGCCTCCGCAATCCGCGGAAAACCGCGAGATTTGTAAGATTCCCTATTTATACTCGGACAGCGCCTCGTAGCGTGCGCAACTTCATGGTGCTCACGTTACGGTCAGCCATTACGAAAGAAAGGAGGTGAGTTCGCAACGTACTTCACTTAGTACCGAAGAGACACTCCAAGGAAGAAACCCAGAACAAGAAAGAAAAAGTGCGTTGGGAACTCAGCTCAGGAAAAGTTTAGGAATCTAGACATTGTGTCCTAGATTTAGATAAAATCAGTGTTAAAGTCATTATAAATAAGTAACTTTATTATATACAGTGTTAACTTCCAAATACGTTTTATTAAGAACATAATCTGTGATAAACAATATAAGCCATTTACAATCCGTCCGGACTTCTTATTTACTTGTTACGAATCATAAGAAAAAGCAGAACCAAGGTGGCACCAATATTAGAGTAGAGTCAGTCACTGTTATTTTACGAGAGGAACTACCAGTCATTTGTATACAGTCCACTTTAAACATTTATATTTTTGGGCCTAATCAATCAGGATTAGTGCATCATTTACATTTTGGTCCTTAGCGATCCGAATCTTTTAGGATATCAGTGCAAGTGTTAAATTCAGTGCCGAACATTCGAACATTCGCGAAGTGCGTCGTGACGCGAATCGCGACGCGTAGTAGTGAACGAATTTTTGTTGTGGAAAACTACGATTAAGGGCGTCGGGACTTAATGCGTAGTAGTGTTAAAGTAATTATTTCGAGAACAAATTATTATTTTTATACGTGATTCGTAAAAGTGAACAGATTTTATTGTTGTAAACTGCGATTAAGGGCGTCGAGACTTAATGCGTAGTAGTGTTAAATTATAATTATTTAAAGAACAAGTTTTTTTTTTTTTTTATTTACGCGACGCGTAATAGTGGACGGATTTTATTTTTGTAAACTGTGATTAAGGGTGCCGGTACTTAATGCGCAGTAGTGTTAACGTATAGCTACGGTGGTTTATATTGTTTTTTGACTGTGAGAACTTAATATCCGAGTGATTTAAGATCGTATACTCGTCGGAACGAGTACGAACGGGTTTTGTTTTGTATATCAGCCGAACGCTGATGCGCACTTAATATCCGAGCGATTTAAGTGCGTATACTCGTCGGAACGAGTACGAGTAGGGTTTTCTTGTGTATATCAGCCGAACGCTGATCGATCCTGAATGCGATTCAGAATCACGTGTGTCTTTCTAAAGTCGGTACTAGTCAATTAGGTCGTCATACTGAGCTGAGTCAGGGCGAATGAAGACGCCCGCGAATCGGAGAACCCGATCCCGATCTTCTCCTTCGGCGCGCGTCATGACCACGAGGTCGAGAACGTCGGACCGCGACGCGGAGGAGCGACGCCTGTTCCTGAGGGAGGGCGCGGATGCTGCGCAGCAACGAAGAGCCGCGGCCGCTGGATCGGCTGCTGGCGCAACCACTGACGCCGCTGGCGTCGCTGGAGCTGCTGCTAGCATAGCTAGCATGTCTGCCGGAAAGGCTGGCGGACCTGCTGGCGTAGCTGGCACGTCTGCTAGCATGGCTGGCAGGCTTGCTGGAAGGGCTGGCATGACCGGCACATCGGCTGGCATGGCTGGCACATCTGCTGGCATGACCGGCACATCGGCTGGCATAGCTGACACGTCTGCCGGAAAGGCTGGCGGACCTGCTGGCATGTCTAGCACGTCTGCTAGCATGGCTGGCAGACCTATTGGCGCCGCTGGCACCGCTGGTGTGGACGCTGGCGCCAACCCTATGGCCCGAGAGGCCATCTCCGAACAGTCCAGGTTTCCCCTATCTGCACTCCGAGGCCAGAACGAGCGCCCGGAGCGATAGGCAGAACGGGAACAAAGGGACAGAAGAAGAACGAAGACCGCTAGCGCCGCCGCTGGCGCCGCTGGCGCTGGTGGCACCGCTGGCTTTAATGCTGACGCTGCCGCTGGCGCCGACGGCGATCCAGCTGGCAGTGCTAGCAATGCTGCTGGCACCATCACCGGTGCCCCTGGGGCATTCTCCGAACCGACTTGGTTCCCTCCATCTGCACTCCACGCTCAGAACGAGCGTCGGGAGCGAACGGCAGAGCAGGGGCCCTCGGACAAGAGGCCCAGGAAGACAGCAAACGTGAGTAAGCACCGAACTGGCACCGGGGCCGCGCCAACGGCCTTGGTGCACGAACAGCCACCAAGATCTCCGAGCATCCACGAACGGGGAAGATGGCGCCGCGAGGACGGCGGCCGTCTGCGACCACGGGAGCAACAGCCAGACGACGACGCATGGGACCGAACACGCGTCATCGATCGCGAACGGGCTGAGCATCACCCAGCGACGAGTGGCGAAGCAGCATTGAGGAATGTTGCCTTCGCGGACCTCGTCCAGTCCACCCCACACAGATCTCCGAGACCGGCGAGCACGGTTTCGCACCGGAGCAGTCGCGCCACAGGCCTACGACTGCAAGCCGAAGCCGAGACTGCAGAACAGCTGGTGCAACTGCGCCGAGAACAGCTGGCGATCGAAACCGACCTAGTAAACAGGCGGTTACAGGCAAGAATTGCAGAAATAGACTCAGAAAGTTCCGGTGGTAGCGACCGAATCACCCGATGGGTGGACGAGTCCGCAGAGCGACACGACGTGGAAGACCGTCGAGTGCTACGGACCCGGGACAACGAACCAGTCGTCTCGTACGAACGAGTACCAGTCCTCGCTCAAGTGGAAGAAACGCCGAGGCGTCCAGGAGAGCGGATCCCGATCAGAACCGAACCGAAGAAGCTGGAGCGCGCGACCATGAACTACGGCCGGCGCCCCCTTTCTCCAACCCAGGGACTGGAGTACGAGTACGAAGGTGAGCATGAACCAGAACGCGTGAACGAGCCCATGACGCCTCGTTCGAGGTTCACAGCGACGACGACCCCAGAAGGTATGGTAGAGTTGTTTGAACGGATGCAGAGCGCAGCCCGTCCAGCAACCAAGGAGGTGTACGAACTGCCACACTTCCACGGGGACGTCAGTGAGTGGCGTTGCTTCCTCAACACATACATTGAGAGCAACAAACGCTATAAGTTTAGCGGCTACGAGAACGCCGCGCGCCTGAGGGCCGCGATCAAAGGTGAGGCGAAGGCGTGCGTGCAGCACATCCTGTCGACGGCGACCACACCAGACCTGGTGATAAGGATACTGACGAAGCAGTATGGTCGCAAAGATTTCCTAGTGGACAAGGCGCTAGAAGATCTCAAGAAGCTGCCACGCGTCGGGTCGAGCGCGAACGACCTCAACACCTTCGCCATCCAGGTCATGAACATAGTAAGTACGCTTATGGATCTGGACGATGCGCACTACGCGAACAACCCGCTACTAGTGCGCGAGGTGACGGACAGATTGAGTCCGCATCTCCGATCGCGCTACTGCGACTACGCCCGAGGGCAGAGGAGCGGCGGCCTAGCAGAAATCCAGGTGATGGCAGATTTCTTGCTCGAAGAGAGTGATCTGCAGCTGGAATTCACCCACGCTAGCGCTCCCACCGTGAAGAACGTGCCACGGGGAGCACCGCCACAGACGAACGCACCGAAAACCCAGAACCGGAATGACAACCGCCCGCCGCCGCCCCAGCAGAACCGATGGGGCCCGCCGCAGCCGTTGCCTTCAAAGGTGGCGTACGTGACCGAACAGGTACAGCCATCACGGGTCCAGGTATGCCTCTATTGTAGCGCGAGTCATCGAACGAACGAGTGCCGGAAACTGCAGGCTCTGCAACTACCGGCGAGATGGGACTGGGCGAAGCAGAACAGAATCTGCTTCAGATGTATGGACGCCAGGCATCAGCGCTCTCAATGCCGAGCGAAAGGCTGCAGTGTTCCTGGCTGCCAACATCCCCATCACAAGCTGCTCCATCCGGATGAACCACGATCGCCGACGCCGTGTGAACGAGGCGCGGCACAGGGAGCGACTCGTGGACCCCGCACCCAACCGAACCTGGACAGCGGGGTAGAGCAGAGCAGCTACGCGAGTAACGCCGAGGAAGCTACCGAGGTATTACTCAAAGTTCTCCCCATAACGATATCGGGCCCCAAGGGCGACGCCCATATCTACTGCTTGCTGGACGAGGGATCGACCGTCTCACTCCTCGAGCAGAAAGTCGCTGACCTGGTTGGAGCTACTGGACCACAGGATCAGTTGACAGTGCGCGGCGTTGGAGGGATCGCGCACAGCGGACACTCCGAACAAGTGTCGGCCTATGTACGGTCAAGGAATGGAGGCTTAGCTTACCCCGTAAGACTACGAACGGTAAGTAACCTCGGCCTGAGAGGCCAGACCGTCAACGAAGATCTGCTGAATCGATACGAGCACCTGCGAGAAGCACGCGGTGCAGTATGCAGCTACGGTGCGCCGCAGCTGCTGTTAGGTGCCGACCACTGGCACCTGCTGGTACCCGAGGAGATACGAACCGGACCAGGAGACGGCCCCGTCGCTATAAAGAGCGTGCTGGGGTGGGCGCTCTTCGGTAAGAACCCCGGTTATCTCGGAACGAAGGAACAAACGGTGTACCACGCGACGTGCGAACGTGAGTCGCACGACGCAGTTAACCCAGCGGAAGATGCCACCCGCCTGCGAACGAGCCAGAAGGTGAGTATCAGAGAAAGATGTCCCACGAGTCCCGCCTTCTGGAGCCAGGCGGAGGACCAGTGGCCACCAGTCATATCCACCAAGAGCGTGGAGCCGACAGAGCAGCGAAAGAAGGAGGTAGTCCTCGCGACAACGCATGAACCGGCCACAGCGCTACCGGACATCGAACGGTTCAGTAGCCATGAACGCGTCGTAAGGACAGTCGGGTACATGTTGTTGTTCATAGAGAAGCTGAAGTCTCGAGACAGAAGGAGACAGCTGGAAGCGAGGCATCTACGAGCGGCGGAGCATTTGCTGGTGCAGAGGAGCCAGCGAAATAGCTTCCCAGAAGAATTAAACACACTAGCTGCTGGAAAGAAGCTAACGAAGCAGTCTAAGTTGTATAAGCTCGATCCCGAGCTCTCGTCAGATGGTCTGCTGACGATGAGGACCAGGCTGAGCCGTGCACCAGTACGGTACACGGCTGAGAAGCCCATCATTTTGGATGGTAGGGAGCCCTACACCAAATTGCTTGTAAAGCGCGCCCATTGCCGGGGCGCGCATGTTAATAATGAAAGTGTTGTTAATGATTTAAGGCAGAACATGTGGATACTGCATCTGCGGCCGAGCGTGCGCGCCGTAGCACAGGCGTGCGCACTCTGCCGCCTACGTCGCGCGATCCCGCGCGCGCAGCCTCTGGGGGACCTCCCGCCTGAGCGGCTAGAGGCCTACCAGCGCTGCTTCACCCACGCGGCCCAAGACTACTTCGGCCCGCTGTGGGTAACGATCGGCAGGCGACGCGAGAAGAGGTGGGTCGCCCTGTACACGTGCCTGGCGACACGTGCGGTCCACCTAGAAGTCGTGCACAGCCTGTCAACCGACAGTGCCATCAACGCGCTACGACGCTTCGCGGCGCGTCGTGGATGGCCACAAACCATGTGGAGCGACAACCAAACGTCGTTCCACGCGGCCGCCTTAGAACTAAAGGCGGCCCGAGAAGAATGGTTGCCAGCACTCCAGAAATACGGACTGCAGCATCGACTGAACTGGCGTTTTTTATCACCCCGGCTGCGCCATCACAGGGCGGCAGCTGGGAGAGAATGGTGAGAACCATTAAAAATGCATTGAGCTACACGTTAAAAGAGAAGGCGCCGAGTGAAGAAATCTTCCTGACACTTCTGGCGGAAGTAGAGAACGTAGTGAACGCCAGACCACTTACCCACGTACCAATGAACAATGAAGACGACGCCGCGCTGACACCGAATCATTTCCTGTTGTTGTCAGCGAACGAGCAATTAGTCATCGGTCCCTGCGAGGAAGATGACCGAAGAAGATGGCGCCAAGTACAGGCGCTCGCCAACCACTTCTGGCGAAGATGGGTGAAAGAATATTACCCACTGTTGGCCCCCCGTCAATCCTCCGGCGGTGGGAACCAACAGATCCACGTCGGCGACTTAGTGTTGGTCGCCGACCCCGCAAGCCCTCGCAACGTATGGCCGCGAGGGCTAGTCGTGGCCACCTATCCAGGGCCCGACGGAAAAGTGCGGAACGTGGATGTCCGCACAGCGAACGGCGTGTTACGTCGAGCTTCATCACGGCTGGCCGTGCTAGTGCCAGCCGCGCCGAGCACCGAGCCTGCATCGAGTGTAGACGACAGACCCTACCCTCCCCTAATGTACCTAGCACGTAATTTAGAAAGAAATAAAGATAAGACGTTAGCTAGGTAAATGTAAGAGTACCTATTCAAAATGGAATATTTAAGAAATATTGTCATATTTACGTAAATATTAGAACCTTGTCGCACTAAGCGGAAGGAATAACTCTTTAGGGCGAGTTTATTCATTTCAGCAAGTATTATGACACAATTCGAGTGATTGCGCAATAATACTTGGAAGTTTCCATACGCAGTAGAATGAAAGATTGCGTAATAATGTAAAATATATCGATCGTAGATCAAAATTACGCTATGAAAATGGCATGTTTGTGAGCTGACTCACAAACAGTTGACTCTGAGACAATTGAAAATAATTGAAATTGAAATTGAAAATAATTTATTCATGACAAACACACCGGAAATATTAACAATAAGGTTTTTATTATATAAAGTAGGCGCTGAGGCGCATATTATAAGCCCTGTTTGAATCACAGGCACTAAGAAATGGTCGCGCAGCGAATTTCTTAAGATTGAATAATTTCAGAATAGTCGTTTTTACACAACGTTCTTCCCTCTCAGAGCCAATATTAGGGAGACTCTGTCCAAGTATAAAGGGTCACGTGTGACCACACCGAACGCCGACTCGATGAGTCCTAGTACAGGCCAGTGAGATAATCACAGCCTCCGCAATCCGCGGAAAACCGCGAGATTTGTAAGATTCCCTATTTATACTCGGACAGCGCCTCGTAGCGTGCGCAACTTCATGGTGCTCACGTTACGGTCAGCCATTACGAAAGAAAGGAGGTGAGTTCGCAACGTACTTCACTTAGTACCGAAGAGACACTCCAAGGAAGAAACCCAGAACAAGAAAGAAAAAGTGCGTTGGGAACTCAGCTCAGGAAAAGTTTAGGAATCTAGACATTGTGTCCTAGATTTAGATAAAATCAGTGTTAAAGTCATTATAAATAAGTAACTTTATTATATACAGTGTTAACTTCCAAATACGTTTTATTAAGAACATAATCTGTGATAAACAATATAAGCCATTTACAATCCGTCCGGACTTCTTATTTACTTGTTACGAATCATAAGAAAAAGCAGAACCAAGGTGGCACCAATATTAGAGTAGAGTCAGTCACTGTTATTTTACGAGAGGAACTACCAGTCATTTGTATACAGTCCACTTTAAACATTTATATTTTTGGGCCTAATCAATCAGGATTAGTGCATCATTTACAATGTCGAAACTTTAAAGAGCCATATGTACTGTAAAACATTGTACGATACACGTGCGAACAGGTAATTCGCAACTCGTGTCGATTTAAAACACTCCCTTCGGTGGTGTTTCAATTTATCACCACTAGTTGCGAATTTCCTGTTCTCTGCACTTGTATCGTAATGTACTATTGTGAACAACTAAACTACATGAAAGAACGTTACATAAATCCTAAATTTAAAGAAGGAATCTAATGTTGTCTCAAACAAGAAGTTTCACTCAGCATTAGTCCGAGACATGGGGTGCAACGACGTTGATTTTCAGTGGATCCGATGGGACAGGGGAGCGCCCGCGTACCGGGCGCGGTATGCGAGATTAAGCAACGTGGGGGCGGTATGCGAGGTTAAGCAACGTGGGGGCGGGCCAGTTCTTGGATGGGTGACCGCTTTGAGTGGTTACTAACTGAGCGCTCCCGTGCTTTGGAAGGAACGTTAAGCCGTTGAATCCGGTTGCTGTCTACAACAGCAACCGACACATTTTTTTTATGCTTGACTGACTAGCGTTTGGCCTTAGTTTCACCTAATGGAAAATGACAAGGCCTAAGATGTTGCTCGCTGGTTCAGTAAAAGCGTATTCACTCTTGCCTTGAAGAGACCTCGATTAGATTAGAAGTTTGCATTAGAAAAGAAGAAGTAAATCCCTTCGTGCAAATAAATGATAGACTGACAACGTAAGGATGTAACCGATCACCAGGTCTGGACGCCCCGTGATGGAACGGGGAAGACGGAATTAGGTGTTGTGTTCTCAGTTTTGGACTGTGGTCTTTTGAATGATAGGCGTAATTTTATTAACATACATTTGTTTATTCAGACAAACATGTGAAATAACAAAAAAGAAATTACTCTAACTTAAAAATAATTAAAACTAACCTAAAAAATCTAAATTTGGCCCCTTAGGCAGGCAGCATTCCCGCGCTGAATTGCAATAGCGATTCTTTGTGCGAAGAAGCTGCCCGCACGAGGATCGCCTGTTGCCTCCCGCAAACGTTTTCTGAGCATCCTGTGAAGTCCACGCGCGCCTTTGCCCCACGAGCCGAGAGTCTCGACACCGAATGCAGCGAACTCGTATTGGGTGCCGAGACACTCGTATTAGGTGGCCTTAAGCCGTTCTCGAGCGTCTGCCGCGGCCCCGGCACGCCTGTTGGTCGATGGGAGGTAGGACGCAGACAAAGTGTCGGCACATGTGTCGTCCCACACTAGAGCGCGACCCATCCTCCATGGAATTAAAGACATCCCGTCAGGGCGCTTGCCATCGCCCCGCACGATCTAGGGCTCCAGAGCAGCGGGAACGTTTGCGCTGATGAGCGCCCTTCTCAGGATGTCGTTGAGTGCGGCGTGGCGGGATAGGCGGCCGGCGCCGAATAAACAGGCAAGCCCATGATGGCCCAGACGATCGACAGGGGCCCCACAGGATGCACAGTTGTGGTAATTTTTAGTTGGGGAAGCAATATGAACTAGAATTAAACCAGCTGTACGTGCTTTATCTTCTAAAATGCACTATAGTTGCGATATTTGCAGTGTGAAATCATATTGGGTCTAATACTAATACTGAATTCTGCTTCAGTGCAACATCTTGTAACGTTTCTGATTTAACAACTTAACAGCGCAACGAATCGGCTGTACATGAACAAACGTGACTATAAAAATAAATATAAATCCATCTCAGAACTTACTGAGTCCACACACGCCGCGGCTATGTATTCAGCGCGCCGATAGAAATGAAACAATCGACACGAACAGCTCTCAATCGCGGGAAAGTGCGTTGGTATACACCCCTGCACATGTTACATGATAATTAAGACCTTTATTCCCACACATAAAGGGCTACTTTCCAGGTTGCGAGGCTACGTGGGCGTGGGTACACCGCATTGTGATTCCGGCCGCGCGCCGAGCCGCCCTGACAGATCTGCACCGCGCGCTTTCACGAGAATTTAACATGATTTCTGTGAGATAAAGAGACGTAAAATCTTTTATTTTGCTGAACAAATATACGGTTTCCGTGACTGTAAAGAAATCAGAAATGTTTTCTAAAATGTTCCTATTTTTACTGCTAACGGTGTTCAGCTCTTCGCGTTTGTATATGCTTTATAAACGGGTTTTACTAGATCAGTACTTAAAACAAACTAGAACTACATACTTTCTGCTAACTTATGGTTAGTTTACTGCAGAATTGTTCAACTAACGAAAAAATGTGGTTAAAATCAATTTGCTTTTCCGCCATTCGATATTGTTTTTTGACAGCTCGGTATACTTATCAATGAGTTTTTGGCGTAATTTGTCGATTTGTACTTTTTAAGACTTATAGCCCTTTTATTACAAAACACATACTTCGTTACTAACTTCACTATTTTTCACCAAGACTTTCCTTGAATCGTCACAAAATCGCAGTTGTTGGCAGATATGTAGACCAACTTGGGCATATTTAGGCTGGGTTGCACCGACTTACGATCACAGACCGGTCAACGTTAAATATGGCGTCGGCAGCTGTCATCCCATAGAAACTTGTCAAACTCTCCATACATTCAAATTTTAACGAACACAGGTTACGATTACAGACGGTTTGGTGCAACCCAGCCTTAATCTTCACTCGTTATATAGGCAAACTATAGTGACTAACACCTCTCCTAAGTGGCAGGTGGAAGCCATTGAAGATTTCATGAGGACCCTAGACTAAGCGAAAATAGTAAAAAATGCAAAAATGCACCTTTCGCCGTGGAGCAAGTAAGTACCTATGATTATAACTTGAGTGCTCGTACATTAAGTCAGGACAGGATAAGTTTCGTACTTACGATCTGGGTTTGTACGGTCGCTGTCCAATTTTCCAGCGTGCGACAGATTGATCTTTCTAATTACATTTCTCGAATGACTAGCATAAGTTTGACAGTTTTGATTTGATCCGTTACGTAATCGACTAGCAGGCGTGACGTTCTTCCTGTTCGTGTGCGACGGCGACGGCGCGAGCCGCGGTCTGTCTGCCGACTGTCAAAACGCGCTCGTCTCTAGATAAACACATAAATCTCTGTTTTTTTATACCACGTCGGTGACAAACTAGCATACCGCCCACCTCATGGTAAGCATGCGCATTGACGAACCTTTAAAAATTATACACTCCTTTCTTGAAGAATCCCATTATGGCTGGGTTGCACCAAACCGTCTGTAATCGTAAGATGTGTTCGTTAAAATTTGAATGTATGGAAAGTTTGACAAGTTTCTATGGGATGACAGCTGCCGGCGCCATATTTAACGTAAATCTGTCTGTGATTGTAAGTCGGTGCAACTCAGACTAAGTCTTGTACTGTTATATTATGCCACTCGTACTTGTCTCCATATTTGGTTATAACATTATATATGGGCCTTATTTTATTCACAATCACAATTATATAACGCAATAAATGGAAAATGAAAATATTATTAGGTACTCATTAACGGATTACTTTAATTACATCAAACAAAGCCCGTACACTGCTGCTAAACTACCAACTTGCTAACGCACTTTTAACTCTATTGACCGTTGTTATAGATTCAAAATGAAATGGCAATGTTTTTCAGCTGTATCATAACGTATTCGGTAACCCAAATCACCAGCAATGACGCCTCATTTCCATGCATTATTGACATTTATCAGCGATCGCCCAACATTAACTGATTGCTTATCGGACTCGAATAATTTAATAAATGCCCTTTTAAACGTTCGTCAAACTGTTGTCTGGTATATAACATGTTAAAACAAACTGAATAGGAATAAGAATTTATCAGAAACTAAATGTCCAAATGGTATGATCTGTCAATCACCATCAAGTGTACATCATACTTTAAGAGAAAAGAGATATGCCGATGTAATGACCAGCGACGGTCATATGATTAGAAAATATCTGGTTCACGAGTTCTTAGAAGACGACATCCACAGGACATCGCTTTTAACAATGTCTTAGTGACGTCGAATGTCTTAGTGACGTCGAATGTCTTAGTGACGTCGAATGTCTTAGTGACGTCGAATGTCTTAGTGACGTCGAATGTCTTAGTGACGTCGAATGCCTTAGTGACGTCGAATGCCTTAGTGACGTCGAATGTCTTAGTGACTTCGAATGTCTTAGTGACGTCGAATGTCTTAGTGACGTCGAATAACGAGATATGACAGTGAGAGTACTCGTATCGTATGACATGCCGAGCATGTGACATTTTGTGACCTACAATCAATTTCTATGTCGGCTTGTTGAATTTCATGTAGTCTCCCATACCCACCATCCACCATAATATTATTAATAAATAAATATAAATAAATATTGTGGGCCAATCTTACACAAATCGACCTAGTCCCAAACTAAGCAAAGCTTGTACTATGGATGCTAGATAACGATTATACATACTTGTATTGATAAATACATACTTAAATACATAGGAAACATCCAAGACCCAGGAACAATATTTGTGATAAATACACAAGTAATCCCCGACCGGAATTCAAACCCGGGACTTCCGGCTTCGTAGACAGGGTCACTACCAACTAAGCCAAAGTGGTCGTCAAATACGAACAATACAATAAAGATACGCTTAACTGCACATCTCACATAATAACAGCATATATTGTACATACAAAAGGGAGACAGAAGTAATACGACAGATGGTTAATAATTAACCTATACCTTTTCTATTTTCGTGGCGAAAACTTGCGAATTAGATAGCAATTCATCAGGGTATGACTGGGTTATGTGGTATTTCAACCCATCAAAAACTTTACGGCAATCACCATCAGTGCTCTCATGATTCCAGGATCACTCACACTTAAGCACTACACTAAATTCTAATCATTCCAATTACGAGGACTTGTAACAGTTTCGTATCATTATTTTTAGTTCATTGTCATTGTGCCCATGTATACGTAGACTAAATTAGAAACTATACAACAAAAATCCGCACAAGCAAACAAATCAAACTTAATCTATCACAATCGAAAAAAAATCTCAATAAAAACAAGCGGAGGCGAAGTAAGAGCAAATTGTTTCAACCCTAATGAATGTAAATCTGGGAACAAGCGGCGAACGGCAACGCGACGGGGCGGGTCGCGGGTCGCCTCGGAGAGCTTAGTGATGTGCTGTTCAAAGTATTCTCTGCCCCGAGAACAAGGACCATTCCTTAAATGAAAACGATAACATCCATAAGTCATAAGTCATAAGTTATTTATTCGTAAAGCCATTTTACACTTTATTAAATGGTACATAATATTTAAATATGTCGTAATAAATAAACAAATATCAATTTGAAATTGATTTAACTTAACATTATTTCTAATACTACAAAAGTGAGAGTTAGTTGACGTCCTTTTTGTGAAAATTTTGGTACTCGTCATAATCATAAAACGGGTGCTCAACAAGCCATTGTTTAAGGTGATATTTAAAACTGGCCAAGCTCTGGGCGCTGGTAATGCTGTCAGGTAGGTTGTTGTAGACGGCGGGCCCCATGACATGGGTTAGTTTGGCCGACTTGGTCATTTTACACCCCACGCCGACTAGCTTGTGGGCATTACGTGTATTGTAATTGTGTACCATGCCATGTGTTTTGTAGGCTGTTAGGTTTGACCTCACATACGTAGCCACCTGCAAAATAACTATTGCTGGTAACGTCAATATCCCCAGTTTTATAAAAGAGGGTCTTGCAGGAGTGTTGTGGGGGACTCGGGCTATTATTCTGACTGCGCGTTTCTGGAGACGGAATACCCTTTTCCACTCGGCACAGCGTCCCCATAGCTCCGCACCGTACTGGATTAGCGAGTGCACCGTGGCAAAATAGCATGCGCGCGCGACCTCGTCCGTCACCAACCTGGTTACTCTTCCCAATGCAAAGCACGCGCTGCCAATTCTTCCACTGAGTCTGTTAATATGATGATCCCACTTAAGACAGATGTCAATTTCTAACCCTAGGAAAATGGTGCTACTTAATTGCTCCAAAGCAATCCCACCTACAGAAATAGCAAGCGGTCTTGCGCTACGGCCTGATAGATTGAATACCAGGTAGTGGGTCTTCTTAAGGTTCAGCGCTAGACCATTAGCATTAAACCACTGTGCAAGCTGCGCCGCGGTTTCATTTAATTTACTCTCGATGGTGTCCACCGAATGCGCTGTGACGATTGCAGCAACGTCATTGGCATACATGAGAATTTCAGCAGCCTGAATTGCATTTTTTTTTTTCAAAAAAGTTACATTTTTCTAATTGAGATTTACTCGCCAAACTAAACGTTTGATGGCGAGACACGCTTATTTATTTTAACAAAAGTAACTTAACCTATTTCATGACCAGTTTAATTGCTAATGAATTTTTAATCAAACCAAATGTTCTTAACCAAATATTTCTTCACAGTATACAGCTTTGTGAGAAGGAAAAAAAAAACATATTGTAGCTAAAAGAGGCTTGACAAGTTTCATAGACATAAGTTCTAACCAAGTAGAATAAAATTTGTTAGGTTAGGTTAGGTCATCCAGGAGCCATTCCTTTAATTTTGTTTTTAATATAAATTTACTAAACAATGGAGTTTGTCTTAATAGACTTATTTGGTTAAAAGTTTTAGGTACTATAAATGCTGACACTCTTTGCCCATAATAATTGTTAGTCCTAGGTTGGACAAGTTTCTTTTCTCTGACACTTCTAGTATTATATGTATTTTTAATACTTAATTTATACTCGTTTCTGTAGTAATGCTCCAAAGCGATCAAATATTTGATTTTTCTGTCTACTGGTAGTATTTTACAAATCGGAAACCGTTTATCATATTCTCCTTTACAATTTTGCTTAACCTTCTTACTAACTAAGAACTTAATCAGTCTTTTTTGTAATTGTTTAATTTCTTTTATGTAAGTGACAAAAGTTCGTCCATAAACAATGAGCCCATAACTGATAAGTGAGTCGGCCAGTGCATAATAAACAATCCGTAATGTGTTTTTATTAATTACTCTGTTTAGTTGGTAGAACTTTCCTAACACAGACCTCAACCTATCACAAACACTGTTTACATGTGGTTGCCAGTTGAAGTTTGTATCTATCGTTAAGCCTAAATATTTAAATGTTTCAACATACTCCAATTTAGTACAGCTACAATTGATCTTATTAGCATGTAAACAATCGTCGGCAGATCGTTCAGCAACAAAGAGAATAATATCTTTTATTTTTTGTTGTTTATGGATCAAGTGTCTATCTTGACTATAAATATTATCTCATATTCATATTCATATTCATTTATTCATAATAAAATTACATGTCAGAAGATTATAGTTATTACGAATTAATTATGTTGAATAAATATTATTATCTCGAATGGATTACATTATTAAAATTATTTTATAACTTAGTGAAATTAAAATTAAAATGTCTAAAATACAATAATTATAATTATCAATGAGTCTTGGCCTCCGAGACAATAAATAGCACGCCACTTTTCTCGATAATGCGCTATTTCTCGCCAGCTTGCACCGGCTACAAGCTCACGCAGGTCCGCGTCCATATCCAAGACCCATTCCAAGACTCATTTTGGGTCGTCGTGCCAGCCTAGTTAGTTTAGTTAGTTAATTACCAATAAGAATTAAACAATATCTCTCCTGTTAATACGTTTAGTTAAACTTATAAAGTCAAGTCTGTGCCTCCTTGTGCGTGTTCTATCGCTTGTACAATGGGTTGTGTTCCGAAGAACTATTCGATATGATGCCCACGGCCGCTTTCTATCATCGCACTGCTCGCCGTCGGCGGGGCATTCATCCTCACACCTTAGAACCTAAATGGTCGCGTACGGTACGGTTTCAGAGGAACTTCCTCCCTCGAACGCTCCGGTTGTGGAATGAGCTCCCTGCCGAGGTTTTCCCGAGGAACTACAGTATGGGATACTTCAAGAAAAGAGTGTATAAATTTTTAAAGGGTCGGCAACGCGCATGTGACACCCCTGGAGTTGTAGGCGTCCATAGGCTGCGGTGACCGCTTACCATCAGGCGGGCCGTACGCTTGTTTGCCACCAACGTGGTATAAAAAAAAAAAAAAAAAGTCTTTAACTGTCAGAATTTATTGACGATGATTCCTTTCTTTAATTTTTTTAAAAGATTAATGAAAGGAATTATCAAAGGAAATTGATTAATAGAAACGCACTTCAAGTTATTTAATTATTGACATACAATAATTTGACAAGAGAATGATATTTTCATTTCTGACAAATTTACCAACATCATTTTATTTATTTATTTGATCTTTATTGCACAACAGAAAACCTTATAGAATAAAAGGCGACCTTAATGCCATAAAGCATACTTTACCAGTCAACCTTAAGGCAAAGCAGAAAATTTTTCAGCAATGCTCTCAGCTTCTGAAATATTTCCAAGGACATTCTCCGTCAGGCTCATCCGGAACGGACAGAGTGAAACGAGTAGTTACTCTTTACACAAAATAGCATACCACAACTTGCATTGTGCCTTGGATTGTAAGCAAATATGTAGACTTAGACTTAGCTCGCAGCTAGTCAAAGGATATCGAAATAGGTATAAAGAATATCGCAAAACTGCTACACTTTATGTACCAGTGGGATATTTCATCATTTTAAAATAATTTTTAATATTAGAAATCTCTTATAAAAACTAATAAAATATGTACATTACCGGCAAGTACTACTTATATCACTTCTTACTCTGAAAAATCGTGCAAATTTTCTGGAATTTTATGTGACTTTCTCCCGTCCGTTTTTAAAGAATTCTGAACTGGTCTGTTATGATGTGAAAAATCTTTCAAATAGTATTTAGAAAAAGTTTGTCAAATCTACATGAAGGTGATAAATTATTGGCTAAGACTGTAGTGTGTAGGTTCTGGTAGATCTGGTATATTTAAATTTGGAATATCGATAAACACACAAATACCACTATATTCTTTGCCTGTCCTCGGTATATAACTTACTTATAATGACAGTGGGTGTTTTACTACTCCTTTATACTTACTTTACAGCGCAGAGGGTACAAGTAAGGAAGAGGGGGAAGAGGGAGGGGGTGCAACAGAAGCAGCAAAAGTTTCCTTCAGAGCCTTCGATGCGCTAACTGAAAAGGTACATAGAGTGAAACGCAGCTAGCTCAGTTCGCACTAATTTTGAGGCGGAAAGTTTTTTCGGACGTTTTTTAATACAATTTTACTCACCACCAGGAACACAGCACAACATAACTGCAGAGCAAGTGCTGTTGTTATGGCTGTGGTATTTTGTAATGTGGAGGTACTTCCCGAGTCAGGCTGATGATGAAATATGAGCGAGATAACCCACCACCACCACCATATCAGCCCTAGGACGTCCACTGCTGGACATAGGCCTCCCCCAATTTCATGGGGGGTAAATGCCATAATCATCATCATTGAGCGAGATAACATCTCTATTTAATTAGGAATAAATAAGTTATATTTAAAAATATATATAAATTTTAGACTTAGTGTTCTAATTTGTCTAAACACTGGCAAGTCATCATCATTACCCGCCTCCCTACTTGTTGGTTGTCGTGCCCAGATTGGAGTACATTTTTAACCGACTTCAAAAAAGAAGGAGGTTTTCAATTCGGCGGATTTTTTTTATGTATGTTCAGCGATTACTCGGAGACTAGTGGACCGATTTCAAAAATTCTTTTTTTGTTTGAAAGGGTATATTTTCTAGTTGGTCCCATTGTCACCAAGTCTGGATCTGATGACGGTATCTTTGAAAAATCGAGGGAACTCCTCAAATTATATAGCAAGAGGATGGGGTAAGGCTAATCCGAAGGAACTCCTCAAATTATATAGCAGGAGGATGGGGTGTGGCAAAGTTTGGAGCCAGTGTTTTTTTTTTGTTAAAAATTTACTTGTATAAGAAGCTATTCACTCCACCAATTGGTCCGCCAATCGGCCAGACACCAACTGATGAGGCGTCGACCTGATAAAATTTCGGTCCCGACAGCCGACAAGTCGGATCGGGGCTTTGGCCTATACACCACACACCACACTGCCTTGAACACGTCCTCCTCTCATGGTTGAGGGGGAATGGGCAGCAGCAGCAGTTTCCGGTAAGTGCAGCAACCATATATCTGCGGGCTGTGCGAGATGCAGCGCAAATTGGTGTCGCGGCGCGCCGCCGCCGCCGACGCCGACGATTATCGCCGATCGCGCCCCGCCCCGGCCCGCTCGCCTCGTATCAAGAGAACTTTCGATATTAGGAACCGCCTCAAAATTACAATACTTGCTTTTATCAGCTTACCGCTTTAAATGCAAGTGTCGGTTTTAAGCTGTTTAAGTTAGTTTCACACTTGACGTATTTAGTGATTCAGATGCAATCTCTGCGTCTTGCAGCAGATAATACACGTAAATTTTTTTGAACGTGTGATAGATAGATCTAATCGTCATTTTTAGAATGGAAAAATATATTTACATCTACCGTACGCACGCTCGTAATCATTGCGTTATTACCCTGCAGGGATGCAATTCCAAATAATCCGCTTAATAGATATGAGTAGACATCATCAGATATTGCTTTTGTCCCATGCTTGAGATGTAAGTGGCGACATCTCTGTGACATAATACTACGAGTAGGAAGGGACGTGACATGGAATCGGTTCCCTAATCTTTTTGGTTCGGTTACCAAAAGATCAAAAAGGTTTTGCTTCAAAAAGACAAAAAGACAATATTTTAACGTTGTTTTAACAATAATTGTGTTTTAGACTTTCACTACTACTACCTATACGTACTACTACTTTTTACTAATCATTCAAATTAGTCTTCCGCACTAAGCTCCACAATGGCGCCTGAATCGACTCGTTACGAAATGACTCGTTATCGTAATTACAATATCTGTTGTCCTCGAGCTACCGCAAGCGAGGTGGGCACACGCGCGGATGGGCCCCGAGGCCCCGAACAACACACACGAAGCCTGGAGCCCAACACAATACATATTTAGGGCCCGGGGGTCGCAGTGGGCGCCTCCGGGACCCTTCGCAGATCACGTGCCACGCATGCTGAGAACCTACCCTATCTTCGATTCCCCAATCAACGTCGGCACACGAGCGAGTTAGAGTTTGTAATTAAACTGTTCGATATGGCAATGGAGAGACGTTTAGACAAGAATTATATGGAATTCATAACCGAATTTTTTTTTACTCTTTTTATCTTTATGACACATCACAGACGTAATAGTTTCACGTCTTCTCACAAATTTCACTTCTACATTATATGAATGAAACCAGTTCATTCTTCAATTTAGTGAAAACTTGAACAGAAGAAACCTTTTTTAGACTTTTTTAAATAAAAAAAACTGAATAAGGTACAATTCTGAGAAAATACAAGACTTAAAGAAAGTGTGGTGATACATTTTCGAGCTTTTTTTGCCAAAACAATGCCTTAATTTTTGATATGCCTGTAGATATTTACTTAAGTCAAACTCTTAAAGCCGCTATAAAATAACCATACGCCACGTTCCTTTAATAAAACCTCAAAAAGTGTCAACAGCTACTGGTGGTGTGCAACTAATACACCGTGTCTACGCGGCTTTGTCTCGCATATTGCTTCCGCCTGCCGCGAAACTCGCCAAAACAACGCCCTAGACTGCGCTATCTATTAACTTAACATTTTGGCTCGAATGTGGGCTTGGTTATAGCATTACAAGAGCCTTAGATTCATAATAACTATGCCAAATCAGAGTTCACACTTCTACACTATTCGCTTAAGCGTAAGTTTTGAACAAATTCCTAGCGTGGGGGTTCTTTCAGCATCGCCCAACTGAAATGTACGAATTCGTACACTTAAAGCTTAATAGGTTATGGGTTTCAGTTGACATATTTAGCAACAGTAAGTCTCAGTTTAAGAAGAAGGTACTGGAATTGACAATGGAGTCTAATTAATGTATAGATATAGGCATGTTATATTGTACACTTAGTTGTTGTAGAATTTTCCCATTGTTCTTATTATAATTTTTTCTTTGTTGGTAATAACCATGGCACATCATGCACTCTCTATTTTGTGTTAATGTAATTATCTATATTTTGTTAAGTGCAGTATTTCTTCCGTATATGTTTTAGTAAGAGCTGTAAGGGAATAAGTGAAATGTTTACATCGCATGTTAGAAACCTTACCTCTTAGTCGCTTATTTCTGTATGCTTTCCAAATAAATAAATAAATAAAGCAGTCTCACATTGATACAAAATATTTGTATCAATTATATTGCTTTTGTTGCGTATGCGTAATTCACATCGTTATTTCCACCTTTTCACGATCCATCTATAGCCCTCTCTACCTCGAGGTCAAAAGCCGCTTCAAGCAACGTCCACGTATCGTTATGTCGTAAAAACAGTAGCTAAAACAGTAAAAAAGCGGCAATTCCCGCGACCACGAGCCCACACTGCCCGAGGCGACACCCGAGTTTTAATGAGTTACTCCGAAGACAAACGGAATTAGCTACCCATATACGTGTCTGCATGTGTATGGGTGTGTGTGTGTGTGTGGTAAATTAGCCACGTCCCCATAAAACACGGAGACGCCACTCGCATAAAAAGTTCACTCGTTTAAATGTTATGAGCCCGCTTTGTGAAACATCGCGCCGGTTAGCGGTGTAATTGCTTTCATACGATTTGCATGCTGGCTGGATATTATAAAATTAGAGCAATATTAACTAACTTCCAGCTCCAGCAAGCCACTGGAGCGACTTACATTCTGAAATTCGAGCTCAGCTCCGACCACTGAGTTTTTCAAAAAACTTATGTAGGTACGAAATATCATTTGATCCCAACATGGTCTACATCTGGGTTTGATAGAAATAAGGCAAGGCAGTCGCTTTCTTAAAACTATACGCTCTCCATTGGGATAAAAACAACTAAACAAAACAAAACAGAAGAAGGAAGAGGAAGATTAAATAACCACCAGTTCGCAGTCCAATTGTACAATGACTCCGACTGCCAACGGTCCGTTTGCTTGCCGTTAACCTGTCGATTTCGCCCGACGATCCTTGTAACATTCTCTACTGTCGAATTCACTTGATAACCCAATGTAAATAAGCCCATACTATACCTCTAGATATATTGATTGAGGATTCAGACTAGGCACAACACACAACTGCCTCGGGGACAATCTGGCTCAACATTCAGCATACCAATATGGTATCCATGTGTTGAGCACATACATGCAGGCATGACAGCAACCGTTCGTGACGAACTTATTTCTTCTTCCTTATCGTATCCTCATGGCTGAGGGACATGACGGCTGGAAACACTCCTCACCATCACTCTCCAAGCTGCACGGTCCTGGGCTTGGTGCATGCCTGCAACGTTGCTCTCGTAGCTGATGTTACTGTGTCTGCCCAACGCATTGGCATACGTGACATACGTCCTCTACTCGTTTTTTGCCATGCGACCGGTGATAATAAGCTTCCCCGGTCCAGACCTGATCTAATGGCAAAAGCCTAGGTCATGTTGTGTACGGATAGTGGAGAGCCTTGTTTTGATATTGAACTCATCAAGAATAGACTCACGGCGTTCAGTCCATAAGACGACGAACTTGACGAACTTGTTTATATCATGTTAATTCAATAATTAATGGAATGTGAGACAGATATTCAATCATCACAATGAATGGCTAAGAGTGGGGTTGCAATAGATCGATAAACGTAAAATATGCCGTCGGTAGTTCATTTCAGACCAACTTGTGAAACTTTCCATACAATCCGTATTTAATGAATGCCGTATACAATTTCAGACGGTTTGATAACAGATCTGGCCTATGACGACATTGAAATGTAAAATGTCACGCCCAATTGATCTCCATAAGCGAGTTTCAGAGCATCGCTCTCCATCGAACTGCGGTAACGTGTGTGAAGTGATTAGATGTACTTCAAGTAGTGCAGTCTAGTGTGGTGACCCGCGGGCATTTGGCCGCCCGGCCCGATGAACTTACTGGGCCTGTCCAGAGTGGACCATTCCATGCGAAGAGTACTCGTATGGGTAGTTTATCATGATTAAACAAAGAGCGTAGGTTTGGCGCAAATTATAGAGTGTTCAAAAATGGTGGCTATCGAAAAATATGTACGGGCACTTGGCCATTTTTGACGAAGTTACATACAAACCGCTTTTCATAAAATAAAAAAAAGAATTGACCCACTTATTTCTATATTATAATTTAAAGGGGAAATCCTGCTCCTTGTACCAAATTTTTCCACTTAATTTGAAATTTTGAATTTTCGTTCTTATCATTCGATACAAGAATTTATAACGGATCGACTGAATGAATATTAGGCTACAATTATTTGACTTCAATTTTCCAGTACAGTACTACGTATACTTAGTTACTTAGATATGTAAGAATCGAAGACTATATGTTAGATAGAAGACAACATGTCACAAAAATATTTGTATTTCATTCATATTCATATATTTATTGATAAAATAATTTACACGTCCAATATTTTACAAAATAAATGTTTACATAAATGTAATTGGTACAATCAATATTTTTTGTAACAAAATCAAAACGTAAAACAAAAAATATTTACATCAATGGCAATTACAAATACATTAAAAATATTAAATTAGTAATAATAAAAAATAAATTTCAGAATTAAAATAATTTCAAATTATAAACACTAAAAAATTACACATTTTGTGTGTGGGTTAATGACACCTTGTCGAAAAATTCGTCGATGGTGTAGCAGACCATTTGTAACAAAACTTTTTTTATTTTGTTAACAAATGTGACATAACAAAGAGCATCCTTGATGTCAGCGGGTAGCGCGTTGAACAATTTCACCCCCAACACACCAAGTGATCTCCTAGCCTTTGCGGTAGAGTGAGCCGGCACCAGCAGGAGACTTCCACCGCGCGTACTTCTACCTGACTGCTGCTCACGGGTTGTATACGCGTTGAGGTTACTTCTCACGTACTTACACGCTTCTAAGATGTAAACACTTGGTAATGTCAGGATTCTGTGCTTAACAAATAGGTCACGCGCTGAATGGTCGTATGGTTTTCTGGCGATTATTCGTATTGCTCGCTTTTGGAGCTTAAATACTCGGTCGCGATCAGCCGCTGTCCCCCAAAGGTCGACACCATATATCAATATGGAGTGAAAACATCCGTAATACGCTTTTTTTATATTGTCGTCTGAGAGAGTTGGGACTAGTCTGGAAAGTGCAAAGGCTGCCGACGATAGTTTGTCGCACATGAAGTCTATGTGAGCTGACCATGTTAGACCAGAGTCAATTATAAAGCCTAGATATTTTGTTTGGTCGACTTGAGGTATTGGGGTGTTGTTAATATTTATTTGTATTTTGCTATGGCACTTACGTAATTTAAAATGGATATACCCCAAGGCACCATATAGTGATACAGAATCAAAATTACCTTAGATTAGACCTATGTTGGACAAATAAATATTTGAATATGAATTTGAATTTATTGCTGCTCAATACAAAATTACTTGTACGAGTCTGATTGTGGTACCCATTAACACCTTTATTACAATCAATTAGATCTAATCTTGTTAGTTGTTTGCAATACAAAATAAATATTTTATATTTGGCATGCATGCAGTTTCAATATTGCAGATGCATGTTCCGTTCTAAATACGATACGCTGCCCCACAGCCGCGTCACCATAACTTTGGTTATATGACTTCCAAAAACGCTCCAATTATCGGCGGGATAAAGGATTCACAGAAGCTTAACGCAAATTACACATCGCAACTCCCGTAAAGTATCTGTATGATTTCATTTCGCGCCAATAACAGATTTGCTTTATTTATTCCTCCTATAACGTCGGCTGGAGATAGTGATGTGCCGCGGCCAGTCACTGCTGAAGGTTATCCCCAGCAATATTATACCGGAAATATCGCCAAACCATTTATACTCGTATTTTTTTATCATCGTCATCATCATTCTTGCGTTAGGTATGTCAGTACAGTTGCAAACTGAAGGATGCCCAGGGTCCACGACCTAATCCCATAAATTGGCATAGGCACTAGGTTTTACTGAAGCGACTGCTATCTGACCTTATTGGATTTAGGCTTGTCTGACGTAAGTGGGCAACTTGACTGTTAGAAGTTCTAAAGCCGCCCAAAAGCCTCTAACTTGGCTTCAACTTGACTTGAGTTGGGGTCAACGGCTTAACGTCTCTCCCAAGTTTCCAAGACACGGGAGCGCTCAATTAGTAACCACTCAAAGCGGTCACCCATCCAAGAGTTGACCACGCGGTACGCGAGCCCCGCTGGGCCACAAGCGCTCTGCCATTTCGAAAAATTCCAAAAACTGACTCGTCAAAAAAGCATATAATTATCGAAACTTATCACAAAATTTCACGATAATCACCTGAGGAATGGACCTGCAGAGGAGAACAGCCGGAAATCCGGACCGATTACCTGAAACAGAGTTTCGCCTCGCCCGGTCAATAAAAGACTGACACTGCGATTGACCCTAGTCTCACCTGCTGATATATGACGACAGGGTCTTAACATGAAGCCACCGTCCATTATAACGCATTCACCTCTAACGTGTGCTATGAAAAGTATTGGCAAAAAGATAAATACATTTCCGACTTCAGCATTTGACTAGAATGTAAAAAAATCGAAACCAACCAACAACTCATCATGCATTTGGTATTTGATGAATGCTTTAGGAATCCAAAAAAATGTTGCCAGTAATATTCGCACTCCACGCAATTGAGGGGACGGCCCATCATTAACTGCAAATCGCTTAAAATTAAACGGTGAATGTAATTGCTGTAGTTTATTGGTGCGTTTTTCGGCAATAGCCGATTGGGAGGTCTATTTCACGACGCACATTGAGATTATATTTCTGTGACATTTGTTGCGTGCTCGTTCGTATATGCTGCATACAATACAAACAGTACAAATTTAAACTCAACGCGATGCAACTTTGTATGTCTACCCGTCTCGCGTTATCCACATACATTTTACTGTAGAGAAATGCACAACGTAAATCTGCACCGTTTGGACCCAACACAGTGCTCGTCAATACTGCGAATTCGAGTATATATTATTCATCATTCGCATCCCCGGGTCCGCTAGCACCTAAGCCCAAGTTTTGGCGTAGGCACTTGTACAGTCAGCGTCAAAGATAATATTTTCACTTTATTCCATTACGATAGCTTGATAAGACAAAAAGTGTAAACATATCATGTACGTCGACGTTTAATTATTAGTCATTACGAAAGCGACTGCCATCTGATCTTCCAAACTAGCAGGCAAACTTAACCTTGTTGGGTTTCCTCACGATGTTTTCCTTCACCGAAAAGCTACTATTAAATATCAAATGATATTTGGTGCATTCGTTTTTTTGCACCGTTTTATAGGTAAGGTCTCCTCACCTTGTGGGGGGTGGACTGATGACTTGGATCGCAGGAGTCCGCTGGATGCGGGCATGCTTCGTTGTGGTAGTCTCGGGGGGAGTCCTATATCCAACAGTGGATGTCCTTCAGCTGATGATGATGATTTGAGGATGAAGAGTTTTTTAAACCCAGTGTTACGAGTCGGGGTTCCGTAAACGTGGTATAATATCAATGATTCATTTATGCATAAACTAGCACTAATAAATATGTGCAATAAATGTTATACCAACATCTGACTGATACGTCGAATTGCATAGACCTCCTGTCAGTAATGAGAGGGCGCGTGATTGCGGTAGACGGCCGTTATTACCGAAGCCGGCGCACGATGAATGCCACCCTCGCCTCGCGTGAATTTCTCATTCATTTTAACTAAAGATTTGTAATTATTCAAAAACGCATCACGCGTAATATTTTCTTCCACTGCTTATACAGTGTGTGCAACTGTACCTCTTTCCACAGTCATAAACTACACGTTGAGACCGATCCCACGAGCCCAAATACAATGGGTTTATATTGTGTAGATTGGGAGTTTCTATGACCACCTTCTGGCTCCATCGTCTGTTCAGTGATGAGGAGAAAAGTTCGTGAAGCCGTTTATGTCAACCGGGATAGGGGTTTTAAGATTTTATCTTCATGGAATCCAGTTATTAGTAAGTGCAAGCGTTTAAATACATCGTCCAGTACATCAACGGACATTTTTAGTGTTGCGTGTCGGGCGAGTGACAACCCTAGTGTAAATGTGGTTAATAAAGACCAAGTGCGGGTAGTTCGAAAAACCCGTGCGGCTAGAAAATGCTGATACCCACTCAAGCCAGTCGGCTTGTGACCACGGATGTTGTAATACATTCGAAACGTTGGGCAATTCTCAAGAAAAGGTGAATACATTTCAGTTGTACGCGATTAAGTCTCGTTTACCAATAGTAATTTGTAAAGATCATGCAAGTTTAAATCAATATATTCTCATTCCTTTTTTGGTAGAAACTCATACAGCTTAACATTTCTCTGTCTGTTTACCGGACTGAATAAAGTATTGTAAAATGATTTCATAAATAAATATGATTTATCAATGTAGCCCCAATTTTGTCAAAGTCACCCAGGTTTACGGTGCTTGTTACATACGAATAAATTAATTTACTACTGCTACCGCTGCATACATACAAGTGCCCACCTAATACAATTGAATAGAAACGAATGTTGGCTAAATTCCACTTTATTGAACTTCTCTTTTATAAGCCTCATTCATGTCAAGAACAAGCGCACTTTATGATTGTGATTTAATTAAGACAAGGTCCAGACGGCTATTAATTAAGGTATAAAAGCATGTACATAGTGTAAGCGGCGAGGGTCAAAGGTCACCCCGATCATCTTCCAGTCATTATCTGTGAGCATATTCCAGGAAGTTGGCGATAGCCGTGAACTACTCATCCATACAGTTTATAACCTAAAAGTCACTTTGAGGTTATAAACTGTATGGAAATGACAGGTGTCAGGATTGACTTCTTAACCGACGACCACTATAGTGGCTTATCTACTATATCTAAAAAAAATACAGCTGGTGGTATAGTTTTGTTGGCCCAAGACTTATAACATAGTGTGAGTATGGCATTATGAACAGCAAAATATTACATTATCACATCAAAAAGTAAATAAAATGAGTATGATCAAAATCTTAACGAGTTATGGGACTTGAATGATTCGTAACTGGTGTATTTTTTTTATTGTTCAAAAGTAAATTAAAAACTACATTGTACGACAACCGTACTGTACTATGTAGGTACCTAACTTTACTTACTCGGTTTTGCATACAACGGTAGTGTACGGTATACTCAACTGTGACGTCACATTTGATCTGTCAATTGACATTGTAGTTAGTCCCAAGCAAACATTTGATCTTCTCCAATAACTCGTTCGAATGACACCGCGCAAAACAAATTTTCGTCTAAATTTACAGACGTGGAATGAAATGGAATAGCTCTGACTAAAAGTCCCGTATTACGAGGAATGGGAATTTTGAAGAAAATAAATGGTTAGCGGCACAATGAAATTAATTACCAAACTAACACACAGTTGTTTGCTATCCTCATACCGTGTCGTGTACCTACATACTGCGAGAGCTATTAAAAGGTCGTTTAATTGCGGGCCAAAGTTTGTGTTGAAAATTAATTAAAGTTTAAATATCTAACAACTGTTCTAATACTTACCCAAGAGTTTTGGCTAGTGGCATAAAATGGACATTGATAAAGTATTAATTTACGAAAATACATACACAACACAACACGTGTAAGTAGTATAGGAAACACCGCTAAGCAAGATGACTAGAAGGTTGTGGTTACATTTACACTCTTTGATTTTTCAAAATAACCAAAGCAAGGCGGTATTAATTAAAAAAATCCACCAATTCGCTTAATGAACAGTAAGTAAATTATATAAAAATATAACTAAAGATAAAGGCCAAAATCCACACAAAATGTATGACAGCCGAACCAAATTTAGGTATTTTTTTTCTGGTAATTTAGGTATTTTAGGTAATTGTATGGAAGCGAGACTTGGGTATGGCAGAAAAAGCATGAGAGTAGACTGAATGCCGTTGAAATGAGAGCGTTAAGAAGTATGTGTGGGGTACGTTTGTGTGATCGGATAAAAAATTGTGTTATAAGAGAAAGATGTAGAATAGAAGATGATGTAGTGACTAGGGTTGAGAAGGGTATGCTTCGGTGGTTTGGGCATGTAGAGAGAATGAGTGAAAGTAGATTGACTAAGAGGATTTACGCTCAGGAGATGAGTGGTAGGATCGGAAGGGGACGACCAAGGCGAGGTTATCTAGATCAAATTTCGGCGATACTGAAAAAGGGCCAGGTCAGAAGTACCCGCAACCGACGAGCATGTATGAGAAGATGTATGGATGTGATTGAAGCGAAAGAAGTATGTAAGGACCGTAGTATTTGGCGTTCTTTGGTCTCTGCCTACCCCATGGGATAACGGCGTGAGTTTATGTATGTATGTATGTAATTTTTTTCTACCTCTTAATATACTCGTATCTATTGGTGTTAATCTTAGTCTAAGTAAGAGAAGATTACCGATAACTTTATAGTTATTGGTTATCTTTATTTATGTTGCAAACGAGAAAACGGAAAATATAAATGCTTCTAAATAAAATCTAAATCATGTTGTGTAGAAATTTTAACTCGCGACACCGCGTGGTGCTATATCCATAACCGAACAAATCATGTCACCCGATTTACCGAGCGAAATTAGTTATAAAGCTAAAACTGTCCGAGTGCAGGGCAAGCTTGCTGTGTCATGTGCTAGAGCTGTTTAAGTACCAATAAAACTGTTTTTACACAAGTAAAAAAATCTTTCAAACACATCTCCCGCACACGATTTTCCGATCCGTATATGCCGCAGCTCGCCGCCAATGCACCTCGGAATTCAATAAGTGAATGCCTCGCTCGGCCGCTCGGCCGCCCAGCGACCCTCGCGCGCGCGGAATGCAGATGAGCACAAACACCTACCGTCACTAACACACGGCACTAACCGTGAATGCGATCTGAAGGTTCTTAGTCCCTTTAGGTGTAGCCCCGGCGCTCGTTAGCGAAGGGGCTGCGTCGATGTTACCTTTGATTTTTGGCTTCATTGGTCAGGGTTTTTATAGACCAATGGTTACGATTGTTTAGTTAGTTGAACCCTAGCTACAACGACAACATTGGTAGCGGTCATTTTTGTGATGAGTGACATTTATGTGGATCATGAGCGCTTCCGTGTGTTTAAGCACGTGATGCCATCGATTATGTTATGGCCCAATATATTCGCAATTTTATATGGGATGCTGAGAACTTAGGGCAAGGGCGGCAATAGGAAGAACATATGATAGGACTGAGTCGTGGTACATCAAGACCTTTATTTAATTAGTAACTAGCTATTTTAAACATAGAGGTTATCGATGATACAAGCGATATGCCTTTATGTAGCAGGGAACTATTGTGTTACTGGTAAACACTAATTTAGTCAATTGATAAATTCCACTGGAAATTGTTTATGTTTGCACCTAAAACGAGTTAGTAGCATTCAGTTTAATGTTAACTACGTCTACGTTCGTCACGGCTTGTTGCGGCCGATTTTTATAATACTTAATAGTTCGTTTTTTCGTTACAATTCTTTCATAGAGTGTCTTTTTTTTTAAATATCTCATAACGTTTGAAAGCTTTTCATCATCTCGCTGCGTCACAGCCAACAAATACATGCTAGGTGCTTTAATTGTAAAGTCTCCTGCCAAAGCCTGCCTGGTGTGTTTGCAAAGGGCCGTTTATGAAGGCTCGACAAACGTCGGATTAGCATGGCACAGGCGTATATTGGCTGTGAATTTTTGCTCCGTGCTGTGTGTACACGGCTTAGCAAAGCCCGTCACAAAACATTTCCTCGTCTGCGAGTTCGTAGCTGGCGTATTTTGACCCCAAGCTCTATAAGAACCATGCATTAAAGACTTACTTAGAAAGACACTGGACCTATATTGAAAAGCATTGTGAGTATTTCCCAGTAACTAATTTAGAAGCCAAAAAAGTAATTAAAATGCCTTATATAGAGAGCTTCAAGAGTAGAAAAGTTACGTTAATAATTAATTGACAGTTGATGATTGACAGTTTAGCCATAAGATGTCTGCTTAACAAGTATATACGTATTAAAAATGAATCTGATAAATTAAGATTATTATCAGATTCAGTCAACCAATTTGATTTCTGGGCCACTAAGTACCTTGTCACAGTGACATTAATATGAGATCTCTAGCGGCTTTTTTATGTACTACTGCCATGTTTTTTTTACATGCCCAGTAGCCACCGTGTGACTGACAGAGGCTGGGGGGGATGAGGACGACCACACTTGGATCCAACAAAAAAATCACTTTAAAATTTAATAACTCGCATAATTCTATCGTCTTGTCTAAAGGATTGTTATATATGCCCATGCCAAATTACCTGCACCTCCTTTCCACATAGATAGCAACAATGTGATGTAAAACTATACACCGTGTTATTTACGAGCATGCAAGCTGCACGGACGTGCGCGGCGCGTGCTGTGCGGGCTTATCTCGATAATAAATACGCCTTATCAACGGGCTCCGACGATCGCTAGAAGCCTAGCTGCAACGCCGGAGACTAGACAAACTGTTTTAAGGATCTATTGCTAACATTTCGTCTTGGTTATCCATTGTTCTAGGGGATATTATAACATTGCAACGCAACGCTATCAAAACTTTGCACGTAATGAATCTGTGTTATTTTAAAGATTAAACTATAGCTCATAACCGCGACAAGTTAGTTGAAGAAAATTGCACGCTCAGCAATGCAGTAATACAGGCTGAAAAAGATGTTTTGTGCCAATACGATTAAAGCTTGAAACGCGCGCGAACAGAAAGCGCGGCGACGTGTCGTTGCGGGGCGGAGGTGGTTTTGCGGTAAAACGAACGCATTCCGGGGCACGTCGCACCAAAAAACCGCGCGGTATTCGGTAGCGCGGTAGAGCAAAGGTGGCGTGTGTGACATATGAAGCAGTAATTGACAGTCAACGTTTTGGAAACATCACAAATGCAAAACCGCCTCCACTCCGCCCCGCGTCGCGCCCGCTCTGTGCGTTTCGACCTCAAAGTTAAGATATTATGTAGTTCCTTGAGTATACCCACTCTATGAATACACCCCAAATTAAATGGAGATAACTAAGATGGAAAGAAGTACGCTTGGTATTACAGTTGAATCAAATTGCACCAAAAAACAGAAGGATAGCCTTGAATTTAAATTTATTATGTTTAAAGTTGTGCGTAATTAAATAGCTGCGATAATGATATTGATAAAGAACCGGGGAAACAAGCGGGGGTTTTAACACCGGTTTGTAGATAACGTATGCAAATTAATCTGCCTGATAACAAGCTCAAGGTTTGACGTTAAATGGGTAAGGATCAATTTTTGGACCATAGTTAACGATGATCCTAAACTTTCATCCTCATTGGGTTGCAATAAGGGCTGGCACCGGATTTGGCGCAATTTACCAGTGAACGAAAAAAGCATAGAACGCGAGCTTCCTACAAAAGTCCACTTTGAAACGGGGCATTTATTCTAAATACGCACGCGCGGTGTTGTACCAATAAGAATTGCCAAAAATATCAGCCGATTTTCTATTACCCAAAACAAATAAATGTGATTGGTAAATTTCAAAATGACTGGCTGTGTTTGGTATCCTAGCGCTGACGTTTTATGTGTCAAAATGGCGGCGACAACGACAACGCTTAGGGGTGGATGGTTGCATGCAACAGAGTCATCTTCGTACGTAAACCACTGTATTATTTAAATTTAATTTAAGCTTCTTTTTTTTAAATACCATAGGATAACCTTACGAAAATCAAACTAGTCACTAATTAAGCTGTACCAGGGTTATACTTTGTATATTAGACGACCATGTACATAATTTATAGCTTGCTAAACACTGTTAGACATAGAGAATAGCAACCACTCGTAATCGGAATTTTTAACGCAAACATATCGATTATATAAAAACTAAAATGGCAAAACTTCGCGGCTCTCTTCGTAACCTTACTAAATGTATCCCAAAACAACTACGTCTCACTTTATACAACGCCCTTGTTAAACCGCATCTTTTGTACCTTGTCGAACTTTGGGGAAGTGCTGTTAAAACCAAAATAAGTGAATTACAGATACTACAAAATAAAATTATCAAAATGCTTTTCAACTATCATTATCTAACACCAACTAATCAAATTTACTCGAAAACGAAGTTGATGAACGTCAAACAGCTGTACATCTACAATTCTTGTATTTTTATTAGAAAAACTATAAATAAGGACATTCACACAAACTTGTTATTTACTAAACGAAAAAATGTTCCAAACCTCTGCATTCGTCAACGCCGCGCTAGCTTCCTTGCTTTGCCTAAAATACGTACTAATTATGGTAAAAAAACGGTTACGTTTGAAGGTGCACTCCTGTACAATAAAATACCGCCCAAAATAAAAAATGTAAACTCATTCAACGCATTCAAAAAGGGACTCGCTGAATATATCATAGCAAACTATTAAAGTTAGCTTGGTCGTAATAAGTAACTAGTGGCCCTGTGAGCTGTAGACCGCCCAAAAAAAAAAAAACAATTTGTCGAAAGCTGAAACGGAGACGCTTCGCTCGCTAGGTTCAATTGATAAATAAATGAGTTGAAGGAGTGAATAAACTAATTAATCATAGTAACTTACCTGTACTGTGTTAATAATTTGTATGTCTAAATTCTTTGTTATTTTTCATTATTTTATTTTACTGCATGTGTTTGTGTTGTCTACCTTAAATATGATTTTGCATTCTTGCGGTGACAACGACCAAGTAAATACATATTTTTGTGTAATAACCATGTTCTCATGGAAGTGATGTATATCTTATATGAGAATAAATGTCTTTAAACCTAAACCTATACCGAGTTTGAGCTCTTTAAATCTAATCTCTGAGTAGTTGATAATAATTGTATATATTGTATGTATAGCGTAGTTACACACGTATTCTTTTATTTTTATTTTGGTTTTAGTTCTTGGTAAAAATATATTTATTTCCCGCTTCTCTCATATAGTTATATAGTCTAATTAGAATCAACAGTCCAGTTGTAATTGTACTAAATATCCCCTAATATTTATTATGGAATTCGTCTACCTTTTTCGAACACTACATAAATTAGTTATGTGCATAAAAGCATGTATCTCATCAAATTAAAATGCGTAATAGGTATTTTAGGTACCTTTTCATTCACCTATTAACTTTTTGATGATGTGAGGTGGCATAATACCATCCCTATACAAAATCGGTTCCGACTAAATAAAATTAAACAAATTTGTTTACCGCTTTATTTATGTATAAAAAGTGATTGCATATATTTTTTATGTTTTAAGGAGTGAGGACACCATTTCACCGACCAATAAGCCATATTTCTTATTTTTGAGATTTCACTTAAGAGGGTACGAACGAAAAGTTGGTGTTTTAGCAAACTTTACGTTTTTTCAAAGGCCATATTTTTGTTCAAATGCTTACATTGTTAACGTAAACTACTGTTTTGTATAGATAAACTCTTATTCTAGACCATAGCAATGCTATAATTCTATTTCTATAAACGGTTATTTAAAACAACCAGGTTTTTGTCGACGTGTTTTCCAAAAACACGCGTCAGAGCTATCTTTCAGCTAGGATATTTCCCTTTTAAACTTACAAACATTTTCTAATGTCTACTTTTTTCAATAGAATATATAGTCTTTTAGTACATAGCAATCGCAATAGTTCTAGAATATGCGTTTTTACTATTAAAAAAAAATAGTACAGAATGTCTAATTTGGCTTGATTAAACATTTTTTTTCTCACGTATTTGATAATGTTATCGAAGTAAAATATTTTATTATAAAACTGCAGGAATTGTTTTATTTTGTGTATTTTTTTCAACGCTCATAGATTAGCCATTTAATTTAGTCCATTTTTTAAAAACCACTATATAACCGCGCGCGAAAACTTCGTTTGATCCGATTCCGGTTACGGCAGCGGTCGAGTGAGGTCGTGCTTTCCGTGCGCTCTTGCTCTATTGTTGTTGTGACCTGAATTCTATCTCCGACTACTTACTCGCTCTTATCGCTCCCCCTCGTGGTGATTATCGTAATTACCACGTGGAAGCATCGGGTGTGTTAGTTAAGACTTTCTTAAGTCTCCAGCTGACCCGCGTGTCTCGGCCCCTCTGGAAATCCACGCTCGTAGTGGTCGCAGTCTTGTCAATCGGCTGTGGGCTAGACACCTTGGTGGCTACCCGTTAGTTAAGACTTTCTCAAGTCAGACCCGGGTCTCTGTCCCTTTGAAAGACCACGCTCGCAGTGGCTGCGTTGCAACGGATCCTAACGGTGCCAACGAAGTTGCAGTGTGGGGTGGATACCACCACGAAGCCCAGTAATTGCGGACAGTCCGATTCTTTCCCTTCGTGTGTAGGACACTTAGCTGACACTGACACGGCGGACAAGTGGACAGGACTCGACAAGTCGTAACTTGTCTAGTCCGGACTCGACAACGACTTTAGGTTAGCCTTTCGGTTCTCAATAGGCGTAGTGTTAGGCGGTGACCGACAATTATTAGGATGGAGTTGCAAGCCAGAATCGAGAGGATGGAGGAAACTATGCGGGCAATGCAGGCCGAGATCGATCGCCTAACCGCTGAGAATAAACGGCTTAAGTCGGCTCGAAGCGGTGAGGATCTCGAATCGGCCCGGGCGGCTCCCATGGGATCCTCCACCCCCGCGATCCCTGACTCGCATCACCAGGCCCCTCCGGCCACTCCGGTAGCCACTCTGGCGACCCTGGCCCCTAAGGCCGTCATGGGACCACCGCTGCCGCCGCCGGCAGTTGTGACCCCATTGCCCCAGCCCCAGGCCCCTAAGGCCACTCCGCCCAAAAAGGGCAAAAAGTCTGTAAAGGCAGCCGCGTCTGTCCAAGCTAACCCTCCGGCCCATCAGGCCCGTCCCAAAGCGGATTCAAGCGTGAGGCAGGCACGTTCTCGTTCCCCCAAGGGGCGACCCTCCTCGCGGGAGGAACGTGCTGCCGCTCGCCCCCGCTCTCCCCGCTCTCGCTCCTTCAATCCCTCCAAACACGTTATGACAGAAACTGAAGTACTTGACATACTGTACAACGACGACGAGATGGACATGTCAGACCCATGGGAATCCGTAGGCGGTAGCCGCAAGGGAAAACGTGCACGGTCGAAGTCTCCGAGGGCTGATTCGCCGGCGAAGAAAGCCCTGCGGACTCCTGTCGTCCCTGCGCCTTCTGCGCAGGCCCCTCAGGCCCGTAGTGCCACTTTGGCAAAGGACGGCGGGTCTTCGACTCCCAGCTCGACTGCGACCCCAGCAGTCAACCCCGACAAGCCGGACTCGTGTGTCCTAATTGACGCGCATAGGTGGCCCACTGCCCTGACCATGGTCAAACAGCGGGGCATTCGTGTGCTCAGTTCGGACACACTGAAGCCGCCCTTGGAAGGGCTTCGCGTAACAGTCCAGGGACCCGAAGACTATCGCGCCCTGACCCGACTCTTCGATGAACTGTCGATGGCCTACAACCGGAGGCAGACCGCCGAAGAGAAGGGTTACAGAGCCATCATCCGGGGTCTCCACAAGGACATCCCGGAGGGTGAGATACTCGCGGATCTCAATAGCAAGGGGATCGCGACCAGGGAGGTTCATCGCCTCTACCATAAGACGAGGGGCAAGTACGACATTGTACTCATAGTCACCGACCCAGACCAACGTAAAGCAGTTCATGCTCTCAAAGAGGTCCTTAAGATCTCAATTAGGGTAGAGACTCCGAACAGGAGGAACTACATCTCGCAGTGTCACAACTGCCAGAGGTTCGGCCACAGCGCTCGTGGCTGTTTCTCTCCCCCCCGATGCGTCAAGTGCGCTGGTGATCACGCGTCTCGTGATTGCAACCGTCCAAAGGGTTGTAAGGACCCGGCCGGCGTCCAGTGCTGCAACTGTTTGCAACGCAAGCTCCCCCATGGGCATACTGCCAACTATGGGGGATGCCCTTGTCGCCCAAAGAATCGCAGCACTGGTGCAAAGCCAAAATCCTCACCCCCCTCTGGGCAGAAGCAGAAATCGAGCCGGGCTGCTCCCCAGCTCACTTCGCAAGCTTTCCCTGCCCTTCCGGCCGTAGGACTAGGTGCTCCCAGGAACCTGCCGCCCTCTGCGGCCGTAGGCCCCCACCCGGTGCCTTCCGCACCCCAATCCCAGGCGTGCCCCCCTGCATGGGGGCCCGCCACCAGTCAAGCGGGCCGGCCCGCTCTAGCTCCCCACTTTGCACTTATGCAGGTTCTTCAGATGCTCCCCGCGGAGGCGGCGAGCGGTCTGAGTGCCTACCTAAGTGCTGCGACACAGAAATACTTCGCCGCTCAGTTCGGCAGTCAGGGTCTCGGTGCTTATTAGTATGGATCGTACGGCCCTAAAGCTTAAACCTACTTCGCTTACCATTGGTATTTATAATGCCAATGGCTTGAGGGGTATGAAGGACGAGGTGATAAACTTCCTTCGCGATCACTCAGTAGATATATTCCTGGTCCAAGAGACCTTTTACAGATCCGGTACTAGAGCCTTTCGCGTCCCTGGATTCAATCAGATTAGAGATGATAGGCAAGATGGTAGGCCATTCGGGGGCACGCTCATTTTCTATAAACGTAGCTTACATTGCATAAGTCTTACTCCCCCACCCCTGACAAATATGGAAGTGTCAGTTTGCCGCATATCGATGGAGGGCCACCCCCCGATATCGATTGCGTCAACCTACCTTTCACCTCAACGTGACTTACTTAAGACCGACCTCGACTCGCTAGCCTCCCTAGGTCCTTCGGTCATCGTGGCCGGGGACCTAAACAGTAAGCACATTAACTGGGGTTGCACTGCAACCAATCCCAACGGCAATCGGCTTCATCACCTTTTGATCGACAGCCTCCCTTTCGATCTCCTCGCTCCCCTAGAACCGACTCATTTCCCTCATAACGTAGATCACCGACCTGACATACTCGACATTGCACTTCTAAAGAACGTAGCGTTAACTCTGCGTTCTATAGAAGTGATACACGAACTTGACTCGGACCATAGGCCAGTCCTTTTGAGACTAGGACCTCACCCCAATAGTACACCTCGTACCAGAACACTCGTGGACTGGGACAAGGTACAATCAGGTCTCCTACAGACAGATCCTCCCCTGCTTAGAGACATCCCCGACAATATAACCACTACTGAACAGACCGACCAAGCGATCGATTCCTTCACTAACTACCTCAACACTATTCGAAGTGAGGCCTCAAGGGAGGTATCGGCGGAGGATATCCAAAACCGACCCCTACCTAGGGAATTGAGAGAGTTAGTGACTAGGAAAAATCGTGCCATCAGGACCTACTCTAATCACCCTTCTGCCGAAAACCGTCAAATCCTGAGGGACTTGTGCAACGAGTCCAAACAGAGAATTGCCGAGTTTCGGGAGAACTCGTTCAGGGATCTGATGGGTGAGATCGCGCCTAGTCATCTGGCTTACTGGAAACTAGCGAGATCTCTCAAATCAGACACCTGTTGGACTATACCCCCCTTGGATCGTCCGGATCACCCTACCCCCGCGTTCGAGGATAGTGAGAAAGCCGAATGCCTTGCGAGTAGCTTAGAGTCCCAATGTTCGCCTAGTCTCCTGCACACCGACGAAGCCCATATTAGATGGGTCGATTCCGAGGTGGACAGGAGATCGCGTCTCCCCGTAACTTCACCCGTTTTACCGGTGTCGGTTAAGGAAGTCAGTGACCTCGTCAGGCGTCTTCGTGTTAGGAAGGCTCCGGGTGCGGATGGTGTATCCAATCGTATCCTGAAACTTCTCCCCGAAACCCTCCTCCTCATTTTGGTTGGCATCTTCAATGCCGCGCTGACCAATGCTCACTTCCCAGCCGCGTGGAAAGGTGCATCGGTCATAGGGATAGCGAAGCCCGGCAAACCCCGGACTTCGCCTGCCTCTTACAGGCCGATCAGCTTGCTTAGCTCCCTTGGAAAGCTATATGAGCGGATCCTACTCACTAGAATTCTCAGATTTACGGCTGAGAATAACGTCATCATCGACGAGCAGTTCGGCTTTAGATCCGGGCACTCGTGTGTCCAACAAGTGCACCGCGTCACGGAGCACGTGCTGGACGGTTTCTCTCGTTTCCAGGGGCTCAAGACCGGTGCGATCTTTCTCGACGTGGCGAAAGCCTTCGACAAAGTTTGGCATAACGGGTTGATATACAAGTTATATCTGCTCGGCATGCCGGACAGACTCGTACTCACAATACGAGATTTTCTCAGGGATCGAAGCTTTCGTTACAGACTAGAGGGAACGTACTCGGACCCACACCCCATCCGAGCCGGAGTCCCGCAAGGCTCCGTGCTCTCTCCCACTCTGTACTCGTTATTCACGAATGACATTCCCAGGCACCCTAAAGTGCATCTGGGGTTGTTCGCGGACGACACCGCGCTCTTTACGACTCATTGTAAGTACGCTTTTATCCGGCGATATCTCCAGGAGGCAATCACCGACCTTGGTCGTTGGTTTAATCTTTGGCGTATCGAAGTCAATCCGGAAAAAAGCACTGCAATAGTCTTCCACCCTTCTGACTGCGTTAGCACAGAAAGGCGGGTGGCTCCGATCCAAATGTTTGACCGGCCTATCCCCTGGGCCAACGAGGTCAAATATCTTGGAGTGACCCTCGACAGGAAACTGACTTTCCGCAGCCACATCCGTAGGGTACGCAACCGTGCGTTGTTCGTGCTAGGAAGGCTTGGGCCGATGATCAACAAGTTTAGTAAAATGTCACTTAGAAATAAGCTGACACTTTACAAAACTTGTGTTCGTCCAATCATGTCTTATGCAAGTGTAGCTTTTGCTCACGTGCCTATGACATCGCTCAAGCCGCTTCAGGTCATTCAAAATCGTTTTCTCCGTAGGGCGACTGGTGCCCCGTGGTACCAGTCGAACCTCAGCCTGCACCACGACATGGGGATTAGCACCATGTATGGTTTCTTTAAGCAGACTGCCAGGCGTTATTTTGACAACGCTCCCCATCATAGGAATCCGTTAGTTAGGAAGGCTGTCGACTACGTTCCCATCCCTCCCCCCTCTGTCGTAACTCGGCGATCACTGATTAGGGGCCGCACGGTCCGGCGTCCTAGGCACACACTCACGGACCCGGACGACGTAATCACAGCGTCCATCGAAAGGTGGAACGCTGCGCTTACGGCGTCCAACTCAGACACGACGCGTACACTTAGGCTTTCCCGCCGGCGGGGACGTCCACCGCGCGATCGCGACAACACAGACACATATAGTCCCTATTCGTCCCGGTACCGCCGCATACCGGGTAGAGTCAGTCCGACGCAGGTCGGGCCTAGCTGAGTTTCTTGCTGGACTCTTCTCAGCTAGGCTAGGTTTAGTGAACCAGCGACAAAACTCCCAGTAGCTCGATTCCACTCACACCCCAGATTTGGTTGAAACCGTTCAACCAATCTCACTGGAGCGCAAACTCTTAGAGTATTCCAGTGTTTAAACCGCCCACGCGGTCGTGTCGGAGGTTTTCCCCAGGCAACTCTCCCACCGCGTATTCCTATCGCTTTAATGGGCTCGGCCTATAAAGCCACAGTCAGGTCAAAAAAAAAAAAAAAAAAAAAAAAAAAAAAAAAAAAAAAAAAAAAAAAATCGTTTGATCCATTACGCGCCGGGCCTTCCCAAAGAACGGACGTATCGCTCTCGTCGCTGCCTAAAGGTCGATGACCGAGCGTACCCGACACGCGCCTGAGCTTTAATGCGTCCACTACATATTGATACTTGGTAAGTAATATTACATGCTAAGTAAGTTTATATAATTTATATTTTCTTAATGAGCTAAAGCTTTTATTTAACTTGTACTGTTCTTATGTAAGTAAGTTTATAAATAAATAAATTTCCATTAAAATTTGCAATCATTTTTTCAGCTACTTGCCGGTATTGGATTAAGCTGAAATTTGGCATACTTATGTAAGTTAGATAACAATATATTATCATGGTACCACCGAGCTGATCTGATGATGTACACAGAAGGTGGCCATGGCAACTCCTAAACTACACAAGATAAACACGTCGTGTTTGAACTTATTCGGACCGTCTCAACAAGTAGTTGACGATTGTCGAAAAAAGTAGTCAGCAATAAAATATATTAACAAAAATTACATTATTCACAGAAACTTATTTCAGAAATGGGCAATAAACGCAAATTATTAGAAAGGAAAAAAATCAATAATACTGCGGACAGACCGGCAAAAAGGTAAGTCACAATGCTACAAAATATTTTTCATACGTATTATTTATGTTTATACTGCCTAGGTGTTATGTAAGTTACAAACGTATATTTTTTTCTTTGAATAAATCATTCTCGGCTTGTTATCACGCTGCTGTCGTAGCATTTAACACCGTTAAGCTTCAAACCAACTTATACTAGTGGCTTCGTGAGCTGTAGACCTCGCATTTTTTTTTCTCAAAGTCAAAATTTCAACCGAGAAATGCGACCTGTAGAGAAGAACATTCAAACATGCATACGATAAAATTTAGTATATTTTTTCAAATTTCAAAATTTCCAAAAACTGACTCGTTAATAAAATTCTATATAACATTTCTGATGAGAAATGCGACCTGTACAGGAGATAATCCGGACAGACAGACACAGACATACGAAAGAATTTTTGTCGAAACCTGAAACGGAGACGCTTCGCTCCGTTCACTCGCTCGGTCAATAAGACCAACTTTGACAAAAGTCCCTCAAAGTTTTGGAATTGAAACGATGTGACCGTGTGTTTTACCGTAGACGTAATCGTTGGTCGGGCTTAAAGAAAAAAATCGTGTCCCGAAATGTTGAAACCGGCCCAGTGCACGCGGACCACGCACAATAAGGGTTCCGTACTGACACCCCCTAATCTACATTTAAAACCACAATATAATACATTTAATCACATACGATAGTATCTTCATAGGAAACTTACGACACTTACGCCCTTTTGTTTAGGCAAGACAGTTTTTCAGCAATGATTCAAAAACTGTTAAACCTATCTTGTTCAAACCAAAAATCGTTGAAGAGATTTGCTAATGTATATTATCTTGATTTTTGTCATAATTTTAAACTTCATCGTATGGAAATTAGAGGGTAGCGGATACACTTTTTACGACTTTGACTGCTAATATCTCACCAACGGTTGACTTAAAAGAAAACAATTTTTAGAAACCTCTATGTCATTTTTGAAGGTCTATTCATACCCCACACGCCTATGTACATTGATTTTTTTTTTACATGTATAGGGTTTGGAAAATTCTTTTTTTGTTAGAAACTGTATACTTCAGGGGTGGTCCCATAGTTATCAAGTAAGAATCTGATCATAAGGTCCTAGGGAACTCTTCGAACTCTTCAAATATTTAAGGTGCACCTATAGCGATTTGGGTATTTTGTATAGTAATATGTGCATTCGCTTTTATAAAGCACCATTTGGTGAAGACTGACAAAAAGTAATGATATCTCATCAAAAACATAAATGTGAAAATGGCCACTTTTCTATGCAGTATGTTATAATACCATGAAAGCTGTTGGATATTTAAGAAAACTGCCAAGTTAAAGCTCAAAATGCATTAAGCCGCAGTAAATTAGTTTTACTAGAAACAATGTAGTGCCGGACTTGGCACCATTTCAAAGAATCTAAGGAACTTGGCACCCATTTAGATCTCAATTCTTTTGTCAGTGAAGACGACCACCAAGCATCGCATATTCTTAATATTGAACTTGGCTCCCATTTTCACATTTATGTTTTGATGGGTCAATATTTTCTACGATTTTTAGTTTGAACATGATAGGTTAAATGGTTTTTGAGTTATTGCTGAAAAACTGTCTTGCCAAAAGAAAAGGGCGTAGGTGTCGTGAGTTTCCTATGAAGATACGACCTTTTTTTGATTCAATGTATTGTATAGTGGTTCTAAATGTAGATATATAAGGAGGTGTCGGTACGGGGCCCTTCTTTGTGCGTGGTCAGACACGCACTTGGCCGGTTTCATTTTGTAAAGATGTGATGTATATTTTTTTTATCACAAGGTCGTAACGGTAGGCTTTTCTCTTTGTCTAGGTTATTCTGTACAAATTCAAACATTTTCTTCCAGGTTTGCAAAAGGAGAGCTAACACCAGCTCTGCTCTGCGCAACTCGTTAAGTCTCACGTTTACTCGTACTCCTGAAGCAAAGTCGCGGCTATAATACTATTTAATACTCTTGATGTCATGGAAAACGTGAATAAAATTAAATGATTAACAAAAACTTTATTTCGTTTTCAGCCAAAACATATATGTCTATTTGTGGTATGGACTGGAGCAGAGTTTAAGACTGTAAGAATTAATAAAGCTGACCGGTTTTGGAAGGAGAAAAAGGAGCCAAAATTAAAGTTCTTTTATCAGAAATGTCTTTTCCCCGGAATGGTTGATGGGAGAAACAGTAGGTTAATGCCAATTAGTAACATACGTACCTACGAGACACTTAATAAGTGCGTACATAATTTTAATAAAATAAAACATGTAAAACTCATCAGATTTTAGTTATAATCACATATTTGGGTAGAAGTCTTAAATCTTTATTATATGAACAATATTAAGCAACTTAAACTAGACCTAGAATAGAACTAAATTAAAACTAAAAACTAATACTAAATAAAATTAAAATAAATCTAAAAAATTTGGCCCCTTTGGCATAGTGCCAAGGATGCTGGCAGCATTTCCCCTCTGTATTGCGATGCTAATACGTTAATCAGATTTTATTTTTTTCCTAGCTCACTATAAAGTAAAAGTATAACAATGATCAAGAAGTGTCGGATCAACCGGCGTCACTCGAACCGCACGCACACAGTAAACATTGTAGTGTGGGTGGTAATCATGGCCGCTCGCAGGCGATCGCGACTATGATGAGTTGTAACGAAATGTTCGTACCCTCTTAATACAACTGTTACGCTGCGCCGCCATGTGCAAACTAGACAGCCGTTGGACACAGTT
The DNA here is from genome assembly GCA_905163555.1 of Notocelia uddmanniana. Lineage (NCBI taxonomy): Eukaryota > Metazoa > Arthropoda > Insecta > Lepidoptera > Tortricidae > Notocelia > Notocelia uddmanniana. The sequence continues at coordinate 25,747,422 of LR991066.1, forward strand.
TTGACGCCCCACCTTCTTGGACACAGACTTGGTGGTGTCATTTTGCGACGCTAGTTGTACTTCTATGTTTTTTTCATTCGCTGCAATTTACTGATACTGCGCAAATATTCAGCGCAGCTACCCATGCAACTACCTATACCCGTGTGGAGTATTGGTGGGCTAATATTTTATCGAGTGAATTGAGTTGTCGACCAGTGGGCTACTTTTGTGACGATCGTCGGGTTTGGTGCAATTTCTTCATAGATGTATCACTATTGAGTATGACTCACAGTATACCGTGCCGTTCCCTGTACGATAAACATCAGTCTTAGTCCCATACGTTGATGTACGTAACATTAGTGAATCATAATATTCAATCATTAATCAATAAGACGTATTTGACTTCCAATTAAATTGATGCCATACAGCAGTATTTATTTATTTATTACAGTTATGTAATTTACGTAAATATATATAACTTAATATTAAAGTAAGTACATGCACCTTGATAGAGCGAAGCGATCCTTGTATGTAGTTTATAGGGCAGGATGCATTTAGTCAAGATTATATCACCAATTGTTACATTAATAGTGCTTGAATCTGAATTTAGTTGAAGTCAATGTACAATATACTATGTAGTCCAATTAAAATTATACCTACCAACTATACCTACCTACAATTATACAACAACGTCACTCATGATGAATGCAAGTCACATGCAATTATTCTCTCGTTATTTTTATCTGATCGTCAGATTATAAAAATGTGCGATGCTATCTCCGCTTTGATTTTAAGAATGTCAATTGTTCAAAGTTATCGATGCTCAACTATCTGTGAGATCTTAAGAAACATCTACATTTCAATCAGTCGTTATCGATATCTTTACAGGGTGTGGCATATAATAGGACCAAAAATTTAACCGGGACAATACCTAAAAAGTAAAAAGTATTTTTAAAATTTTCAATGCATATAGCTTACGTGTACTTTTTTACTCTTCTGGAGTAATAACTCTTTTAAAAATCCCAAAAATATCCTTTAAAACCAAAAATGCTACAGCTAATGAGTGATAACTTGATGCTACCTCAAAGTCAGCATTGACTGCCGCGCTATAATCTCGTGGTGCCAAGATCCATTACTTCGAAGTCATAACTTCAGATCAAAACCTCTCCGGATTGAAAAAGATAATTATATTTATTTGACACATGAGGTTACTGAAAATAATCTAAGGAAGCTTTATTCAATTTTTTTGCTCCTATTACTAACCACATCCTGTATACGAGTGGATCTTATTAAACAAGTGGTTTCAAAGTTCTGTCGCAACTATTTCTACACAATAATTTATTATCTTATGTAATCTGTTAATCGAATACATTTGTATATAGACATTTATCTTTTATATATTTTACCAGCGGGAACTCTTATTTATTATGGGTTATTGCTCTCCCATACAATCTTCCACCAGCCTTTTCACCCCCTTAAGTAATTACATTACATTCAATATGCCATCACTTTTTGCAATAACGTTAACAAAATCCGTTCAAGCAGCAATCCGTCAAAAAACAGCCACATTCGCACAATCAACAAACTTTAGCGGCAGTGAAATAAAAAAGGTTAACAAAAATGATATCATAACCAGGATTTTCAGTAAAAGACGCATCGTGGGTGTCTGAGGAAGCGATCACGATCCCCCGTCACCCGCCACCGCGCAGAGGCCGAGTGCTCGTAAAGCGCGCGGCGCCGCGCACGGACAGTTATAAACGCCTTCCGGAATGACACTCGTTAATCCACTCTATAGCCGCTTTATGACTAGGGACCATGCATCGACCTCGGTAAGCTTCGCAAGATTGGATACATAGTCTCAGATCCTCAACTGCAGTCTTGATATACATAGGTGGTAGGTACGTCTTTATTCAACGTATAATGTCATATATCATCTTACTGTTGAATTTTCTGGTAGGAACGATCTCCTGAGTTCATGGCTCGACTTATTGCGAGAACTATTGATTGTTGTATTTTAAGCTGTAGCATATCTGACTGCTAGGTTTTGGTAAATAAACATATATCGGATAACGCAATATGTAAGTGTAGGCCTCTTCCAAGGTTTACTCGTGATAGGTGTCTACGCATTATAGCGATCCAATATCGGTCAAGGGAGAGACTTACGACCATCAACGGCTGTTCAGTAGATATGACCCCCAGTTGGTTTCCTACTTGCTGCTAATAAATTAAGTAAAATATATGTGGTAAATCACACAGCACGTGATGAGATGCGTATCTGAATTGAGCACGTTTCGGAGGCGGCAGTTATCGGCGCGAAGTCGATACCGGCTGATATCCCTCCGTCCACTATCTAATCAGCCACATCAGTAATGCGCTGTACATTCGCGTAACATATCACCAATGTCAAGTTGAATGATATCATTTGAACTGTCACTATTACCATACGCCTAAGGCGACTTCCTGACTTGGCGGGGCGGGTGCGATATGTCATAGGTATTTTGCTATTTGACGTGAATTTACCGATGTGAGATTTACTCACTTGACGAAATACTGTCAGTAATACGTTTGCGCAGTAGTAATACCATGCGCAGAAGTGGGGCAGTACTGCATTAGTGTCGGTTGACACTGACAGCTGACAGTTTTCTCATATCGTACCGCCCCCGCATCGAGTCACGAAGGCGCCTACAGTGACAAATCAGTAAGATTTGACAGGACTTGTGTCCGAAATTGAGAGCACTCTAGTCAGAGTCTCTGAGTGGGGCCAGGATAATCTGGTCCAGTTCAACCCCACCAAGACACAAGTGTAGACGACAGACCCTACCCTCCCCTGATGTACCTAGCACGTAATTTAGAAACAAATAAAGATAAGACGTTAGCTAGGTAAATGTAAGAGTAACCCTGTTATTTAAAATGGAATATTTAAGAAATATTGTCATATTTACGTAAATATTAGAACCTTGTCGCACTAAGCGGAAGGAATAACTCTTTAGGGCGAGTTTATTCATTTCAGCAAGTATTATGACACAATTCGAGTGATTGCGCAATGATACTTGGAAATTTCCATACGCAGTAGAATGAAAGATTGCGTAATAATGTAAAATATATCGATCGTAGATCGAAATTACGCTATGAAAATGGCATGTTTGTGAGCTAACTCACAAACAGTTGACTCTGAGACAATTATTTATTATTTATTATTATTATTATTTATTATTATTATTATTATTTATTATTTATTATTATTTATTATAAGCCCTGTTTGTATCACAGGCACTAAGAAATGGTCGCGCAGCGAATTTCTTAAGATTGAATAATTTCAGAATAGTCGTTTTTACACAACGTTCTTCCCTCTCAGAGCCAATATTAGGAAGACGCTGTCCAAGTATAAAGGGTCACGTGTGACCACACCGAACGCCGACTCGATGAGTCCTAGTACAGGCCAGTGAGATAATCACAGCCTCCGCAATCCGCGGAAAACCGCGAGATTTGTAAGATTCCCTATTTATACTCGGACGGCGCCTCGTAGCGTGCGCAACTTCATGGTGCTCACGTTACGGTCAGCCATTACGAAAGAAAGGAGGTGAGTTCGCAACGTACTTCACTTAGTACCGAAGAGACACTCCAAGGAAGAAACCCAGAACAAGAAAGAAAAAGTGCGTTGGGAACTCAGCTCAGGAAAAGTTTAGGAATCTAGACATTGTGTCCTAGATTTAGATAAAATCAGTGTTAAAGTCATTATAAATAAGTAACTTTATTATATACAGTGTTAACTTCAAAATACGTTTTATTAAGAACATAACCTGTGATAAACAATATAAGACATTTACAATCCGTCCGGACTTCTTATTTACTTGTTACGAATCATAAGAAAAAGCAGAACCAAGGTGGCACCAAAATTAGAGTAGAGTCAGTCACTGTTATTTTACGAGAGGAACTACCAGTCATTTGTATACAGTCCACTTTAAACATTTATATTTTTGGTGCCTAATCAATCCGGATTAGTGCATCATTTACAACAAGTATGCGCGTTCACTGCTAAAAAAACCCCATTCACTGTAGCCCCGCGGTTCCAAGACGCAACCCTCTCCATCTCAGAGACTATTGGGATCCTTGGTGTCGATATTTCCAGCGACGTCCAGTTTCGGAGCCATTTAGAAGGCAAAGCCAAGCTGGCATCTAAAAAGCTAGGTGTGCTCAATAGAGCGAAGCGATACTTCACCCCGGGACAGAGACTTCTTTTATACAAGTCGCAAGTCCATCCCCATATGGAGTATTGCTGTCACCTCTGGGCGGGAGCACCTGGATACCAGCTTGGGCCTTTTGACTCGCTCCAGAGACGTGCTGTGCGAATTGTGGACGATCCCAAGCTCACGAGCGATATTGAGCCGTTGAGTTTAAGGAGAAATTTTGCCTCCTTGTGCGTGTTCTATCGCTTATATAATGGGTTGTGCTCCGAAGAACTGTTCGACATGATGCCTACGGCCGTTTTCTACCATCGCACCGCTCGCCGTCGGCAGGGCATTCATCCTCACACCTTAGAACCTAAATGGTCGCGTACGGTACGGTTTCAGAGGAATTTCCTCCCTCGGACGCTCCGATTGTGAAATGAGCTCCCTGCCGAGGTTTTCCCGTCGGACTACAGTATGGGGTTCTTCAAGAAAGGAGTGTATAAATTCTTAAAGGGTCGGCAACGCGCATGTGACACCCCTAGGAGTTGCAGGCGTCCATAGGCTGCGGTGACCGCTTACCATCAGGCGGGCCGTACGCTTGTTTGCCACCGACGTAGTATATAAAAAAAAGGTCTGTTACGATGACACTGTGTAGAGTCTACACTGTAGACTGATATAATTTAAACAATCAGCTTTATTTGTATCATTGTGACTAACGTCTGTCGGGTTTGAATATCATTTTTCCACACCTATCAAGAATGGAGTATGTTGCGTCTAGTGCCCTAAGTCGTACTAGTACTACTACGTACGTAATACGTTAGTGGACTGTAAACACTATAATAGGTTAATTTATATTTCTACAAAACAAAGGTCGCGGCGCGTACAATATTAGTGCGTGCGAGCGCAAAGCGGTACACTAGATGAAGTATCGCGCAGCGGTCGCTCCTCGTTCCCTGGTCCAGTACAGAGTAGTTCATTACATTTTACGGAAACTCACGGTAGTTTTCCATATGGACTACAGTAAGTGCATAAAATAATTAACCAAGATACATGCAGGGACAAATAAAACAACAGGAAATCTTATCGCAAGTCAACCTTACCGTTGTTTTACTCCTTTAATTCGATTAATGCAAATAAAATATTGTCGTTAGACGATACTTACTCAGGATAAAAAGTAGCCACCGCCGCCGCCGTGACGTAACATTTGAGACTAGATCAAATAATGGTTCGTACATCTCCTAGCGGCAAAACTCTTCACATTTAGCATTTCAAAGAGCAGATTGAGTTACTTACTAAAGCAAAAGGCGAAGTCGGTGAAAAATGTCACCGTCATTAATTATATTTAATTACTCTCTCCCTCCGCGTAGATTTTTAAAAGGCGCCCGGAAAGAAGTGTGATTATTGACTTAATTATTCTCTGAGATGAATGGAGCCTCGCTCGGTACGGAACTTGTTCTTTGTTTCTGACGATGTAACACGATGCTTTCGTAGCGTCTAAGCATTTTGAAATGTCTCACAAACCAGCCTCGACTAAGTAATGGGAAATGATACGTAGTTTGAGTATACATATTTTGTTTTGTTTTACTTAAACGCAAATTGACCAACTGGTTGCTGGACAAGTGCTATTATAGTGTTAAGGAATTTCTCGAGAAGAATAAGATTTAATGATGAAATATTGACTACTTACAACTTTTATAAAATGCTATTAATTAATTATTCTTATATTTAAATTGACATTTTGAAAATTTGCACGTCTGTATGTGGGCTGAATACACGATAACAAAAATGTATTTTACCATCTAAGCTAAACTGTTTTCTAGCAAATAAATTATTTGATTTATTGATTGATTACCTGGGTAGGGGTTCCGTTTTCTGATATTTTTTGTGTGTTTTAAGACGGTGATCAATGATCCCCTCAAAATTCAAATTATATTGTGACAATTGCATGGTCTGCATTGGCATCAACAATCTAAACCAAAGTATCCTCTCTTTTCCACGTCAATACCTTGGAGTAGACTCATTGGGTAATGAGGGCAGGAAGTTGGGGGGGAAGTAGGTATCCAGCAGGTGCAGACCTTATTTCGTGCACCTTCCAGTAATGTGCATTAATACAAGCAGATCAAGCGAAGCAGATAATAGGCGCAGATACTTGAAGAAACCTATACTTTTCTTTGTCTACTTGTCTATTATCCACTCATATCAGATTATCTCAATTTTGCAGCCGGAATGCGTTGCTGCGTCATTGTCCGTCAAAGGCTTTATGGTACTGTGAAATACGGTGACAAATACTCACGTAACGACACAACGTGTCGCTTCCCGCACGTGTTTCTATTATTCCCTCCAGTTGAAAACATGAAATTACCAGCGCTCGGGTCGAGAGCCCTCGCGCTGCCGGCACCCGAGCCGCCGCGCTGAACGCCGCTTTGACATCACAGCCTTAATGAGCGCTGCTTAATAACCGCCCCCCGCGGCCAAGATCAACAAACGTGCGCAACTTTGTTAATATAGCATCTTAAACGTTTCGAGTGGTACCTACGTCTTTCGTAACATGTATTACAAGCTTGCTGGTTTAGTGTAACAAGACACGATGCCATTATAAACCGCGACAAACGAGCCGATAAGCATCAAGGAGATATAATTGTTGCTGGCGGTAAGGAATAGTAGATTGTATCTCAAGGGAGCAAAATTATATATTTACTGTGACGCCGGTATATTGAATCCTGAGTGAAGCGAAAGACAATCTTGAGCGTAACGAGGGATTCAAGTGTTTATGACCAAGACGGGAATCATTTGGCTACAGAGAGTACAGAGTAACATAAACTGCTTTTCACACCTGTTATTCAGAAAAGAGTCGTTGTTTTCCTCAAATGATAGAATAAAGTACAACACTGATCCCTCATTGAGGGTAATAATGGCATTTTTCTTAAAGGCAGGTGTGATAACGTTCTTTGTTCAGCTGAGAAACAAATTCTACGACGCTATTTTTCAAAATTCCTCAGTTTATATGTATGTTTACGCTTAAAAAGATAATATGTACATCATAAGGTTTTATCTCACGGAAGCAGATTGGCCCTACCTTCTTTCTGTCTTATCTGTCCTCATGTAACAATAAACACACCTGACATGTAGAATCACATGGATAAAGTGACAAATATCTTTACAGATGACTCAAAGATTTACATCGCGTGCAATTAAAAATAGTTTTTTTCACTACATGTACATAAATGTAATGGTCTCTCCTATACAAGTACGATCCAGCTTCTTCCGTGAGTTATCGATACAGAAAAATGTACAATAAGATTCCATCAAAGTTCAATACGTGCAAATTCATACGACTACACGTGTGCACTTGTTCCATAAGACGTGTGGCTTATGCTCAGCGAGCGCTAATCGCGACTCCACGCAAATCCCGACAAGAACAAACACGCAGATAAGTGCACTACTTGCGTACACTCTCGTACGTAGCTACCGGACTGACTTGCTCAGTAAAGCCGGTAGCGACCGCGCGGCGTCTAATCGCCCCTGACGTGTCTTCCTCGCGTCACATGCCATCTCCCCTCGCTGAGATAAAAGGACATAAACTTATGAGACTCCAGAAGTACTTACGATGTTTTAAAACTGATAGAACGTCAGCCTAAGCTGCTAGAAGCTTTGCAGCTAAAAGATAAAACTATTGTGCAATTTACTGGCGTTGGATTCACTCTACAAGATCCTTTATGGCTTCTTCGTTAGTAAAACAGTTCGTTAGTGGGAGCCCTTCTAATTATTACGAACTACTATTTCCACACCTTTTACTTTAAAACGCAATATTTTTGCTTAAATTGTAATGTAGCAGACATAAAAACTTCTAAAGCTACATATTTTGTTGAAAATTTAATAGTTATGGTGTTACCGAAGTAATTTAAGCGTAACGTTGGTATACTAATAAACTATGAATATATGTTTTTATTACTGTTTAATGTTTGTCTAAGATTTGATTACCTGTTATTTTATATCACCAACACATGACTAAAGTGGGTTATTAATAATTTGAAGTGTTTTAAAGTTAGTTTAAGCGTGTTTTAGTAATAAACTGCCGCATTTGGTAGGTAATCATAAAACGCGTCGTAAACCACTCTACCGCCGGCAGGTACAAGCCGCGGCCGGACTCTATTCGACACGCGCGCTTCCTCGTGTACAGCATCATGATGAACATCAATTATATTCTGACACTTTGTCGATTGAACAAGGTCTAATTCAAATTTATCATTTTAAAACGCAGTCGTTAGGAGTATAGGTGCGCAATGTTACATTGTATGATTCTATTCACCCAATTTAATTAACCTAGAGATTAAACACAGAATATAAATGCCCGATTTCTCACATATATTTCCTATATACATCGGGACTATGGTAAATTAGAAAGTTAATAACGCAACATTATATGTATTTTTCGGCAAATGCAATTTCTGTCCAGCAATAATACAATTTCATTAATAATTTAGTATCATTACCCAACGTTACAAATTGCGTTACAATTACAAGAGCCTAATAATTATTATTTCGCGCGAAAAGTATCAACATCAGAGAGATTCATTTTTTACTTAAAATAGCGTCACGTCATCGCACTGTATTTTTCATCTGAAAATAATTGCCTCCTCAAACTACCCGCGGCTGTACATACCTACCTATACCTCCCCTCCATACATACCTATACCTCCCCTCCATCATTAATCAATTTTCCTCCGCAGCCCGGAGAACACGAGACATTATTTGTCAATATTTCTGACTCGTAAAAAACGAATCCGTTATCTATCATGAAGAGGGAAGGCTAAAAAGAAAAAAGTAAATCTTTCCAGAATCCTTTTCTTGAGGAAATTGGGAACCCTCCACGATGATCACGGACAGAGTGAAACGAGTAGTACTACTCCAAATATAGGTTACAAATACGTGTGGTCTTGCCTGTTTCGCAGATTATTAGTTTTAAATCGCAACTTTCACATTTAATGTGGAGCTGTGCAAGCATTTTAATGCCTTTTTTTACCTATTACGGACTCATTATGGTATACATGGTGATTCGGGAGACGTGAACAGGATCAACACTATGGATTCAGTAGATCATACGCTACTGCTTTGTACCACTGTCAGTGAAATTAACGTTCATTTATCTTTGGTGTTGAAAACAAAAAGTTTTAAATTATGTACGAAATGCATGGTCACTCTACAATCAGAATTCTTCAGTCAAAACATCGTATCTATCACCTAGTGTGACAATTTACTTTCTTCATGATCAATGTGCTGTCATAACAGTTATAGATTTTATCTTCTTTTTTTTGTTTTTTTAACTAGTTGTTGTAGGGTGACCCATCATTGTTTAGAATTAAACTTTTACTTTACAAAAATAAAAAATAGGAATGTATGGATTTCACTTAAATAAAATAGCGAACGATAAATTACCATTTTAGTATTGGTCCTCATCACGTCTCCCGAATCACCCTGTATAAGTCCTAAACTTGCATTAGGTTAATAACACTTTTGCACCTTATTCCATTGTGATCTGATAACGATGTAAATAAAATACAAAGATTTTACTTCACTGTTATTGGCCATTTCAAAAAGTTTTCTCCGACGTGTGCTTGTTGAACTACTTCTTACACTTTGTCACCGATCTTACGTCCCGCTCGCACACTCCCGCCTCACCATTAGCCGTCCTTTGTCTCCGTGCACTCGCTAATTAGGGTTATTAAGCCAAAGAATAATATCCTCCGATGATTAAACCTCTTTCTCAAAAGTTCAGTCATTTTTTCTGGCAAGTTCAATCATAATTTGGCGCCCCTTGAGCGTTATCTTTGTTCACGAATTTATTCGTATTTTCAAATTAATTTAGATTACTAATTAGTGTATATGCTAGCTTAGCTAATTGCTTGAGCTGTGAAACATTTCATATCCTGATTCTATTTGTGAGTTTCTATAATTGGCTGAATATTTCTATTTAAAAAGCAAACTTTGTAAAAGCTGTTGGAAGTCCTAAAATAAATAAATTAATAAGTAAGCTGGAAATATGTAGATATTATCTAGATATAAACAACAGACTTGTACTCACTCCTGAAAATAACCTCCGTTTAAAACTGCTACCACTATATCTCGATCCATATAACATTGTAAGTGTAATACATGTGAAGCCATAAATATTGTATTACTTTTACTTATTATTTATTTATTTTTAAACCAAACACTTTTTATTTTTTTGAACCTTCTTCTTCCGAGAAAAAGGTATTACCTAAAGGTAAAGGTATTAAGGTATATTATTTTTTTAGGCACCTATATTAATTTATTTGTCAATTTATATAGCCTGTTTTGAATATATTTGACATGTTTATTTTGTATGACGATGTATGATCAATGCAAATAAATGGTATGATATGATATTCTCCGCCTAATAAAAACCCATAAGAGCCCTTCAGGGCAATCCGACATGTATATTTTGCATTGTGATATATCAGGATATAAGCAAGGCTTGTATTTTTTTTTATTGATAATGGGAAAGCTCTTGGCCAGCATCTAGCCAGGGGGCAAAGATGAGGCCGACGATGAAGCGAGCTCACCCAGAAGATGCCTATTCACCGTGCCTTAAAAAGATCTAGGTGGTATTGAATGCTTGAAAAATGCGAAACGTACGTCTCAAATAAGCCCTCAGAATTGGTGAGGATAAAATGAAATGAAACAAAGTAATTCATAGTAATGTTTTATTGAGAAATATCAAGTTGTTAACATTAGTTAAATATAAATTCAGTTGCTAGCGTACTCTACACAACCTGCACTATCCAGTCTTCCCGCGGCCCGCTCCCCCCCCCCCTCCCCCCCTTTCACCCAACTCACAAATAATATCGGTACCTTTTACTGACACTATTAAATAACCCATTCACTTACAGGCGTAGAGACCTACTACCATCCATAACTTGAATTTTCATTCATTCGAAACACGATCCACCGCGTTGCGCGGACATTTACATGCATCATCATCATCAACATCATCATAGTACAGTTTACATATATCATCATCAACATCATCATAGTACAGTTTACATACATCATCATCATCATAGTACAGTTTACATACATCATCATCAACATCATCATAGTACAGTTTACATACATCAACATCATCATAGTACAGTTTCGAAACGCTTGAGAGTACATTTTTGACAATATTATTAATACTTTTGTTCATGGATGGTATAGTTTCGTCGCCTTTTGTTAGAGTTAGTGTCTCAAAGAAACATTCATGAACGTCTGTTAACTGTCCAATTTATTTCAATAGGAGAAGGAAGAATTTTAATATAAGCAGGAATAGATTGAATAATTGTAGAACAAGTAAATTTTTAACAAAAAAAACTCCAGTCGTCCATACTCCTACTATAACTTTAATAAACACCGAAATCGCCACATACATGCATATAATATTTGAGGAGTTCCCTCGATTTCTCCAAGATCCCGACATCAGATACAGAGTTGATGACAATGGGACTAACTAGAAAAAATACCGTTTCAAACAAAAAAAGAATTTTTGAAATCAGTCCAATAGTCCCTGAGTAATCGGTGAACATACATAAAAAATTCGACGAATAGATAACCTCTTCCTTTTTTTGAAGTCGGTTAAATAGTACTAATGTCATGTAATCTCCTCTTATTTATTCATAATAGAAAATATATTTCAAACATTCTACGAAGTGTCTTATTTAAAATGCTCCTGATATTAAATAATGTAAAACATTGACTAGTAGAAAACGTGCATTAACGCATAGTTGCCATCTATACCTTCTTGTATTACAACATCGTCAATAATTAATCTTCAGTCTCTCTAACCATCTTGAAATTCGTCACCAGACAATGACCACAATTCGCCTAATATTCTGATTCCCAAAAGCATCAATTGTGCTTAAAGATTACGATTACTCGTTTAGAAGGATTTTACGGCAAATTATCGTTGTCAGCTGACTGTTTTCATGTTGGTTGAGAGCTCGGTCATACCGTCAGTCACGTCGAGTCAGTAAACCGTCCACCGCGCCGTGGACCGCGGGCCGCGTGCTCCCTACCCGCTCTACGCCATATAATTAACTATAATAAATATATTACACGTACGATCACCTGTGGTTGCACTCTTATTGCTATGTCGAGTTCATGTACAGCCGTAAACCTCTGTATCAAAATATTACAACACCCGCTCTGTACACCGCCCCGCCTCGCCTCGCGCTTCCGAACTATTTACATACTATAAATGACTAGAAATAAGTTATATTTTGGCTGAGTCTTAGGCTAATATACTGTATTTGAATATAAAATTAACAACTATTTATTAAGACCTGTCTTGTAATTCGTTTAGTTGCGCGCCGCGCCGCGCCGGTTTGTATTACGTTAAGTTATTCGAAGTTTGTCTATGATCACATTATAATTTAATAAGTTTTCATAGTAATTTAATCTAATAAACGTTATAATAAAATCCGAGGTTTTTGTATGTACCTATTTACATGAAACAATTGTTTTTCTCTCAATTTAGGTACAGAAAAAGGATGTAGAGTGTAGAGTAGAGGTAAAGGAAAGGTACAAAAGAAGGCTCCGTCGGAGCTCCCTCGTGGACGGACACACGGACAGAGACTGTACACATCTACATAAGTACATAAATACACAGTATTCAATTTATTTAACACGTTTGCAATATAATATAACAAATGGTCTATTCCACACAACCATTTCACAGTTACAAACATGTTCGAATTTCATTTGTCCGAAAAATCGTCAAACTTCCTGTCATATCGGCCTTACGAGTCAATGTGCATAATTGCCACACCTTTATGGATACTAAATTATCTTTGTGTAGATGTAAAAGGCCAATGTTGATAAGATAATATCAATAAGTACGTCAACTTTTACAACTGAATGAAAAATGAATTGAGTGTTGGTTTGTAAATGGTTTTTCAGGAAATGTAAATTCGGACAAACGATACATTCGAGAAAGTATCTGAATTTCGGACATGTGATAGACAAACAATAATTCCGCTCTATGACATTCCACCACGCTTCAGCTAAAACACTTTGCGCATTTATTGCTTATTAATAAAAATAAAGGTGTTCACGTTCAGTGTGAATGTTCGTAGTTCAGGGCAGGTTGGAGTAGAGGTGCGAGGTGGCGGCGAGGCGCGCGCCCAGCGGCTGGTACTCCTTGCCCGAGCGCGGGCGCAGCACGCTGGCGCACTGCCGGCCCGACCTGCAACACAAGCCCGGTTAGTGCGGGCTGAGCCGGCTTAGCGGCTACTGGCAAATGTGGAACCGCTGACTCGTACAGAGATATAACTTCCGAATCCAATCCAATTTGAACGGAATATATTTACAGTTCATCCACATCGACTTCTACTCGACGACTGAAGACACACATGAACATGAACGCTAAAAAGATTACATTCAAAATACAATCAATTGATTTGTCTGCTTTTCCCAAAGGTATATAATTAAATAACTGGTAGCTAATGCTTATGACATTAAATCCACCCTTTGTACGATAAGTCCTTTTTAGTCAATAGTTTAAATAAATAAATAAATCAACATCCGCATCCAGCACTGACTACTGCTCATATAGCTCGTTAAAATGCACAGAACTACACTAAAAACTACTACATTAGAAAACCTGAGAAGTCCATTAATGGTCTGTAATAGCTTACACGGGAAAAATACATTTTCAGTGGGAGTGGGAGAGTTGTTCTCTTTCCCTAAGGGCTAGAATCACTGCTTACTGCAACAATACGCACATTACACATACAACACGTCACGAGTAAAGACTCACCGCATAGTGACTGGCGTGTCACTAGAAGAGTGTGACGAGCAGATGGACAGCGTCTCGATGTAGTCCGACATGTCCGACGCGCCGCTGGACGAACTGTGCGTATCCAGCACCCCTGCAAACACATGTCGAGTCAGTACCATCTGTACGAGTGCGAGATAAGTAGATCATAACGTTGACCATTTATTGGTTCAAGCATGCGATTCCTTTTATTTGGTTTACTGGAACTTTTACGGCTTTTATTTTTCCGGTTCATAAGATTCAAAGATGTCGACAGAATAAAACCTATATATTACACCTATATAATTATCGTATTAGAAGTCGATGGCAATTATGTACATGTATAGAGGAGGCCTCGTTATAAAACATTTTGAACGATCAGAAAGTATTCAATGTATTTTACCTCTGAGTGCTTTGAGAGACAGAAGCGGCACTTCAGCCTCTGCCGACGAGGACTTGTGTGTGTGGTGAGCGGCGCCGAGGCGCGGCGCGTCGGAGGAGCGCGCGCGGCGCGGCGGCGCGCCGGCCGGCAGCGCCGCGCGCCGCGCCGAGCGGTAGTGCCGCCGCGCCGCCGCCGTCGTCAGCGGCAGCTCGAACTCGCCCGCTCGGCTGCTGCTGCTTACGCCTGGACACAGATGATATACTTACAAGTACGTATTAAGAATAGTACACGTTAAGTAATGGATTAGCTTTAAAAGGTCGCGTTACGACTTTACGGCAATACAATTTTTCTATGGAAAGGGACATTGACAACACTCCCGCATAGTACAGGCCAATACAGATTGGTGGCTTGCCTTGAGGACTAAAGAACCAAAAATAAAAATAAAAGTAGAAGTAGTGGAACCGAAAATAACATACCCGAGTCGTTACTGCTGGACGAGTCCCGGTTTCCGGCCGCGCCTGGTGCCGCGGCGCGCGCCTTCGACGCTTCTGAACTGTCAGCGTCCGATAGCTTGTGACAGCCGCAGGGCGAAGCCGCGCGTGCTCTCAACGTCTCCACGGACGATGAGGAGCCCCGACTGCCTGCGCTGCCTTCAAACTCTTTAACGTCTTCGAGAAAGCGCGACGAGTCAGCTGAGCTGGAGCGCTTCCGGTACTCCATGCGCCGCTCAGGCCGCGAGGGAACTACATCGCCCGCACGTAACGCCGCACGCGCCGCGGGACATAACGCAGGGTTGCTGGCAGACTTCTCCTCGCCGAGGCAGCGTGCTGCTCGAGCCGGCAGTCGCAGCGTGTGGAATGCAAACCCGCCGATGGGCGACATAGGTGTGTAGCCCGACGGCGCCTTGAGCTTGCTAGGTTCAATTCCAGGTTCCATAAGAAGGTACTCTGAGGTTGGCTGACGGCAGGCGCTGCAAGCGCAACTTCTAGCTTGTCCGGCTGGCCTCAAATTCGTGCTAATAGCATCGAGTTCGGCTTGTGTCACACCAGCTTTTCGAAGTAACGCACGCGCGTTCTCATAATGTTCCAAGGACAATGCAAAGCTAAGGTTTTCGTAGTTAGCTAGAGGGCCGTCGTCGATCTCGGTGTTATGCGCTTCGCCGCCAAGCGATGCTTTCCGCTTCGTCTTGCGAGACACGTCTATCGTCGCGTACAGCGCTGTCCGGTCACTGTTGGGCGTCAGGTTCTCCTTGTTAGGTACTGAGGTTTCAGTCGGAGCAGTCGCTTTCCTGCAGTAGGGCAGCTTAATCCAACTATGCGCCCAGTCAGTGACTCGACGGCAAGGACAGTTTGCCGGCTCCAAGCCTTCGTCTGCCTCCACCACCGTCGCCTCTCGCCGCCGCTTGCCAAACTTAAGAAGACAGCCGCAAGGTTTCTTTAAAATAATGGCATTCGACGTGGAGCTCTTAGTTATCCTAAACAGTTCCTCGTTTAAACATTCCTTAAGTCTCTTAGGGGTGTCGTAATATTCTCCTTCGACCTGATAACAGAAAACGTTTAAATTTAGACTCAGGTTTACAAACCACTGCAACAAAAGTATGTTTTCAGATGTCTTACCTCCGTAGTGTGAACTTTAGGTACGTCGTAATTTTCATAAGGCCCGACTTTAGGCGCCTCGTCCTGTTGGCAGGCACAATGCGGCGTCGGCGCCGGCGGGCGGCCGTCGAGCCGCGCAGGCTTGGGAGGACGCGGCGGCGCGTCGCTCTCGGGCAGCGCGTCCATGGTCCACGCAGGGTTGAAGCTCCCTGGCGTGGCGGCGGTAGACGAGCGGGACATCGCACCCAGTTTAGACATGCAGCTCATGCAGCGCTCTAACGCGACGCCGGGCGCCCACTCCCCGTGCACGGAGGCCGTGTCGCCGTCGGCTTGCTCGGCCGAGCCCCAGGGTGAACGGCGCGCTGCCGAACTCTCCTCCAACCGAAGGTCCGCCGGCAGCGAACGTTCGCCCGCGTTAAGCTCTGATAACCGCGTGTCGGGTCGAAACGCCTTGGTTGATTTTGGACTTTCGGCTCCTGAATCGAAAAGTTACCATTATTTACCATATTTAACTTTCGTTACTTTTTAGGACTGATTGTCAAGGACTAAACTAGTTGCATACTGTTTCATTATAGACCAGGCATAAGTAAACGTACCAAGAACGATTCGACCATAATCATCAGTAAATTGCGATAAAAACTACTGAGGTAACAAACAGCACCTTCAGTCCTTGCAGCTTGCGGTCGTCGACGCGGCGACAGGCGGCCACTGGCGGCCAACTCAAAGTCTCGCGCCAGCGCCGCCGCCTGGTCCGTCGTCAGCACGAACAGGCCCTCGCCCGCTCCACAGTGGGATCCACCCTCGAAGCAGAACTTGCCCTCTACCACCCCATATCGCCTGCACAAAACAAGGTACAATCCAGATTGTGCAGGATGAGAGAAAACACAAGTATAAAAAGTTGTATAAAGAATATTGTATTGTATAAAGTATACAGAAATATACAACAGTGGGTATGGATATGTTGGTACCTGAGGTGGTGCAGCTCCCAGACACCAAGCAACCGTGGCGGCACTCCAGCAGTCAACGCGCAGCGGCGTTCATGCAGCAATAGCCGCGCCGGACCCGCGGGGAGCCGCTTACCTGTCCCCGCGCCCCCCGCGCCGCCCCCTGCGCCCAGCACCACTAGGTACTGGTGCGCCTCGCCGAGGTGTAGGTTCACTTTCACCTGCACACACGAAACGTTGTCCACAAAGGTTGTTTACAACCGCGAGGCTATATCACCATTTGATTATCACGCAATCAGGCCGGTGGAGCGATATGTAGTACATAACTGTGTGTATAACAACATAATATATTCAGTGATCTATTCAGGACAAATGATTGCGTCGATTATGCAAAAGTAATTATAAAATTAACTCACTATTTAATTAGAACAAAAAGTGCAATTGACTTTGTCATCACATCTTTCGAATAGTCATCATTCTGACCCACTGTAAAAAGATTGACTGTTACGCTTTGAGTTCCTCAAGGTTCAATCCGTGGTCCCTTTCTATTTCTTGATAACCTACCAAAATAATGTGTTGTATGTGTTGTACCTGCCACTGTATGAGCCGCTCCCTCGTTTCGAAGGCGAGAATGGCGACGAGGTCGCGACAGACGAGCGCCAACGTGTTGGAGTGCTTGTCGAGGGTGAAGCCCGCCTCGGCGCCGAGGAACTGCTGCAGCGACAGGGCCGCCTTCACACCGCCCGCCGCGGCGTTGTAGCGCGACCGTGCGTCGCGGTACAACTGCAGGTGCACGCAATCTGCAGGCACGGTCAACGACTAAAATATGTTACACTAACAAAGCGACATGAGTATGTGATCGCGAACTTCACAATGCTTCATAACAACGTTCAGATATTTATATCCATTTGGTTGGATAATTTGTTACTTGTTTATTATTATATTATAATGAAATATAATTATACATTTACTAAAAAAATTACATTACCCGATAATGGAGAGGTCATTGACAAATGCAAGAGAAAAAAAACTCGTTTTGCACCCACACGATAGTATGGATGCATAGTAACAGTGTGACAAAAAATTACGTGAAATAATATGTTATTAAAATATAACAAAAAAGTAACTACGCTGAATCAAACAAAACTACAAGTTATTCTCTGACATTATTTTTGAAAACGTGCACTTCAATTTGTGAATGTGTCCATGTGATGTCCATAGCCGACCATATTTCTTTTTCTGGAATTGCTGTAACTGGTGCTGTGGATTTTGTATCGTTAAATAAATGAATAAATAAGTAGACTACAAATGGAAAATAACTACGGACAGTAATAAAATGCGCATCGAACTTCATGTACTCGCACTTTCTTCAACTTCACCTGTTCACAACAAAAAACCCTTTCAAAAGTTGTTATAAATATGCCGTCGACAAGTTATTTTATTACGAACAATGTTTTGTAACATTTTTGTTGCACCCCTCGGCCCCATAAAAGCTGGGAGCGAATGTACTGTAAGAATTTTTATTACACTTTAGGGTGCAGCGAACAATGGGGTCCGAGACGGCAAGCATTCCAAAAAAAATCGTTTCAAATCCGATGGGCGACGCCGGGTGCTTTATCGAGGAGAAAATGCCGCGCCGCGCCGCGACCCGCGAGACAAGCGTCTAGTTCAAAATGTATAGCAACAGCAACAAACATTGACTCTGACCCTTTAAGAATTTTTAGTTAAGTTTGTCCTTTTTAGGGTTCCGTAGTCAACTAGGAACCCTTATAGTTTCGCCATGTCTGTCCGTCCGTCTGTCCGTCCGTCCGTCCGCGGATAATCTCAGTGACCATTAGCACTAGAAAGCTGAAATCTGGTACTAATATTTATATCAATTACGCCGACAAAGTGGTAAAATAAAAAGTGGAAAAAAATATTTTATTAAGGTACCTCCCCTATACGTAAAGTGGGAAGTGATTTTTTTTTTCATTTTAACCCTAACGTGTGATATATTGTTAGATAGGTATTTAAAAATAAATAGGGGTTTACTAAAATCATTTTTTGATAATGTTAATATTTTCGGAAATAATCGCTCCAGAAGTAAAAAAAAATGTGTCCCCCCCCTCTAACTTTTGAACCATAAGTTTTAAAAATATGAAAAAAATCTCAAAAGTAGAACTTTATAAAAACTTTGTAGGAAAATTATTTTGAACTTGATAGGTTGAATAGTTTTTGAAAAAATTACAAAAACTACGGAACCCTACACTGAGCGTGGCCCGACACGCTCTTGGCCGGTTTTTTTTATTGTATTTAGAAGCGGCATAGTAGGTTAGGTTCAGTTTGACCGACCATGTCCTGTTGAAGCATACTTCGTACAATGAGATGCTATGCATCAAAATAGTGTTATACCTACCCATATCTAATTATGACGTCGACTGTTCTTGGTTTACTGCCTACGCCCACTACTGTGTTTATTTATTTAAAAGAGTCGTCATTTTTACCCCCTAAAATGTACAAAACCTATGAACTGTGCATGTCGCAATTAATTGGTCACGCAGAAAGTTTTCCTTTGTTCACCGACGCGACACTGTTATTTTTGTTGGGAAAATAAATTGTCCATCGAAATAATTTGCATATTGATTTTTCATTGCTGTAAAGTTTATTGACCGGATTTATATTTTATGTAATGCTGTTATTACCTTTGTGTGTGTTACTTAAAATAATTGAAAAAATATATCACAAAACAAGTAAGTATTCCGTGTCGTGAGTGTATCTCAAAATCTACAAGGTCTTCTAGACGTAGGCTACCTCATCATTATGTCACTATTTCTTGCGGATGTTCACTTCAGGATTTGCACAATTATTGGCGCAATTTCACAGTAGACCGTTCCGCGTCCGGGCCGGCCCGTTTTCTATGACAGCCAACGCAACGGCCGGCGTGTTTCTCTAGAAGAAAACGGGCCGGCCCGGACACGGAACGGCCTACTGTGAATCATCCTTTATTGATTGGGTATAAGGTGTTGATGAATGTATTTATTAATACAGTTGATAGGTATAGTTTCAAAGATAAATACAAAATACAGAGAAAGTATAGGTTCGTTTCCTAGTTCCTCGAAGTTCTTAACTTCTTTTCTGACATAAATGCTATGTCTCTAGTTACATTTATTACTTTCTAAAGGATCTTGTTTGACAAGTAGTCAAAGTGGGTGGTTCATTCACAGTAACACTCGCTAGAGAATATACTTGTTCGTCTTTCTGTGGCTCTCTACATTGTTTGTGTTCGTTTTATTGCGCTCCAAACTACTTCCGCTACAAAGTCGGAGCACTTTTGTCGGACCAACATCGGTTAATCACCAAAGCATGTCCGCAATAAAATCACAAATATTGGAAATAAAATATAGATTTTACGAGATCGTTAAATTACAAATGTCGGATATCGACGAGCAACAAAATAAGCTTCACGGATCGCGCGACTAATCGCAGACGCCGCTTTATTGCCACATTCTCTAAATACTTTATTCATACTTCTCGAGCACAGTCTTTGTGCTATGCACATAAGATCTAATCTCGCGTGGCACGCGGGACTTACTGGACGAATTAACAGGGGATTTAGAAGTGAAGTTCAGCGAAGCCTGAGGTCAAGGGAGCGGCGACGCGGGCGGGCGGGCCGTCACGACGAGTGTCAAGTAAAGAGCGCCATTGGCATTTTATTATCAGCACAGAATCTAAAATACACAAGCGGACATAATATGTAGTATTGATTGTCAATGATTATTAATTGGAGAACCGAAAAAAACAACCACAATTCAAACACAGTGCCAGTTAAAGTACAGTTGGTAAAGTATACTTTGCTGACAGTACATAATATCTTTGTATATACTCAAGCGTATATGTTCCGTTCAGTGTTGACCCTCGGTCTGTGGGGTCCCGGGGCCCATGACTTCTTCAAGGAAGTGGCTAAAAAGTTAGTGGACATGGACACCACTGGTTAGTAAAGGGGTGGCAGCTTCCTCGCACAACGATACAGCGAGAAATGCTGCCAGTATCTTTGGCACTATGCCGCGGGGTGACCCCTTATTTTAAATTATTTATTTTTAAGTTTTTAATATGCATAAGTTATTTAATTATTTTTAGTCATTATGTTTTTGTTTTTATTTATGTACCTAATAAATAATTTTACTGTATCCAAGTAACTCTGATATAAGTTAAAAGAATTGGGGAAGTAGGTTAGCGTGGCACCGGGTACAATGAGAGGGCCCCTTGCATCGCAGCGGGTGCAGTCGAGGGGGCGCCGTGGGAGGGAGCACCCTTCGCGACGTCTCCCGGAATGCACTCCTTGCATTTGCAGACGGCCCTATAATAGCTTAACGGCTTAACTATAGATTTGACTGGATTAAATTATACTGAAAAGATTTTTATAGGTTGGAGGCAATTGAAAGTGCTTTATTGATTTTTTTTAACTGAATACAGACTCTGAAGGTCAATTGTACTTCTGTCCGCTTCACGAGATGCTATAAAATTCATTAGATTGTAAGTATTTTTATTAACCCTCTGTGGATACTTATTTACTTTAGGTACTACCTATTTTATATCATACTCGTATACAAAACACAAACCACAGAGACGGGAACTTCAGGCACCTGTTTACGGATGTCACGGATGAGTTTCTAGACGAAACAGTCTTAGAAAATAATATTGGCAACGTAAGTAATACGAAATTGTCACCATCTTGATAAATCTGTCATAAATGAATCCATCGGAAGTAATTATTTTTAAGTAAGCCCCTTTTGTTTTGTATGACTGTTAAGATATGAACAAATATTTACTCGTATTTTGTGTGTTTACCAATTACCCCTCGTGATTTCCATAAAATATCGTGCACACACAGCCGAAGACTCGCTTATCGCTACATTTCACTGACGACTCCATCACCCGTCCCCTCGCCTTATCTGCCGTATCACTGCGCCCCCGCGCCGCCCCGCCCCGCCCCGCCCCGGCTCCGCTAATTTATTTGTCACGTCGTGTGATGCACGCATTCGCGAATCAATGGGCCACATGTTCGCTGCAGCGACACAATTATATTTAATGACTTTTGTATCCTAGCGATTTGTCTCACTCTAGTCTCGAATTCAATCTCCCGATTAGTTCTGTGCCGTTAAACGCACACGGCGCCATCAAAAGTTTTAACTTTCTTACTTTGTAAGTCGTTACTGGAATTACAGACAATGAAAAAAAGTACGTCTTCTGTTCGTATTACACTCCTGTGTTCCAGATTAACGTGTAATAAAGAACTTACAGAAAAATGTTACGTATTTATTACACAGATGGTGTTCTAAATACGCCACATTTTACTTGCATATTCTAGGTTTCCTGCCCTGAACTCGGATGTACATGTACACAACTGGAAAGAGACATAACTTATTCCTGCTAGAACATTCGCGGATTCCTGGAATTTCTTAAGATATATTCGAGATTGCTTGTTTATAGTATCAAATCACTCTCCTATCATGTTACACCCCGTAACGTCTTAGTATGCCCACCTGTACGTTATCTTGTACATCACATTTTTCTCTGGCTGCCTTTATAGATGCTTACTCGATCCGATATTCGTACAATTCGAACATGAATAATAAAGAGGGTTCTCCGTCACATCGTGTTGTGATACTACCTATATTTCTTTACCCTCGTTCGGCAAATACACAGGTTATATTTAAATAAATAAACGAAAAATATTATCTTAAATGTGTCTCGTAGGGGTGACTGGGGACTTGTGAGTCAATTTGATACATATTTTGCATTCTAATTTAACTTAAGCCTGCTTCGGGTGCTTTTTATATACTTTTATTTAACTTGCACTGTTCATATGTAGGTAATGTAAGTAACTTGTCTTCAAATTTGCAATCCGTTTTCAGCCACTTGCCGGTATCCGATCGAGCTGAAATTTTGCCATACTTAATAATTACGTAAGTACGGTGACAATGCAGGAACCACCGAGCTGATCTGATGATTGGAGAGGAGACTGAATTTGGCCATAGCAACTCTTAAACTACACACGATAAAACACGTCGTGTTTGGGCTCACTGGAACCCTCTTAACGAGTAATTAACGATAATGCAAAAACGTACATTAAAGAGAAGATACTTATGGATAATATATGTTAGGTCGCGTCTGAGTGTAGGCAGGCTGCGCAGCACGCCGCGCGTGATTGTCAAAACCTTTTAATTTTCATACATACAGACATATGCTACATCTCGTATGTTGTTACGCGCATCATAATTTATAGAAATCAAATTGAAATGCAAAGTGTATTATTTTTGAGGATGCTCTAACTGTCAACAGAACGAATCCTCAAGTCACATAATAAGATTTCGAGTGACATCAAATCATCCGAATGTGCCGCTGTATTTTCCAAAAGACTTAAATCCCATCTCATAAAACTTGCTTGCTACAGTGTGGATGAGGTTTTGCAGGGTCAATTAAATATAATTGAGTGTAATGTAGCAGAATAATGTATATGCAGTCTTTGTGTTAAAATATAATCAATGTGAATGACTTGTAAAATGATTTTTACCAATAAAGAAACTGAACTGAACTGGTCATAAATGCGCTTGTGATTCTTTTGGAGTCACAAGAGTTCATAAGCTACGGTGTCTGATTACCGTCAGGCAGGCCGTAAGCTTGTTTGCACCGTCATTGAATTCAAAAATAATACTATGTTGGATCGAACCCTTCACGGTTTCATCGATTGTTGGTGTCGGTGGGGTCCGCTGCCCTCCAAAGGTCAAGTTCACTCGGACTCACGAGTGTGATTGACAGATTCGATGATGGTTTAATTGAAATCATTTGCATTTAGTGTTAAATTGGCTTCTAATCGAAGGCATTGTCCAATTACAGATGATGATGATGAGTTTTTACAGCTTATTTTTTGTAAAAATACTTTGTTTTGAGTCAGTTGAGGGTGAGTCTACGCGAAACTCAAGACTTATTTCCACATTACATTCAAAAGAGTTACATCTAGGTTAGCAAAAATATTAGCGTTAAGTTGATAAGTATAAATAAAATTAATATAAGTAGAGGACCTCAATTGAACCTGTAAATCGGCTCGTGTCTGGACTCTTTACCACTCTTTACTGGGAAGCAGATTAGACACCCGAGTTCGAATATTACGCTCGATCAGTTCACGGGACATGTTCAGTAGGTAATGGCCTTGTTCTTACAAAAAAGCCACCACCACCATATCAGCCCAAGGACGTCGACTGCTGGACGTATTAGGCCTCCCCCAATTTCATGGGGATAAATGTCATAATCGCCACGCTCGGAAAAAAACCATGAAACCTATTTTAGCTGCCGTTATAAATGCCAGTGTTTGAGAGAAAGGGACAGTACACATTTTAGTTAACACAAAGGCTCGCTATCTCGTCTATCTATGGTCATCTATAACTCCTGCAGTAACTTGAATGCTAAGGTATTGAGTCAAGTCTCTTTTTTTAAGTTCCAAGTCGCACTTCGAAGAACTCCCCGAACTCGATTCTTTCCCAACACAAGCCACAACAGCATACAAACGTCGCGCCGACGACCTGTTGCTGAAGAGCCTCTAATTGTGCTGAACAGCCGCCGTTAATTACGCCGCGCACAGCAAAGCCGCCACGCCGTTCAGCAACGTCTCCTGGCTTTATGTGCCGTCCAAATGCGCTTATCACAGTTGGAAATAATCAAACCGGATGTTTTACCAAATCCATTCTTTATTTACAATATTTTGCCCTCTTTAGAGTTCGGTGCTAACGAAAACAGGGTTTCGTTAGCACCGAACTCTCTGCAGTACGTCCTTCCATCTGTCAGTCGTCTGCCAATTGTTTTTTTTTCAGAATACATATTAATCTCTCAGCTATGACAATGAATGAGTAATAAAAACCAAAATAAATTAAAATTAAAGGGTATCCATACCAGAAACACACCAGAACCGTGATTATTTCTGTACGTACTTGCACGATGGAACGAAATCCTTCGTCTGCAAGTACGACTCGTACTTGCCAAATTTGTATTGACCTTACATCTTGCTGGCCTTTTTGGAAAGTTATAATTTGACGTGATAACGTAATATTAACAAATACATTCACGTTATGTACGGGCTTTGCGCTACAACACCTTTAATACCTGTACCGGGTACCGGAGACACTTTTTGTAAGGAATGTGCACCAAATCGTGTCCTATTGAGTTAGAACTGTTCCTAAATCACTTGTGTTTGACTTTCATTTGTGTTTGCCTTTTTTATTTGCACCTTTCATAAATCTCTGTTTAGCTCAATGGTTGGCTGGTAGAGAATGCCATTTGGCATATTAAGCCCGCCATTTGCACAATTACATTTTGTGCAATAAAGTTTAAATAATTAAAGTGAAGTGCATTCCACAAGTCAGCTTCAAGGTTGTGATTGCTCGCATGAAGGCGATAAGTCTCGGATTTAATTAGCGATAGCGAGCATTAGCGGCCGGTAACTTACGAAACCGCAGACAGACAGATGGACGCATGGACATGGCGAAACTATAAAGGGTTCCTTGTTCTCTACTTAATTCTAAAAAATTGAGAAAAAAATCAAAAACTATGCTAATTTACAGCACTGAATGAAGTTTTTCGAAATGACAATCGCATGACGCTAAAAGGTCGCGGGTAAAGTAATCAATTCATGGCTGAAGTAATCACACGCGGTTGGTACTGTTGAGGTTTTTCCGGGGGACTACAGTATGGGGTTCTTCAAAATAGGAATGTATACATTTTTGAAGGATCGGCAACGACCATGTGATACCCCTGGAATTGCAGGTTGCCATAGACTGCGGCTCATTCCACAACCGGAGCGTCCGAGGGAGGAAATTCCTCTGAAACCGTACCGTATGCGACCATTTACTTAGGTTCTAAGGAGTGAGGATGAATTCCCTGCCGACGGTGAGGGGTGCGATAGTAGAAAGCTGACGTGGGCATCATTTTAAATAGTTATACGGAGCACAACACATTAAACGAGAGCGATAGAACAAGCACCAGGAGGCAAAGTTTCTCCTTAAACTTAACGGTTCTATATAGTAGCACGCCTCTGAAGCGAGTCAAAAGGCCCAAGCTGGTATCCAGGTGCTCCCGCCCAGAGGTTACAGCAAAAAGTAACAGTAAAAAAAAAACAGATGTATGGAAACCCATTATGATTCTTCCACCACTGATATATACAACTCAACTTTCTGTAAAAAAAATGCTGTAATGTAAATAATTATGTCATTTTAAAGAAGAGTGATTATATTTTCTAATTTCCTAATTTTGTATATATTTGTAGTCTATGGTATAGACTTGCATTGGTATTTATGTTTATTGTTTCAATACAGCTGTTGGTCATTTAATTGACAGATTACAATACAGGAGTAGAAAAAGATAAGTAGAATACCGATCGTTATGATTTATTACTAATGGCATCACCAGAAAGTTATTTGTTGTATAGAAACAACAGCGTATTTTGCACGAGTTGTATCACTACTGATCAGCAATTACGCGCTGAAATTTACTGATTATGTGTAAATAACAAGATTAAAATAATCCGTTCGATAACACTAATACAATAATTATATTTATTCACATGCATACGCAACAGTAAAAATTTAAATATTTATTTGAAAAAAAAGCTAGGACAAAATATATATGCGTAAAAACAATTTTCAAATCATGAATCATGTAGAACAGTTCTATTAAAATTAAAATAAAAACTAAAAAGATCTAGTCATATATAAAAAATATATGTAGGTAGGGTTGAGCTTAATCCGCTAGATTATCTTATTAATTTTTGTCATCGATATTTCATCAATCAACATTACTTGTCGTCAGGAGCTCGTAACGACGCAGCGCTTTCCACGTCAAAGTATAGGTAGGATAGTATTAAACTGTGATTCACGTCATAGTCCATTGCAAATATGTTATTGTTTACCAAGCATATTCCCACAAGCAAACCAATAGGTATTAAGTCGACGACTAGAATAGGTTTTTACTAATATTCTCAAATGATTAGGAACTGCAATTACTAAAAAAAATTACGCTCATAAAATAAAATAAAATAAAATAAAATGGTTATAAAATATTTAGCTGTCATTTAATTTACACTTTGACGTAAGTAAATGGAAAAACTGACAGCTCTAATGCCATTCTAATCGCGGATGAGTTATTATAATCGATGGCGATGTCATATTGAACACACTGACAAATTGACTACAAATACTGACGCAAGAACTACTAAGTTGCCGGCTTGCATTTACAGCACAACATAATATCAACCGGGCACCCTAGTGACCGGTATCTACCATTTGTTACATGAGTATGTTGTGACGTATTTCGGACGTGTTACATGAGTATGTTGTGACGTATCTCGCATGTGTTACATGTGTGTGTGTTGTGGTGCGACGTACCTGCGACGGGCGACAGCTTGCGCATCACGCACCAGCGCGACTTCCACTGCAACAACAAACAGATGAGTTCGTCTTTATACCTAACTGATCTTTTTGTAAATCGTGTACAGTAATAGTCGCAAAATTTTTATGGAGTACGATATAAATAAGTCCCACACGGAGAAAAGTCGCGGGCAAACTCTAGTATAACATAATATTGAAATTGTTAAGTAAGTATTGCGTGGGGATTGGACAATATTATATACGCGCTTTGGTGCAAAGGAAGCATGCAGCGTTCATATAAAACAAGCACACTTTACATTGACGCTGCACGCCCCGCTTTCAGTCTGAGCGGGCATTCGGACTAGCAAGATCTGCCTCTACCTCTCTAGGATTTTGTAGGTAAACGAAGGCACATTTATAATGCAATGAAGTAGACTCCAAGCTGAAGACGCCAAAGAAGGCCGTCTCCTAATTTTAGGTGTGCCTCTGCTCACGAATAAAAACGTTTACTTAATGCCTTTTCACCTACTCGTATGTCACATATCTTACTACTTATTTATTATTCTTTTGCTAACCAGAATCTCAATGGTCACTTGTGTGTTCTTGAAATATTATCTGCTCTGGTGATCTCAATGAATGCCAGGTGTGGCCGGTGTTACTGTTAATGCACCACATATGACATTATAACCGTTATAACAATGACCTCTAACCATCTCAAACCCAGATCCGGATTACGCCTCTCTTATCATCTAGCTTGTAAATATCAATTTTAATGCGCAGCTAATAATCTTTAAAGTGCATCTTTATCGCATTGTTATTACCATTATAAAACACAAAAACAACAACCTATATACTACTTACTTATAGGTTGTTGTTTTTGTGTTTTATAATGGTAATACACTAAAGCTGTCGACAGTCTTCGTCACTTCACGTCTATGTTATACATATGTACATTTAAAATTAAAAGATAATTGACAAAATATTGCTTAGAATAAGATTCCGTGGAGGATTGTTGTTAGTAGACTTTACTGCTCTAATATAAAATATTTTTCTATATCATTAATTAGCTAAACCGCTTTTATCTCTCAGTACAACCTTTTCCTCACTATCAACTATTTAGGCTAAACAGCCACTCAGTCTGACACAAAACTTCCTCATGTCACTGTCGCGGAATTACGCAAAGCCGCCAAGCGCCTTAAACCATCATCCTCTAGCGGGCCTGACAATATTCCTCCTTACTTAGCCAAGGATTGCCTGGCTGTGTTGGAGGAACCACTGTTGTACATTTTTAACCTTGCACTGAAATCGGAAACATACCCGGTGAAATGGAAGGTGTCAAGAGTGACTCCGATCCCTAAAGAGAACTCGGTAGATGTGGTGACGCATAGGCCAATAGCAATTTTATCAGTTTTCGCCAAACTTTTTGAGAGTTTGCTGAACTCCTGCCTCATTAACCAAATAGGCAGTCATTTGCATGACGCCCAGCATGGGTTCCGTAGTGCCCGGTCTACTGCCACTAACCATATATGCTTTTTCGATTATGTTCAGAAACACATGGATTCACACCGCCAGGTCGATGCGATATACTTTGACTTCAAAAAAGCATTTGACCTGGTGGATAACGATGTGCTGCTGAAGAAATTCTGCAGTCTCGGTTTCACTACGAAACTTCTATCCTTCTTTGCCAGCTATTTAGGGGAGCGTAGACAGTACGTGCAAATGTCTGCCTTTCGGTCCAGTGATTACTTCACGCGCTCAGGAGTGAGTCAGGGTAGTAATTTGGGACCAACACAGTTTCTTATCATGGTGGATGATCTGTGCCGGGGCATTACAGAGGCGCAGTCACTCCTGTTTGCTGACGACCTCAAATTAATGATGCCAATTAAGAGCGCGGTTGATTGTGAGGCACTTCAGAGGGTAATTGACTACGTATCGCGGTGGAGTGCAAGTAATAAGCTAGAGTTGAATGTGACGAAATGTAAAACCATTTCATTTTCAAGATCTCATGACCCAATCGTAGCGAACTACCATCTTTCAGGCACTCCTTTGTGTCACGTTTCCAAAATTCAGGATTTGGGTATTACGTAAGACACTAGACTTGACATGCGTGACCACATCGTTGCTATCTGCAAAAAAGCTAATAAGATGTTGGGCTTCATAATTAGAACAGCCTCACAATTTGGTAATGTTAAAGTAGCTATACTTTTATACAATGCGTACATTAGAAGCAGGCTAGAATATAATGCGATTGTATGGGATCCGCGTGAAAAAAAATATACTATATTGGTTGAAAGAGTACAACGAAAATTCGCTCGGTTCTTATACAAACGCTACTATGGGTACTATCCAACTCTCTTTCCATCATTGTTTGTGACCGGGATGGTTGGCCTGGAAACCCTGCATCTACGCCGGACAATTTCGACGCTTACACACTACTGCCTTCTTTTACGCCACAAAGTGGATAACCCGACTGTCTTGGCCCAGTTGAATTTATTTGTTCCTGACAACTTTACAAAGGCCGTGGGTCGTAAGGGAAGGCGGGCACGGGTCCTGTTTGCGCACACGAGTAGAACTCGCACTTTACAAGCCCGCAATGCACCTACTGCCAGAGCCATCGCACTACTGAATGGTTTCCTTGCGCAAATCCAGGACGCCGATGTGTTTGCAGACAGTTGGTCGTCACTTAGACTAAAAATTATTCGTTTTGCAAATAGTCTCTGCTATCTGTAGTATGTTGATATAGATAATATTTAAATATAATAATTATAAGTGTAGTAATTAGCGTTTAGTCCCTAGGAAACCTTTGTATAATATCTGTCTTGTGGACGCTTTGGGCAACTGTAAGTCCACAAGAGAACAATTATAAATAAATAAATAAATAAATAAATAAAAACAAAGTTCGTGTATACATTTTAGTAAATCCCTTCGCAAAACGATATAGTCGCCTTTGGAACAAACTATCTACTAGGTGCCATACAAGGATCGAAAAGTTCTTCACAGGATGTCCCTACTTACGTTTGAGGAGGGGATATTCCGATCCTCACATTTTAAAACCATCCGTGATAATATTATAAATCTGAAAACACAATTCGTCTGATAGCATTTCACGAATAAACTGCCGTTGTCTGTACCGTATTGGATAAAATTTGGTATGGAGCTAGTTTGAGATCCTAAAAAGAACATAGGATAGTTTCCCGGAGGCCGGCTGAGGGGAGGGGGGTTTCTTAAAGAGTGAAAAGCAGGTGAGAGTTTCTATGGGAGTGTGAAATGTTGAGGCACAATACTATGTCTAGGATATCTAATAGTATATTTGCTTATAGTCCATCCAGTGCGCGAAGTGCGAATAGCGATAAGACTTTAAGCAATAAAATTATACATTGGTTTCGAGTGCCCACAATACGAACGAGTGAATTACTACGTATGCGTAGCTTCTTTAAATTTTCAAATAACTTATGTTCTTGAAACAGATATCTCAACAACTACCGTCGTATTATTTTCTGTTATATTTATTGGCGTCATGACATTGAACTTTAAAGCAAACTAATACTAGTGACTTGGTTTTTTCTGTTTGTAAGAAATTACTTACGATTGTTTGCAATTGATTATCTAATTAGATTATCTTGATGGTAGTTCACTCTTAGACCACTGGATCGACTATACAAGCGTAATATTAATCACTTAAGACGATTCTGGCTCCTACTTTCCGAGGTACAACCGTGTCTGTAGCCAACGATCTCGAGCTGCTTGGCATGACGTTAAGCTCAAACCTTAACTTCGGCACTACCATCGAGTCCAAAGCCGGAACAGCGGCCAAAAAGCTGAGCATCCTAAATAAGGTCAAGCGATACTTCACCCCTGGGCAGCTTCTATCTTTATATAAAGCCCAAGTCCGGTCTTGCATGGAGTATTGTAGTCACCTTTGGGATGGCTCGGCTAAGTACCAACTT
The DNA here is from genome assembly GCA_905163555.1 of Notocelia uddmanniana. Taxonomy (NCBI): domain Eukaryota; kingdom Metazoa; phylum Arthropoda; class Insecta; order Lepidoptera; family Tortricidae; genus Notocelia; species Notocelia uddmanniana. Next base: position 25,778,646 of record LR991066.1, read on the forward strand.
GCCGCACTCGACTCGGAGGACCGCAGAGCCAGGAGGCTCATTGGCGGCAGTACGGTACTGGGAAATAAGCTGCAGAGCTTAGCACATCGACGCAAAGTAGCATGTCTGTGCGTCTTCTACAAACTGTACTTCGGTGAGTGTGCTCAGGAGCTCCATGAGCTCATACTGCCTTCCCCCTTCTTCCATCGGACATCCAGACGTACGGCTGGCTACCATCCTTACCTGGTCGAAATTCCTCTAATTCGAACCAAGCGCTTTGCATCTTCTTTTATAATGCGCACTTCTAAGGTTTGGAATTCTCTGCCGGCGTCTGTATTTCCGAGTTCATATAACCTGGACCTTTTTAAGGCACGAGTGAATAGGCTCTGGTTGAGCTCGCTTCATCGTTGGCCTCATCTTTGCCCCCTGGCTAGATGCTGGCCAAGAGCAATCCCATTTTTAATAAAATAATAAAAAAAAGATTAACGAGTATACGCGGACGAAGACGCAGGCTAAAGCTAGTATCTTACGAATACGTATTTGTGCTGTCTCACCTTCTTGCCGTCGCGGAACTTGACGGTACCCTCGATGATGGTGCTGTCGTCCGCCATGCTGCCGCTGCTCACTGCATGTCCCACCACTCTCACCACCACCTCACCACCTCACCCCGTCTCACCCCACACGCACACTCACTGTCACCGCATCACTGTCTCACTATATTCATAGTCACTCACTCGCGACACAGCCGGCTTCTGGAACAAATAGATTCGATTATAGAAAGCAAACGAAGTCAATAAAACGTAACGCAGGCTGAATCGCGAAATAAATCCAACCTCAATCTCGCTATTACGATAGTTTGGCCTAAATAACTTTTCACATGTCATATAACGCTGTCAGCTGCCGAGAACAAACCGATGTTAATAAATTATTTGAGTGGGAATCTGATTTGCGCATATAAATTTCATGCCAATTGATACCCTTATCATTTCAGGTCTGGAATAGATGAAACCACGAAGTTCAAGCTTTCAATAAACATGGAAAACAACAACTTTAAAAGCAATTGAAAATTACTAAGTATAGTGTGAGGTTGCAGTATAAAATAATATCTAAAGCCATAAAATAACATAATTTTTGAAAATATCGGTTAAAAAACTAAGTGAATTTCAGCCTCGTAATGAGGACGGACGCTTGCACCAAGCGGGCGCGTGAGCGAGCCTCCGCGCGTTATCGGCAGCGATAACCGTGACCAAGTGATTACCATATGATACCAGTATCGCTAATCCCCCCGGTCCCGCACGGGTCTGCGCCTGCGCGGCGCCCGGCGCGCGCGCCATCGACGGCGTTCCCCGCGATAACCTCCTCTCAATTTAACCTACACGCCGCACTAAATTTCTTCCCCCTTCTCGTCTATTTAACCTTATCTTTACGTCACGAGGAGACTAATCGACCGATTATCTTTTCAGCCAATAACCCAAGAATAATCTTATTAGCTTATCTTACTGTATCAATATTGATTATGATAGTCGTACTTATGATTGAGCACAAAACATGATGTGGCGGAATGATTAGAACGTGAATTCACGTTATCTTTATGAATATTTATGAAGATGAAGTGTGTACGTGTGTGTGAACTTGGCTGTGCCGCACAGATCGTGACCCATCAATGGTCCTGCCGGAAGACCAGCGCTGACTTCTGAGTCAGCACCATGCTGAGGCGGGACCATTTCATGATAAACTTTGAAAATTGTAAAACTTTTTTAACATTTTGTCTGTTTGCCATGAATAAAGCTTTTCTATTTCTATTTCTATTATCGTTTCGTTTACCTGTCATCATGGGCTTTGGTCGTTTTAATAATATAATATGTAGAGGTTTTAAGAAAGCGGTTTTGCAATGTAAGACAGTATTTTTTGTGGGATGTAAAGTCAACAGCAAAAGTAGATGATCATTTTAGTACCTTGTCACTCTCAATACTTTGACGCATCGCAACTGTCGCAAAATTGTTACGTTAGAGCGACAAAGTACTAAAATGATCACTTACATTTGCTGTTGACTGTACTCTTCTTGTGTTTATTATTTATTATTTATATCTCAGGAACAAATGTTTCTGCTAACCACAGAACCAAATGTCACTACCAACTAGGCTAAACAGGCCGTCCTAGAGACCTAGGCTAGAGGCCTAACCGGGGTTGCGAGGACATCACGTGGCGGGGACCACAGCACCCGACTATCAACTCCAGGGAAGGTGACAAGGAGCCAAAAGGAGTAAAACGCAAGGGGGGCTGCAGTGCTTTCAGTACTGAGATCCTGGAGTCCTCCTCATTCGAGCACAGATGGCGATCACCGCGGAGTTTTTAGTGGATAGAAATACCACATAATCCAGTCATTCCCCAAAGACTGGGTACCTGGATCGCAGGTTTTCTCCACGTGAAAAAAAAAAGCTAGATGCCTAGGTGAAACATTTTGTGTGTAAAGGTTAGCATAATTACATGCGAAACATCCGAAATGTACTGTATCATTGTGAAGAAAATCGAGTGGAGTAAACTTAACTTGTTTGCACATATTTTTAGATAAAATCGCTATGAAAGACACAAAGGTTGTATTCATCCAAACTATCTATTACTTTTTGTGACAAGTCAAAAGAATTGTCGCTAAATACCGGACAAAAGATGTTACATGTGAAATGGCTTTATGTGTGTGTTGTATGTCATTTCGTTGTGTGGAGACATTTTGTGGTACGAAACCTTGCGTTGTGCGTCCAAAAACAAAAATTGAAGTCAAGGGAGTTAGCCTATCCTATCCTAATTTGATTCCACGTCGAACTATAATGATATGGGTTTAAAGTAGTTTGGCTGCGGCAACAACTCCAACCACATGGATTTTAATTTTATTTTTACCTCTCTGTAACTAACAAAATTTGCTAAGTTTTCACTTGTTACTAACACATTTATAAGAATTGTAATCCGAAATAAATAGTTGATTTGAATTAAATTATGTGTCATAGCGAGCGAGCTCAGCAGAACGTGACACGTATCTATTTGTAGCAAATAAAATGTAGCAGCCTGTAGCGTGCTACGTGCCGCTTGCGCAGCCTGCGTAGCGCTACGAGCACCCTGCGCACGCGCACAGCGGCAGTGTGCGTCCGCCATCGCGCTCGTAGCTACGCTCGCTACGGCGTAGGCGTAGCACCTGCACTCGCTGCTCGTGGCTTTTCCAAGCTTTCAGGACCAGTTCTGCTCATTCTTTTCATACCTTCAATATGTCCCGTGCGCTCGTTTTGTCTGACACGACATGTTACTTCGGTGCGTGTAGAAAACGGATTTAAATGGGTTGAAACAACGATCAAATATATATCTTCATGCTACCACACTCTACAACTTTTACATATACATTTAAATTCAAACGCAAGACTACCTAACATAGTGAACTAAATAACAGCTGCTATATGCAGCATGCATATTGTGCCTGCAACTACCCGTATAATAATAGACCAGAAGTCCAAAAAGTTTTCATACGATCTGTTTATTGATAGATAAATTATAGGCCCGGCGGCGGCTCGCACGAAAAACTTTTCTTAATTTTACATCCAGTTTATTGCCTTCCAGAAAGCTTAACTCTAAATGATGAATGTTTCTATGTTAATGCCTAATGTAATGTCACAGCTGTTGGATCTCCAAATAAAATAAATAAATAAATGTACATTAATCTACATCTAACTAAAACTATGTTTAGTTTAAATATATGCAAGTAAAACTTTCTCAAAAGTACGTACATAGTTTGACGCTTTAATCCTGTAACAGCACAGAGGCACAGAAACTTTGAGCACGTCACTTCACGCGCGGCGAGTGTCGGTCGACAAGTTCCCTGTCGGGGCGACGTGAGGCCGCGGTGCGCGCCGGCCCGGGACTGCCCGGGAGCGGCGCGCCGGGCGGGGGCGGGGCGGGGGAGGAGCGGCCCACCACGGGAACACGAGGGGGCACTGTCCCCATTCGCCTATGAGCAATGCTGATTCAATTGCAAGTTTTTATCAATCAATGTCGCGGATACACTAACCACTTGCACCCCGTGCTATCGTAAGTTACACTTGATGTGTAAGGATGCATTGTTTTGTCAATTTGAGGACGAGTGTCGACAAGTAAAAGTCCGCGAGACTGAGGTGGTTATGGTGGTAAACTAATTTACGTGAAAACTTAAATTTTACATTACACATTCGATACAGCGTACGTGTGCGATGTTCATGGCTTTGTTGGGGCTAGTTCAAAACTTCAACGGACACGGGCATCGGTGCAGAAGTAATGTACATCTTTGTACATATTGCCATCTCTAAAACAAGGCTAAAAAGGTGCAAAGAAATTAACAATAACAAATATTGGAGGACAATCTTATACAAATCGACCTAGTCCCAAACTAAGCAAAACTATATAAGAATGTATATCGTCCTCTAGCATATACCTATGTACTAGAGGACGATACACATTACAGACTCAAGAACAAAATATTCGAACCAATTACACAAATAATGCCCTGACCGGGATTTTAACCCGGGACCTCCGGCTTCGTAGGCAGGGTCACTACCAACTAAGCCGAAGTGGTCGTCAAATGTAGAATAAATATGTAAAATTCTAAGACTTGTTTGTAAAATTGTGCGCATTATTAAATGCAATAAAGTGCAAAAGTGCAAAGATAACTCACAAAGTTCATAGCATGTTGATTATAACGTTTGTTTAAAAGTCGGTACTGGCGTCAAAAACCACTTGCTTCGCGGAAGTAGTAGCTGTACGCATTTTCCGCGCACTCCTGCACTCGGTTACATTAGTTTTAACACTATCACGTTGTTCTTCGTTAGCAAGTGGTTGCTGCTGTGTCAGTTTCCACATTCCTGTGCGGTACTTATGTAGTACACCGAGATGCCCATCAGAAGGACAATGATGATGGTGCTGATGATGCTGCAATGGATACGTATTGATATCGTGTGAGGATATTTCTTCCAGTTTAGATTGGTTTTTAAGCGCGGTTGTATATACCGGTGAATATTGGAAAAATGTGTGTTTTATTCTTGTGATTATTGTTTGACAGGATGGTGCCGGTATTCATTGCTAGCGGTCCAGGTGTTTAATCCCGGTGCGGGAAAATTCCTAAGTTACCGTGAAGTTCTTCTTTGTACCGACTTATTAAAAATTGTATTCATCTACATAATTAATTATGCGTTTGTGGATTCTACGGATGATGGGCATTAGAAGTTGGTTCGCCCGTAACGAAAGTAAAATTGTCGGTATACATAAATGAATTAGCATAGATTTAACCACTACTGGCCAGCTATTGAGAAATCATCCTGTAGATGTTACAATTGGATTTCTGAACATAAATAACAAGTATATTCATATCTTATCAGCTTTCGTTTGTTGTCCAATGTCCAACTCTTGGACGTGCGTGGTACCTAAGCCTAATCTGCTCAGTATTCCAACGAATCAAAAATAATTACACAATTCAAAAAACCAGATTGCATAAAAAATAAAAAAATACATGTCCAGTTCAAAATTTCCAAATAGTCGGGACCCATTATTGAGAAGATTTGCGCCGACATGATTTCTTATGGGTCCCGTAATTATTATCGCTATTCTACGTTCGAATTTATTTGAGATATCTAGATACTGCATTTGCTTTTTTATTTTTAGTTCTTTTAACGCAGCCGGATTGTTTTATTTTATTTTATAGGTACTATTTTAATTAGTATTTATATTCACGTTAATAAGATCTATCACGCGATTATATAAGAAGTTTATCACAGATTTATGCGGCTCAAGAAACGTTTCCTAGAATGAAATGAACTGGGTTTTCTGACTCCCTATAAAATCTATTGATTTTAGTCATGTACAACAAAAGTACTAAAGTCAAAGTTACCGTACCTCATATAATACCCGAGTGATATACTCGTAGTTACCGAAACTGTACCACTACTTATCACATTCGTAGTTATCGACGTGAGAGCCGCCGCGCCCCCGGCCGCGGGCGGTGCGAGGTGCGCGGCGGCGGCACGGCCCGCGGCGTGAGCGTGCGCGCCATCCGCCGACATCGTGCTCCACACGCCCACACAACACGATCTGAAAAGATACAGACAAGTAATTTCCTAATCTAAAAACTTTAATGATTAGATATACACTGCCAATTTAAGCATTTTATGTCGTCTAGACTTGCAGTCGCATAGCTACTTCCAGCGAGTTTACAGAGTGCCTTTCTGTCTCGCACGATGCGTCGCTCGTTGTTGTTGCTGGCGCTAGCGCTACTGGCGGCGGCGCGCGCCGACCGCTACCACCCGGAGCGCGGCGCGCGGCGGGCCGCCGCCGGCGCCCGCGCCGAGCCGGACCCCGCCGAGCGCGACGCGCCCTACTGGTACGACGAGGCGTTCGCCGCCATCGACGAGCGGCTCCGCGAGCCGGCGTACGACGCGGTGGCGCGCAACGTGGTCATGTTCCTGGGCGACGGGCTGTCGGTGCCGACGCTGGCGCCGGCGCGCACGTTGCACGGCCAGCGCGCCGGCCGCACCGGCGAGGAGGAGCGCCTCGCCTACGAGCGCTTCCCCGTCACCGGACTCGCCAAGGTAAATGCCACTCATGTCAAATTTGTGTTCCTTTGAGAATACATTCATAATTATTTTTCTTTCTCAGACCTTCTGCTTGGACGCGCAAATTCCTGACTCAGCGTGCACGGCGACAGCTTACCTGTGCGGTGTGAAAGTGAACCGCGGCACGCTCGGCGTGAACGGGCACGTGCCGCGCTGGGACTGCCCCGCCTCCACCGACACCGCCACGCACCTCGAGTCCATCGCAGCTTGGGCCATCGCTGACGGCCGCAGCGCGGGTCAGCTTCACATAAACATACGATAGACAGTATAGACACGATATGATAATGATACTGATGTTTCTGACATTGGATATAATGTCGGTTGCAGGGATCGTGACGACGACGCGCGTAACGCACGCGTCGCCGGCCGGAGCGTACGCGCGTGCGGCCAACCGCGGCTGGGAGAACGACGGCGAGGTGCACTTGGACGGCGAAGACCCGGCTCTGTGCCCCGACATCGCCGACCAGCTCATTAACTCCTATCCCGGCAACCAGTTTAAGGTAAACAATTGATGACGAAATGACGACTCATTTTATTTATTTTTTCAATGTGCGATATACCTACATGTTATTTTTTTATTTTCTTTATTTTATGAAATCAAACAGCAACAATCATATAGTTATTTAATACATTCAGGTAGACCAGTTTTCCGAACCGGTGGTAGTTTATTGACGTTCTATGAATGCATGTAATATGCCTAATTTGAATAATAATAATAATAAGCATTTATTTCAAGCAAATTACACTCATATGTTTTTAGTCAGACATACGTTTAGGTGTTAGTATAACCTAATCTATAATTCTATATAACATAAATGTAGTTATACGTAAGTTTCACCGGGACCGTGCAACCTACCACAATTTAATAAATATGGGGAGTCGATTCTATCCGCTATCATTTATTTCATACATTATTTTTACTTTTAAGCCAGCAAAGTTTTCACTTATATATCTGCACTTATAATAATAATATGCACAAGGAAAAAAAACACCAATTATGTCTAAATTAGCAGAAACAGTCACCTAACACATTATAAAGTACTGACTACTATGCTTTTGATGGAAGATATCAGTGATATCAGTACGGCTATAAATACTATTATTTATTTATAGGAGAACCAACAGCAATAAAACTAAGTCACAACATTATTAGTTACAGCAGAGCCAATTACAGGATCTCACATTTAGCGTTTGAGTAATATACTTAAACAAAGTAAGTGCTAAAACAAAGTGCGTACTCGGAACACAATTACACATACAACAGCATTAATTAAAATATTCGGAAAATGATAACTCAATGAATAAACACCATTAATTTTGAAACCGCGCCACTTATAGCGATACAATAATTTTAAACGCAATGCAGTCTAAGCTCACTGAGAGAACAAGCTCTAATGACAGTAATGACAAATATAGTGCGATGTTATGATTGTAAAACACTGTACTGCAATGATTTAAAATTCCTCAGGTAATCCTGGGTGGTGGTCGTCGCGAATTCCGGCCAAACACAACAAGAGACGAGGAGAATGTTTTGGGTCGTCGCTGGGACGGGCGCGACCTAGTGGAGGAGTGGCGGGCGCAGCGAGCGGCGGCCGGCGACTCGCACGCGTACGCCTGGAACCGCACGCAGCTGCTGGACGCCATTGCCGATCCACCCGATTACCTGCTGGGCCTGTTCCAGTCCACTCATCTTCTATATGAGGCTGAAGTACGAGAGACAGGCGTTGATAAGCCCACACTAGCCGAGCTTACAGAAGCTGCTATTCGGGTCCTGTCTAAAAACCCTCGTGGATTCTTTTTGTTCGTGGAGGGTGGACGCATCGATCACGCACACCATGACAACCACCCGCACCTCGCGCTGGACGAGACGATAGCGCTGGCCGACGCCGTCGAGCGCGCTGACGCGCTGCTGCCCGCCGCCAGCTCGCTGCTCGTGCTCACGGCCGACCACGCGCACGTCATGGCCTACAACGGCTACTCGCGCCGCGGCAACGACATCCTCGGTGCCTCCGACGACCTGGGCGACGATGACGTGCCTTACATGACGCTCTCCTACACCAACGGACCTGGCCACCGCGACCACGTCGACGGCAAACGTGTCGACGTCACGCGCGACGTTAACTTCCGTAAGTCCAATGTTCTCTCAGTTTCCCTGTTAGTACATATTTTATTGTCTTTAGCCTACTCTATTTCTGCACAGCCGATTACATATTTACCTAGATGTGAATGGATCTCCTTTTGTAAGTAAATATTTAATCGAGCGCACCTGCAAAGTGCTAATACAATCGTAGAATGCATCTAATCAATCAAGAATTATTGATCGGCTGGGATCGAAGTCCCTGATGGAATAGTCGTTGTCATCGTACTTACTCGTACTTGTAATTTCAGAAGCATTGCAGTGGCGCACGCACGCCGAGGTGCCGCTGGAGTCGGAGACGCACGGCGGCGACGACGTGGCGGTGTTCGCGCGCGGGCCGGCGCAGGCGCTGTTCACGGGGCTGTACGAGCAGAGCCAGCTGCCGCACCTCATGGCGCACGCGGCGTGCCTGGGCCCCGCCGCGCGCCGCCGCGACCTCTGCAACGGCGCGCCCGCGACACTCGCCAGCTCAGTAGTCGCGCTGGCTCTCGTCATACTCGCAGCGTTTTTCCGATAGCTCTAGATAATATATCGACGATTACATTGTGATATTATTAATTGTAAGAATATTTCAAAGACTTTATTTTAGCCTGTTATTCATGGCAAACATGTTAATTTTATAAGGGCGAACATTAAAAAACATGTATACATTTTTAGTCTTATTTCCTACATAATTATACTTTCCGAAAGTAGGTATATTTATTTAAACACTTATTTGTACAAAGCTCAATGTGCTATTACCCTAGCTGTTATTATTTTTTTGTTAACATAGGAATTTATAAACTTTACAGTGCCTTAGTTTTTTTCTGTAATGATGTGTGTTTTTTTGTCTAAATAAATAAATTACGCGAATGATAGCGTTAAAAAGAACAGTTAAGAGAACGCCTGTACCATAATCTTATGTTACGTATATCAAACTTTAAGTGAAGTGGAAATGTGACCAGATTATATTTGTAAAAAAATGTAATGAACGTAAGACTTTATCATGTCATGTTTTTTATATGTTGACAAATATATAAAAAAAATATTAAGAGTCAATTTTATACAAATCAAACTAGCCCCATAAAAAGCGCATTAAGTCCTTTTGAACCCACGACCTCTTAGACTAAAAGTCGTGTTCCTTACCGTTCAGTTATAATGGCTTACTGGTTTTACGAGTATGTATAAATATTAAATAAATAAATAACCTAGATCTTTTTAAGGCACGAGTGAATAGGCATCTTCTGGGTGAGCTCGCTTCATCGTCGGCCTCATCTTTGCCCCCTGGCTAGATGCTGGCCAAGAGCAATCCCATTTTTAATAAAATATATTAGGGGACTTTATTTTTACACAAATCGAACTAGTCCCATAGTAAGCTCAATAAGGCTTCTGTTATGGGTACTAGTCGACGATATATTTAATAGATCCTATGTTATATTTTTATTATTAATATTTTATATTTACTTATACTATTAAACGAGCCACATTTATATATTTATTTGTTTGTAATTGCTTTAAGAGAAAGCTACTGACAGAGAAAAGTGGAAGTCCTTGGAGGAGGCCTTCACCTGATGACGGATTCTTGTCCGCAACAATCAAATTATCTTATTGTTAATCTAAATATATAAAAGAAGAAACTGACTGACTGACTGACTGACATATCAACGCACAGCCCAAACCGCTGGTCCTAGAGATTCCAAATTTGGCACGTAGGTTCCTTATAAGGTCTAGGGGTGCATTATGAAAGGATTTTTCAAAATTCAACCCCTAAGGGGGTGAAATGGGTGTCCGAAGTTTGTATGGGGAAACAAGATTAGTTGGACTATTTTATTCGAAACGTCACAGGAGTATTTCTAACGATAAATGCGTAAATACCTGTTTCAGGTTTTTTTGATCTTAATCAGTATATTTTTTTAATCATTATTATTAAGTAAAATTGTCAGTTTTTTTTTTAAATTGTATAAATTCACGCTTTGACTTGTAAAAGTGCCCTTGTGGCCTATTTGCAGAATAAATATTTGATTTTGATTTTGATTTTGAGAAATCAACCCCTAAAAGGGGGAAAGGTGGTGACAAATTCTGAAAATCGACATGGGTATTGTTTTTATGATATACCGGGTCGCTGATAACGAAAACAACAATGATTTTAAAATCTTACCATCCCCCCTGTTGGGGTGCGAGGGGGATGAAATGTCTAAATATTAATATGGGTGTCGTTTTTATGGTTTTTTGGGACGTTAATTACGAAAATGGCATCGGTTTTGAAATTTAATATTGTGGACATGAAAACTTTTGAAAGTTTGTGCCAAATTGCAAGAAATAACTGACTGACTGAGTGACTGACATATCGACGCACAGCGCAAACCAATGGTTCTGGTGCTCTCACCATTTAATTATTGTAGCGCGGTATACGGACCCAGGCTTTGGATCAAGACAGAGAACGCAATACAGAGAGTGCAGAATGCCTGCGCTCGTTTTTGTTTTGATATACCCAGACGAGCGCATGTCACACCTTTCTTAATAAAAAATAAAATTTTAATCATTAAGTCCCGCAGAGAGCTACATATAGCCTGTACGACTCAAAAAGTATTATGGAAAGGAAGAAATGAAAGAAGAAATGAAAGTTTATTCACGAGAACATATGGTACAGTAGATGTTATAAAATATACATTTTTGACCCTTAATACATTCGGCCTTATTGAGGCATGTGAAAATAATTTTGACTATGTCATGTCACGCATGTCAAAAAAACATTGATAATTGTTTTAATCGCATGTTTCATCAGCTACAATAAGTTAGATTGGTTTATATAATAACATAACATTGAAAAAATAATAATATCTCATTAAATTAATTAATAATAATAACAAACGATTATATTATTCAGTCACATACTTCGTCAAATTTATAACTTAAGGACAGCCTGAATATCTTTTTTAGAAGCTTCGATGGTCCAAGGATGTACATAATCTAAACACGCGATCGAAATTTGGAATTTTTTTAAACATTCCTCGAAGTCATGCAGCTGGTTTTAGAGGCTCTTTCAAATATCGTGCTTCAAAGATATGGAATAATTTACCGCCACCTTTAAGGAACAAAGTCAGCTGTCAGACATTTAAAATCAAATTAAAGCAAGTATTGCATGAGAGGCAGAGGCACGATTTTGAAATAGCCTTTAAATTTAAATAGTAAATAAAAAACCCAAATACCCAACAACTTAACCATTCACCACACACCACACACACACACACACACACACACACACACACACACACACACACACACGCACGCACACACACACACACACACACACACACAAGGTATTTAAATTTTAATTCGGTAGTTGAATATTAGTTTAGCAACAGTTTAGTATGATACCCACTGTCACTACATTTTCTTCTCGGCAAACATCATAGACCGAGTTAGGGGCACATTGAAAACCAGCGCTGGTGGTACAAATATGGGCCGCCAGCAGTAGCTGAATGTGTTCCTTTTGCCGCTTTCTAAATTGTTAACGGTTATTTTTTGTTAGTATTTTTTGTTCATAACTTTTTATAAGGCAATAAACTATTTCTTATCTTATCTTATCTAATACGAATTTGAGGTAAAATTTGAAAAAAGTGGCTGTCATATTGCTTTTCTTCATTTCCGTCCCGATTTCGTTCAAAATCGATATCTGAGCGTCCGAGAGGTCTCGTAATACGAATCCGAGGTAAAATTTAGAAAAAGTGGCGGCCAAATTCGTTTTTATCATTTCCGTCCGATTTCGCTCAAAATCGATATCTGAGCGTCCGAGAGAATTCTTAATACGAATCCGAGGTAAAATTTTGAAAAAGTCGCAGTCATATTGATTTTCTTTTTTTCGTCTCGATTTCGTTCAAAATCGATATCTGAGCGTCCGAGAGGTCTCGTAATACGAATCCGAGGTAAAATTTAAAAAAAGTGGCGGCCATATTCATTTTTATCATTTCCGTCCCGATTTCGTTCAAAATCGATATCTGAGCGTCCGAGAGGTCCCCTAATACGAATTTGAGGTAAAATTTGAAAAAAAAATTGGCTCCCATATTGCTTTTCTTCATTTCCGTCCCGATTTCGTTCAAAATCGATATCTGAGCGTCCGAGAGGTCCCCTAATACGAATTTGAGGTTAAATTTTGAAAAAAGTGGCTGCCATACTGATTTTCTTCATTTTCGTCCCGATTTCATTCAAAATCGATATCTGAGTGTCCGAGAGGTCTCTTAATACGAATACGAGGTAAAAATTGTGAAAGTGGCGGCCATATTGTTTTTCTTTTATTTCGTCCCGATTTCGTTCAAAATCGATATCTGAGCGTCCGAGAGGTCTCTTAATACGAATCTGAGGTAAAATTTCGCACTCTATACATACCTGTATGCTAAACAGTTTAATTTTACTATGTAGACGTGTGGGGTATCTATGGATTTGCTTTTAAAAACGACATACATTTTCGATATTTTTTTTCCACTTAAATTAACCTTTAGATTTTTTTAAATCGTATGGCATTTATTTACGAACCGTGAGATTTTCGAGAAGACAAGTACGGTTGCCAGTTTTTGTTACACTTTTAGCACCACCCAGGGGTCACGTGTAGGGTAACGGTGGGTACTCCCTACGCAACGGTGCAACTTCGACCCCCTTTGTCAAGTGAGTGGGCAACTTGGCTGTCAGAAGTTTGCAAGCCGCTCGAAGGCCTCTAACTTGGCTTAACGATTGCAGCCGGGATCAACGGCTTAACGTGCCTTCCAAAGCACGAGAGTCAGTTAGTAACCACTCAAAGCGGTCACCCATCCAAGAACTGACCTGCGCCCATATTGCTTAATCTCGCGCACCGCACGCGGTAGGCGGGTGCCGCCGGGCCACGAGAGCTCTAAATTCTTGATATTTTATGCCAAATTGCAATTCAATCGGTCCAGTAAAAGCAACTTGGTTGTAACAGACGGACTGACAGTAAGGAGTGCGAATGGAAGTGAGGCCAAATTTTCTTTTTGGATGCTCCAATGGGAACTGGCAAAACCTACCTAATAAGTTTAATTTTAGGAAAAATAAATGTTACACGTGATATTGAATTAGCCGTATTTCTGTACTTCAAAAGACCAGAGTTTATGACCGCTGCGCGCTGCTTGGTCGTTTACAGACCTATTGGTGTTACTGCAGTACACAGTTACTTTTACTAAGGGCCATTTAAGACATGCTTTTATTTCATCGCCCCTTTCCCCTTCGGCCTCTCGGAAATGTATGATATTAGTTTTCGATCCTTATTTTTGCCAAAATCAAATTAAATTCAACAGATTGCCGGTGCTCAGAATGTATACTGACTTTTTATCTGTTCATCTGTTAATGAATCACAATCACCAAACTGCATATACCGAAACCCCCAGAATGTAACAACTACTTTTCTGGAATCCGCATCTAAATCGGTTCAGCCAAACGCGAGATAATCGTGGACAAACATATGAACCTATTTTTTGTAGACGGTTAAAATTTCACTTAGTACGCGGGCGAAGCCGCGGGCAAATGCTAGTGTTAATAATAAACTAGCATTCAATTATCAATTTAAACTACTAATGAAAAAATAAATAAAAAATAGACATAGATATATTATAAAATTAATAAACATTTGATTGGAATAAGTAATCTTAATCTAGCTCATAGAACTGACCATGTAAAACTTACGGGACAAGAAATAAAAGGCTTTTTTATTTTTATTTTTTATTTTATTTTGTTTTTTTTTTATAATTGAAATCTCGAAAACCGCTCTAACCATTTTAATGAAATTTACAATGTAGGGTTTCCAGGGTCGAAGAAAATATCTAGGGCTCATTCCCGGGAAAATTCGCATTCCCGGGTTTTTACTTAGAAACAAAATTACAGACTGTAATCATTGCTAACTTCGGCCGCCACGTAATAACCGCATTAGCGTAATGGTAAACAAGTGTCCTCTCTATACGAAGTTTGCGGGTTCCAATCCCGAGCAGTTATATTTTTTCTTTTTCTTTTCATCTAAATATATAAAAGAAGAAACTGACTGACTGACTGACTGACTGACTGACTAACTGACTGACTGACTGACTGAAATATCAACGCACAGCCCAAACCGCTGGTCCTAGAGATTCCAAATTTGGCACGTAGGTTCCTTATAATGTGTAGGGGTGCACTAAGAAAGGATTTTTCAAAATTCAACCCCTAAGGGGGTGAAATGGGGGTCCGAAGTTTGTATGGAGAAACAAGATTAGTTGGACTATTTTATTCGAAACTTCACAGGAGTATTTCTAACGATAAATGAGTAAACACGTGTTTCAGGTTTTTTGAGAAATCAACCCCTAAAAGGGGGAAATGTGGTGACAAATTCTGAAAATCGACATGGGTGTTGTTTTTCAGGTTTATCGGGTCGCTGATAACGAAAACAACAATGAATCTAAAATCCTACGTGGAGGACGTGAAATACCATCCCCCCTGTTGGGGTGCGAGGGGGATGAAATGTCTAAATATTAATATGGGTGTCGTTTTTATGGTTTTTTGGGACGTTAATTACGAAAATGGCATCAATTTTGAAGTTTAATATTGTGAACATGATAACTTTTGAAAGTTTGTGCCAAATTGCAAGAAATAACTAACTGACTGAGTGAGTGACATATCAACGCACAGCCAAACTGCTGGTTCTAGAGATTCCAAATTGAGTATGTAGGTTCCACATAAGGTCTAGAGGTGCATTAAGAAAGGATTTTTCAAAAATCAACCCCTGGGGGCGGGGTGAAATGGGGGTCCGAAGTTTGTATGGGGAATCAAGATAAGTTGGACTGTTTTATTCGAAACTTCACAGGAGTATTTCTAACGATAAATGAGTAAATATGTGTTTCAGGTTTTTTGAGAAATCAACCCCTAACAGGGTGAAAAGTGGTGACAATTCTGAAAATCGATATGGGTATTATTTCTATGGTTTATCGGGTCGCTGATTACGAAAACAAAAATGATTTTAAAATCCCACGTAGAGGACGTAAAATACCATCCCCTCTGTTGGGGTGCGAGGGGGTTGGAATGTCTAAATATTAATATGGGTGTCGTTTTTATGGTTTTTTGGGTCGTTAATTTCGAAAATGGCATTGATTTTGAAAGTTAATACTGCAAACATGAAAACTTTTAAGAGTTTGTGCGAAATTGCAAGAAGAAACTGACTGACTGAGTGAGTGACATCAACGCACAGCCCAAACTGCTGATTCGAGAGATATCAAATTTGGCATGTAGGTTCCTTATAAGGTCTAAAGGCGCATGAAGTGCCGTGAAATTCCCTATGAATATACGACCTTTCTTGAATCAATGTATTGTAAGTGGTTTATTAATCAGTGCCGTCCGATACGATTTCAACAAAAATCGATATTTAGGCGTCCGAGAGGACTCTTAATACGACTCCTAGGTAAATATTGGAAAACTGGCGGCCATATTGCTTTTCTTCACTTTCGTCCCGATTTCGTTCAAAATAGAAATCTGAGCGTCCGAGATGTCTCTTAATACGAATCCGAGGTAAAATATGGAACAAAGTCGCAGCCACATTGATTTTCTTCATTTTCTTCCCAATTTTGTTCAAAATCGATATCTGAGCGTCCGAGAGGTCCCCGAATACGAATCCGAGGTAAAATTTGGAAAAAGTGGCGGCAATATTGATTTTCTTCAATTCCATCTGGATTTCGTTCAAATCGATATCTGAGCGTCCGAGAGAATTCTTAATACGAATCCGAGGTAAAATTTGGAAAAACAGGCGGCCATATTGCTTTTCGTCATTTTCGTCGTCCCGATTTCGTTCAAAATCGATATCTAAGCGTCCGAGATGTCTCTTAATACGAATCCGAGGTAAAATATGGAAAAATTCGCAGCCATATTGATTTTCATCATTTTCTTCCCGATTTCGTTCAAAATCGATATCTGAGCGTCCGAGAGGTCTCTTAATACGAATCCGAGGTAAAATTTGGAAAAAGTCGCAGCCATATTGATTTTCTTCCCGATTTCATTCAAATCGATATCTGAGCGTCCGAGAGGTCTCTTAATACGAATCCGAGGTAAAATTTGAAAAAGTCGCAGCCATATTGATTTACTTCATTTTCTTCCTAATTTCGTTCAAAATCGATATCTGAGCGTCCGAGAGGTCCCCGAATACGAATCCGAGGTAAAAAAATTGGAAAAACTGGCGGCCATATTGCTTTTCGTCATTTTCGTCCCGATTTCGTTCAAATTGATATCTGAGCGTCCGAGAGGTCCCCCTAATACGACACCGAGGTAAAATTTGAAAAAAGTGGCGGCCATGTTGATTTTCTTCAATTCCGTCTCGATTTCGTTCAAAATCGATATCTGAGCGTCCGAGAGAATTCTTAATACGAATCCGAGGTAAAATTTGGATAAACTGGCGGCCCTATTGATTTTCTTCATTTCCGTCCCGATTTCGTATAAAATAGACATCTGAGCGTCCGAGAGGTCTCTTAATACGAATCCGAGGTAAAAATTGGAAAAACTAGCAGCCATATTGATTTTCTTCATCTTCATCCCATTTTCGTTCAAAATCGATATCTGAGCGTCCGAGAGGTCCCCGAATAAGAATCCAAGGTAAAATTGGGAAAAGTGGCGGCCATATTGATTTTCTTCAATTCCGTCTCGATTTCGTTCAAAATCGATGTCTGAGCGTCCGAGAGGGCCCCAAATACGAATCCGAGGCAAAGTTTGGAAAAAGTGGCGGCCATATTGATTTTCTTAATTTCCGTCCCGATTGCGTTCTAAATCGATATCTGAGCGTCCGAGAGGTCCCCGAATAAGAATCCGAGGTAAAAGTGGGAAAAAGTGGCGGCCATATTGATTTTCTTCAATTCCGTCTCGATTTCGTTCAAAATCGACGTCTGAGCGTCCGAGAAAATTCTTAATACAAATCCGAGGTAAAATTTGGAAAAAGTGGCAGCCATATTGATTTTCTTCCCTTCCAATCCGATTTCATTCAAAATCGATATCTGAGCGTCCGAGAGGGCCCCAAATACGAATCCGAGGTAAAGTTTGGAAAAAGTGGCGGCCATATTGATTTTCTTAATTTCCGTCCCGATTGCGTTCAAAATCGATATCTGAGTATCCGAGAGGTCTCTTAATACGAATCCGAGGTAAAATTTGTGAAAGTGGCGGCCACATAGATTTTCTTTTTTCCGCCCCGATTTCGTTCAAAATCGATATCTGAGCTTCCGAGGGGTCTCTTAATACGAATCCGAGGTAAAATTAGGCACTCCATACATGCCAGGGATTGTAAAAAAAGGATTGACTTTTAAAAACGACATAGAGGTTTCTATATTTTTAACCGACTTCAAGATTTCAAAAGAGGAGGTTATCAATTCGGTTGTATGTTTTTTTTTTTATGTTTGTTACTCCATAACACCGTCATTTCTTAAGCGATTTCAAAAATTCGTTGATTGTAAGTATATATATCCAAGTTGGTCCCGTTTTTGTCAAAACGCAGTTCTGATGATGGGATCCATGAGGAATTGAGGGAACTCCTCAAATCTTTAAGGCAAACATATAGTGATTTTTGTGTTTTTATCAACAAGTCAAGCATTTGCATCCAAAAATGTGACATTGGATGAAGTGGAACTGCTGATGATGATCAGAACAGAACTCTTCAATGACGAAAAGTTCACGTTTGGCGATTTGTCCTCCTAGCTGTGTTTGTTAAGCAAGTTCTATTTTCACGATAAATTTTTGTCATGCTTGATTTCTGATGATGGGATCCATGAGGAATTGAGGGAACTCCTCAAATCTTATAAGCAAACATATAGTGATTTTTGTGGTTTTATCAACAAATCGAGCATTATTTATTTATTTATTTATTTATTTATTTATTTATTAAAGGAGTTTCAACAGCTTTTTAAACATGTTGACATTTTAAATAGAAATATGGAGCCAATTACAGAAACTCACCAATAGAAACAAGATATAAACTAAGGTTACACACTATGTTACAGTATCTTAAAATTAAAAATCAAAGGCTATAAGAGAACACAACAAGAGATGTCCATCGCTCACCGGACGCTCAGAAGATACACAGATACCACTTGTATATTTATATACTCAACAACTATGTATAAAGTTAATCAAATGTATAAAGTTAATTAAATGAACAGAAAGCATATCACCACATGTAAGAAACATCGTTTAGAAACAACGTCTGGATAAAGTTCGCCTCACACATGGAATAGAGCAATTGAAAACGTCAATATCTAGATCCTTCGACAAGGTATTTAACTTACGTGCTGCACGACATAGAAAACTATTTTGCCTATAATTAGATGATGTACATTGAAGTGAAATGGGGGGATAAAACCTTTTCGACCGAGTAGGTGTGTTGAAAGAAAGTTTAGAAAGCAATTCGGGGCAATCAATATTGCCAGTTGTAATTTTAAGAAGGTACATTATATCTGCTACTTCTCGGCGTTTCTGTAAAGGAATTAAATGATGTTTTTTACATATACTTATGTAGTCATTCGAGTGGTACGGAGTTTTAAGCTTAAAACTTAGATATTTGATAAATCTCTTTTGAATGCGCTCAATCCTATCGATGTATGTATTGTAACAAGGGTTCCAAACCTGCGAAGCATATTCAAGTTTGCTCCTGACTAGTGAGCAATAAAGAACTTTAAAAGTCTTAGCTTGTGTGAAATGAGTGGAGTTCCGCATTATGAAACCTAGAGCTTTCAAAGCACTATTGACTATGCAAAAATGTGACAAAAATGTGACAAAAATGTGACATTATCATACAAAAATGTGACATTTGATGAAGTGGAACTGCTGATGATGATCAGAACAGAACTCTTCAACGACGAAAAGTTCACGTTTGGCGATTTGTCCTTCTAGCTGTGTTTGTTAAGCAAGTTCTATTTTCACGATTGATTTTTGACATGCTCGAGTTCTGATGATGGGATCCATTAGGAATCGAGGGAACTCCTCAAATGTGAAAGGCACACAAATAGTGATTTTAGTATTTTCATGAACTAATCAAGCATTTTCATTCATAAAAGTGACATTTGATGAAGTGGAACTGCTGATGATGATCAGAACGGAACTCTTCAACGACGCGTAGTTCACGTTTGGCGATTTGTTCTCTTCGTTTTGTTTGTCAAGCAAGCAAGGTTTTTCCATGATTCCATGAGGAATCATGGAAAGTCTAAGTCTTCTACCATTATAAACATACTTATAGCCATTTTTATTTTATTGTATGGAATCTAAGAGTGCACCATCTAAGTTGAATAATCTTTCACCGGACTCCCCCATTGAAGTCGGTTTTTTTTTCTTAAAAATTATTTTCCATTTAAATCAACCTTTAGATTAGTATTACATACTTGCAGCCCGGCCCATACAAATAATTAAAAAATATTTATTCTAAAATTAGGCACTCCATACATGCCAGGGATTGTAAAAAAAGGATTGGCTTTTAAAAACGACATAGAGGTTTCTATATTTTTTCCATTTAAATAAACCTTTAGATTAGTTATACATACTAGCACCCCGGCCCATACAAATAATTAACAAATATTTATTCTATCATCAATAGTTTTCTTAGCGCACGCGATGTAAAGAATATTTGAGTTACTTTTTTTTACAACATTACATTATTGGAGTTTTAGTAAGAATCCTTATTTTTTGAAAACATAATATAGCCCATATCAATGTCACCCAAGAATAGTGTAGCTATTCAATGCAAACTAACAATCAAATCTTTCCTTTTTATAATATTAGTATAGATTAGCTGTCTAAGTCGTAAAAATTGTGTCCCCTGACTGTATATAATTTTCAAACTTTGAAGTTTAAGATTCTGAAAAACATTGAGATTGTGCATATTAAGTAAATACTTTCAGCGACTTATGGTTTCAACAAGAGATGTTTACCATTTTTTGAGATATCGTTGAAAAACAGTCTTGCCCAAACAAAAGGACTTAAGTGCCGTGAGTTTCCTAGAGTGGTTTAAATGTGAACTAGCAGGTGTTGGCACGGAACCCTTCTGTGTGCGTGTTCCGACACTTGGCCGGTTTTAATTTAATATTATGGACATGACATTTTTTGATAGTTTGTGCCAAATTGCAATTCTATCGGTCCAGTAGTTTTAAAGCAAATCGGTTGTAACAGACGGACTTCAGATGAACAAAAGTCAGTATAAGTACGAGCAAATAGTAAGGAGTGCGAAAGGAAGTAAGGCCAAATCGTTCTTTTTGGATGCTCAAACGGAAACTGGCATAATCTACCAATTAATTTAAATTTAGGAAAAATAAGGGTTACGCTAGATATTGAATTAGCCGTATTTCTGTACTTCAGAGGACCAGAGTTTATGACTGCTGCTTGGTCGTTACCAGACCTTCAATTGGTGTTACTGTTGTACACAGATCTTCTTTCTCTCCCGACCTTTTCCCCCTCGGCCTCTCGAAAATGTATGATAATAGTTTTTCGATCCTTATTATTGCCAAAATCAAATGAAATTCTACAGTTTGCCGGTTCTCAGAATGTATACTGACTTTTCATCGGTTCATCTGTTTATGAATCACAATCACCAAACTTCGTATACCAAAACCCCCAAAATGTAACAACTACTTTTCTGGAAACTGCATCTAAATCGGTTCAGCCAAACACGAGATAATCGTGGACAAACATACATACGTACATACATCTGTTTATGAATCACAATCACCAAACTTCGTATACCGAAACCCCCTAAATGTAACAACTACTTTTCTGGAAACTGCATCTAAATCGGTTCAGCCAAACGCGAGATAATCGTGGACAAACATACATACATACATAAGTACATACATACATACGGGTCAAACAGAGAACCTCTTTTTTGAAGACGGTTAAAAATTATGCTTAGAGTACGCGGGCGAAGCCGCGGGCAAACGCTAGTTTGTTATATACCATCCAGAAATGAAATGAAATAAAATGACTTCTTTATCATATAAATTAAACTATACAATATTATTTAGTATTTTATAAGTATATTATAAAGTAGTCAGCTAGGAACCCTTATGGTTTCGTCATGTGCGTCTGTCTATCTGTCTGTCTGTCTATCTGTCTGTCTGTCTATCTGTCCGAGGCTTTGCTCTGTGATATATATACATACCAAATTGCAGCTTTCTAACACTATATATATAACTATATATATATATATATATATATATATATTTATCATAAAGCTACAAAACTGACAAAGTCGTTGTAAACTCAAACAATAATTTTTACACTGAGCATGGTCCGACATGCTCTTGGCCATTTTTTTTATATTTCATTTATTTTAATGTCATCCAGGCTATTACTTGTACTTATTCCGTTTGTTGAATTCTCGTCATCCTATTCTTTTATATAGTTCAAAATATGCAACATTTGTATATGTATACATTTGTCGCTAAATGGCGTTGACGTCAAAAACAGTGCTGAACCCCGTCAACAACTCAAATATTCCTCTTAAATTGCGAGGTACACATAAGATGGCGTTGCCAACAAAAAAAGTTGAGCCCCATTAACTACTCGAATACATGCGTTCCTAAACAGCAATGTATACCTTCATTACACAAGATGGCATCGACGTCATAAACTGGACGTCCAAAAAACGATCGAATTCAAAATTCCCAACCCCAATAATAATGATGATGAGGTTAACGGCCGCGGTATTTTACTGATCTGGGCGGTCAATATTATTTTTGATGTTATATTGGTATTTACAGTAATATTAAGATAATATTTCATTTTTAATCTATACAGTAAGAAAATTATGGTGACTTTCCAAAAAAATAAGGATTTTTCAATATTAGGTCAAACAACCTGCCGCCTGGAAAATGGGCAATGGGACGCGTATTGGAAACCCACCCAGGCAGCGACGGTTATGTAAGAGTGACAACTATAAAAACAAAATCAGGAATCACTAAACGCCCCATAGTCAAACTACCGCCATTCCCAATCGAAACTAACTACCAAGATATCAAGCAACAAAACATAGATACGGAACACGAAAAAACTGGCTCGCCAAAGCAAACTCGCAAAGCGAACGCTGATAACACTATTTACATCGCTAATTATAATGTGTGGATTAATTAATGAGTCACACGCCGCCGGTACTACACCAGCTCAGATTACAACTTTTGAACCCGAGCGCCCTATTTATTATGATTCAATAGGTCAACTACAAGTATTTAATACATGACGAATGGACGCTACTTATGTATTACAACTTAAGCAGTTACTGGCAAGCTGTTGATCGAGTGGTAAATTATCTTCAAGGAATTGACAACCTCTGTCAAAAATCCTCGCTACTGCAAAGCTACACTGGAGCAGCTATATCACGAAACCGACCTATTGAACTACTACAACTCACTACTTTTGGCACCGCATAAACACTTGTCTAACAGGAAAAAACGTGGCCTAATCGACGGAGTCGGCTACTTAGCTAACAGCTTGTTTGGAATCTTGGACCAGAGGTTCGCAGACAAGTATCAAAATGACATAAAGGCTGTGAAAAACAACGTAAACTACCTGCTCGAACTCATTCAGAATCAAACTTCAATCGTAGAACTCGAAAACACCGCCTTGAAGAAGTCAGAAGAGAACATCAAACGTCAATTTCATGTAATTGATGACTTTATGAACAACACTAATGCCAACCTCGCGAAAGTCGAGTCCACACTAGATGTAGTGATGGCAACCAGCTACTTTAACTCTGCGTCATTAGCCGCATATTTGCTAATAAACAGTCTGAAAAGTGTTCAAGAAATGCTATTCAACACACTAACGGACATTTACAAAGGCCACATAGATGTTCATCTCGTCACTCCAGTCAACTTGATCAAGCAGCTTACCGCGATCTCCGGCCGACTACCGAGAACTCGGTCTCTTCCAGTAGACAACATAAGAGAAGATGTTAAGGATCTCTACAAGCTACTTTATGTAAAGGCACGAGTGACAGACAGCTACTTCCTGTTTGAAATTCACATACCACTCATTTCTGACGAAGAATTCGCATTCTATCAAGCTATACCATTGCCTGTGAAGTCCACCATAGGCACTGCAATTATAAAAACTATTTCCAAATACATCGCCGTAAACTTCAGAAAGAATATTTACATATCATTAACCGAAGAACTATTCACACAATGCATACAACAAAGGCCAGACAGCTATATATGTAATAAGAACCTACCTGTTTATAACTTAAACAATAACAATGTCCCGTGCGAAGCAAAACTGCTGGGGCATCACCACAACACGCCTTGTGATGTAAGAAATACGTCATGCAAGGACGAATGGATTGAACTTCATGCAATAAATACTTGGCTTGCAGTTTGTTGCAACACCTGCTCACTACGAACCATATGTGAGAATGACGTCACAGCTCATACAATGACATCGTCTGGGATCGTAACTTTGCCGCAAGGATGTGTACTACAATCGTCACACCTTACGATTCATTCTCACAATCAGTTTAACAGCAAAATTAAAATTGACTACAACATCAACGTTCCGGTCATTAACTCATCCGTCAACCGAATTGTCAACTTAACTTCCTACAAGATATCGCCTACAACTTTCGAGCATTCAGAAGAAACAAAAATCGCTAGAAGACTAACCCTACAGTACAAGCATGAACAAGCGCTAACGTCAACTCTCTCCAGTCACGACATCCACCAATACACTATAAACTACCTGTTATTAGGGATAGCTTTAACCTTATTTGCCGTATGGGCTGTGAAGCGACGTTTCCCGAAGCTATGTATAAAACATACACTACGGAGCCAACCAGCGAGTGAAGCCATGGTAATGCGCACCATTCCACCAATAACAACTCTACAACAACAGAAGGAGCCGAAGCCCTCGACGAGTCAATCGGAACGCCATCATCGAGACCAGGCCTCCACTGACAACATTGCATTCGAATTCGAATAATTAATTATTTAATATTTACATATTACCCTACCCTTGCCTTAGGTACGGCTTCTCTCAGCAATTTTCTCTATTTTCTTTTCCTTTAGGGGTTGCCAATATGTACGGTTTCACCACCGTACATTTCTTTATGCTTACTTGCAACCTACTTTGAGGTGCGCGGCAACGAATATTAATAACATGTAAAATTATAGATAAACAGTGCATTACTAAACGTAAAACTATACACATCTAGAGAAAGAGAAACCAACTATCAACTTAAACTGTATCTTTACACTATCTTACGTTATTATACTTCTATAAACTTCAATTATCTTTCTCCGCACTCCACCAACTACCCGTAACAACTACAAGTTTAATGTAGCAACTAACTGGCCGCCACAATGGCGTTCCCTGAGTCACCGTCGGTACTGGCTGAAAATCAGCGCTGTAGCTGTCGGACACCTCATCATAATGCTGAGCCAGTGTCCGGTTCACTGCCGCGGGGACACACATTTCATGTGTACGTTTTCTTGTGTATCAATTTGTGTCATATTTGTGTGTCTCATGTGTCTGTGAATAAATGTTTCTTTCTTTTTTCTTTCTTTCTATAACTGGAAGTCGCTCCAACATTGAGTTATTGTTATTTAGACGTGAAATGTGACCTCACCTACTGGCACCTGGCACTGCCTATGGACTCTAAATACAGTACAAATTGCACTTTTAGATACAGGCAATAGCTCAATAAGTGTTCAAGCAGCAGCGTAAATTTACCAGTAACTAAACCAAATCTACCCAGGCTTGCATACAGATCTCTGGTAAATTTTATACTATTTCCACAACATGATTAAGAAGCTATACATAAAATAGCGAAGAATATAAAACAATACGGCCAATGGATTAATCCATCGATAAAGAGGCAATCGCATACATGAGCACCTTTCTAACGCTATAAAATATTTGAATTTTTATCGTCATCACAACGGAACGATAAGATAAAATGAAAAATAATAAAGTAGCGTGTTCGCTTGAAGACGCGCACTCGCTTAGCCACCTCAGGCGCGTCGAGAGTAACGCCGCGCCCACTCCCCTGCCCCCGCCTTTCTCACGATGCGTCGCTCGTTGTCGTTGCTGGCGCTAGCGCTACTGGCGGCGGCGCGCGCCGACCGCTACCACCCGGAGCGCGGCGCGCGGCGGGCCGCCGCCGGCGCCCGCGCCGAGCCGGACCCCGCCGAGCGCGACGCGCCCTACTGGTACGACGAGGCGTTCGCCGCCATCGACGAGCGGCTCCGCGAGCCGGCGTACGACGCGGTGGCGCGCAACGTGGTCATGTTCCTGGGCGACGGGCTGTCGGTGCCGACGCTGGCGCCGGCGCGCACGCTGCACGGCCAGCGCGCCGGCCGCACCGGCGAGGAGGAGCGCCTCGCCTACGAGCGCTTCCCCGTCACCGGACTCGCTAAGGTTTGTCCCCATTTAAGACCATAACATTAATCGATTGAGTACTTGAGATCCTCCAGCACTCAATTTGCCCCGACGCTTCTGTTTAGTATTCGGCGGGCACTAATGAATAAATGCCTTTTTGCGCACTTCGCTATGTCTTCCCCGACCCCGCCAGGTAATTACTTAAACTATTGCTACTGGGTATGTGAATACAATCTTGATAGTAGCAATATATAATGTATTTAAAAGGAAAATTATTTATTTATTTACAGGAGCCTATTAAAAAAAATATTTATATGTATGTTCAAACTTAAATTTAAGTCAGTTATACAGTTTTCTTTGATGTTATCTAATAGGTATTGTACATATTGTGTTAACTAATTAGAGGTATTCAGAAAAAAAAGATAAACTAGCAAAGTTAAGTAAGTGTTGCTAGTTAACAAGTACATATTAGAATCACACTTAAGAAAATGTACCTGAAAAAGCAAACTTTAGTGTGGTGTTAGTTGTATCGTGCATATGGTAAATATTAGTATGTGAAATTTGCAGTCCGATGTCGGGTGGACAACTACGAAACTAATTTGTCCGTGCCCCGAAACACACTTAGACTGTTTTATTTTAATGATATCATAGTTATTTAACTGTTAACTACAACATGTACAATTGTACATATACCTGATAACTTAAAAAGTTGAAAAACTCCCGATATTATACTTCGAAGTTCAATATCTCAAAAATGGCTGAACCGATTTTGATAAAACATTGCTAAGAACCATCACCACCACCAACGTTTAAGAGCTACGATGCCACAGACAGACACACATATACAAAGAAACACAGATATACATGTTTAATTATAAAACTCCTGTTTTGCGTTCCGCGGGGGGGGGGGGGGGGGGGGGTTTAAAAAGAGCCCTTGAGCCTACTTGCAGATTAAATATTCCATTTCATTTTAGAATTTTCGGTCCAAATAATAGCACGAAGAGACAACACCATCTTATCTTATCTATCGATGAGCTCGTGATACGAACTTAAAAATACAATTTTGACAATCAAACGGATATTCATTATTACACTAGCTTCCCACGAGGCGGCTTAACACTTTGACAGTGAAACATATCACGAATTTTTTACATGTTAGCTCCACAACGATTACCCGATCGCTCCGATGTTTTGGCGCTTGTTTTGTATTCTACAGCCATTTTATTCCATCCACCAGGCGCTCCCATCAGCCCGCCCGCTCCGCTTACCATCAGGCGGGCCGTACGCGTGTTTGCCACCGACGTGGTATTAAAAAAAAACTAATATTAGAATTTTTGAATTCGGAGGAACACAGACTAATCCAACTCAGAATACAAAATGTATCTATGCGTATTATATACACTCAGCCAACATTTTGTGGAGACTGGAGACTTGGCTTTCCAAGCAGCCAGCAGATGGCAGTAGTAGATGATACTCTTATCATCTTAAGATGGATGGATGGATGGATGGTTCTTAGGATTAATCCTACGAAAACATAAGTGTGAATAATAAACCAAGTTCTCATATTTCACCAAAAGTCATGGTATCTGAAAAGGTGCAAATCTGGCACTAGATTTCTTACAATAAACTCAGTTCCGCCAAAACATTTCATGTAAAATTGGCGGCCAAGACTCACAGACTCATTTCGCTTTCGCTGTAAAAAAGTTATCAGATCCTGGGAAAGTTATCAGATCCTGGGAAAGTTATCAGATCCTGGGAAAGTTATCAGATCCTGGGAAAGTTATCAGATCCTGGGAAAGTTATCAGATCCCGGGAAAGTTATCAGATCCTGGGAAAGTTATCAGATCCCGGGAAAGTTATCAGATCCTGGGAAAGTTATCAGATCCTGGGAAAGCCAAGCCTGTAAGCCCTGACTTACTACAGGACGTAACCTATATAATTAATAAAAAAAAAGATTATTATTTGATGTAACATCTTTGTAATGATTATATGGTTTACAATGATTATAGAGGATGGTCACCCTCCCACCCTCTATAATCAAAAGTTACAGATTCCTTAATTTTTCTCTTTTTTGTATGTAAATCCTAGACTCCATGCCAAATTTCAGCTGGCTTTCTAGGATATCGGGAAGTACCCTAGAGGTTTTGATAAGTGAGTGACTGAGTGAGAGAGAGTGGCCAAATCGTTTTATTTTAGGTATCAATAAAATCTAAACTTTAAAAGAGATCAAGAAAACTTAGTGTATATCATGCCAGAGTAATCATGTTTCCTTTGAATTTGGGCTGTCTGGTCATCTGGGACGAAGCTATGGGTGTTTGAAAATGAGACGAAATGTTTCCAGGAAAGGTAGGTAGTGTCCCGTCTTCTTTTATGTTCGTTTTGGCGGAGGCACTGCCGTATTTTCAAAATCAGGCGGCTTAATGCATTTTGAGCCTCATGTCAGAGTTCATGCAGAATGGTATAATACCATGAAAGCAGTTGGATATTTAAGAAAACTGCCAAGTATTTCTTAACACCGCTACTTTTTCTGAAGCGAGAACTTGGAATATTTTTTCACATTTATTTTTGGTGGGTTATGACTCCCTTTTCTGAGTAGTCGATATCAGCCTAATAAATATACGAGTATTTTAGTTAAAAAAAAAACTACAAAATTGGTTCATTGTTTATTTTTAGATTAATTTATTTATTTATCTATTATGGTTAACATACAGTGGTCACAATAAGGGCTTAAAAATATATTAGTAAGTACATTTTATTTATTGTGCCACCAACAGCATTAACCACAGATTACTTTTAAAGAAAAATCAATATTTGTACATTTCTATTTTTTTTCTTTGTACAAACGCAATCACCCACCTGGACGTCAAATTTCAAGTTTCAAGGTAAGTCAACTCGGCGGAGACCGTCTGTCCGCGAAGATCGTATATAGCATGAATTACAACAAATTCAGCACAGCTACGAGGATGGCAGCACAATTTACGAAATGATAAAACCGTTCTAGTTCTTATAAACTTACACAGATGACACTACGTGTAGCATAAAGTGAGAAACCGGCCGTTTGAGTTTAGTTCGGTTTCCAACGAGAATTGGAAGCATACCACGTCGCCGAAAAAAAGTTTTAAAAATTTAAACTGAAGTACTTTTTAGATTCATATTCATACAAGTGAGATCGATTATACATTACTAGCTGTTGCCCGCGACTTCGTCCGCGTCTTCGCTCCTATTGGTCGCAGCGTGATGTTATATAGCCTAAAGCCTTTCTCGATAAATGGACTATCCAACACAAAAATAATTTTTGAATTCAAACCAGTAGTTACTGAGATTAGCGCGTTCAAACAATCAAACAAACTGTTCAGCTTTATAATATTAGTAAGTATAGATTAATGTATTTATTTGAATATTATAATATAATAACGTTAAACTCCTATTCCACGAGGATATTTCTGGTGAAAAAAAAACTTATCTCAAAATGTAGTAGTGGCGAAGTCCGTCTAAATATTGGAGGCAAACATCGTCATATGCCGATCTTTGAAATTTTCAGTAGTCATTAACCTTTTATGTTTGCGTTTTAAATATTATCTAAGTATTGTTCTGTTGTAAAGCCTGTTCTACTAAATAATAAATGTAATACTTAAGAGTCTACTCAAAAT
The DNA here is from genome assembly GCA_905163555.1 of Notocelia uddmanniana. Lineage (NCBI taxonomy): Eukaryota > Metazoa > Arthropoda > Insecta > Lepidoptera > Tortricidae > Notocelia > Notocelia uddmanniana. The sequence continues at coordinate 25,808,366 of LR991066.1, forward strand.
ATGGCAATAAAAGGTCGGGGCACTTTTTATAATATTTTTTTACTATGAAAATAATTATTTTATATTATGCAACATGTTTTGTACCTCTCTTTTATTTGACGTCTTTCTAGAATGAGCCACGCTGTATTCGGCGTAATGAAGTCTTTCATGGCTGAGCGCGGAGCTAAGTTTTTGTTGGCAGCCTGGATTATAGCACTCTTGAGTCCCTTCCATATTTCTTCACTGCTGACTTCATGATTGTTTGTTGGAGCACCTGAGAGTTCATCTTCAACCGCAGCACGGTACTGAGACATGTTTACTCTAGATAACGGTTTGGCCATTTTTGTCCTTCGTATTTTTTTTAGCTTAAGCCTTAGGATCGCCATAAGGAGCTGGTGGTCGCTGCCACAGTCTGCGCCTGGCTGCGTCACAGTGTTAGAGATCGACGATCGCCACCGCGTCTGAATTAAAACGTAGTCGATTTGATTTCGGTAACGACCACCCGGAGAAATCCACGTATACAATCGCCGAATGTAGTGTTAGAAGCAGGTATTCATTATGGTAAGGTTTTCCTCATTACAGAATTGTAACAGGCGCTCGCCTCTTTTGTTTCTCTCTCCGATCCCGTATTTCCCTACCATTTTCCCGAGGTGGTCCTCGTTTTTTGTATTTCCTACCTTCGCGTTAAAATCTCCCACGATCATTGTGACTTCCCGTTTAGGTATCTCTCGTATAGTCTGCGATAACTGGCCATAGAATAACTCAATCTCCTCTTCTGTTGAGTTGCTTGTAGGGGCGTAGACTTGAATGATGTTGAGTTTGCACGGTGTTGTATTAAATTGTATGGTTATGATCCTTCCATTAACCGGGTTATATCCAAGAACATAGCTGTCAATATATGGAGGGACAACAAAAGCCACACCTTCGCTGCTCACTGTGTCAGGCCCCGAGTAGTAAATTTTGCTTCCAGAGTCGGTCATAAAATGGCCGGAGCCTCTCCAATGAGTTTCACTTAGTTCTAGGATCTGGATGTTTTTCCTCCTCATCTCATTCTCCACTGAGCCAAGTTTACTCTCCTTGAGTAGACCAAGGACATTCCAGGTAGCGATGCGCTGCGATTTCCACATTAAAGTCTCAGGTAGATATTCGCCATTGGCATTATTTCCACTATACGCCTGGCGAGCCTAACGTGCATGGCCGGTAGCACATTTCACACCATCTACCCCGGATAGATGGCGCCGGGCGTTAGCCGGATCGCAAGACACTCTTCCATTCTTATAAGACCTTTGCATAAAAGGCTTATGTACAATAAACCAATTCATACATACATACATATACATACACATGTTGGTTTATATTCATTTTATAATGCAAAAATCAATCTAAAATAATCATGTATAAATTGATACTACGTCAAATCAAATTGAAACATGATCTGGCAACACTATTATATTTTGTAAATGGCAATTCTCTCGCTACCCTCTTTGATTCAGTACGGACGTATACTTGCTTCCAAGTGGTGTTCAATAAACGTTCATTATTTAATTCTGCTCCAATATTCTTTTCTTTGGTCTCCATTGCGCCAAACCTCTAATAGGTTATGGTGCCCAGTGCAAAATAGTGATCGTTAAACTGTAAATAGTTAATAATAGTAGTTATCAAAGTAAAAATATTCTAAATATAGAAGCTGTGTAAAAGTGCCATTATAAAAAGATTTGAAATCTGTTACAATGGACTGTATAAGATTATTATATTGACTCAAAAATTGATTTGTATTCTACTCCGTAGATACTCAAATGACATTTAGCGGGTAATCTACGTATACTAATAGTGTTTGTGTGTAGGGGACGTAATCTCGGAAACTACTTAAAATAGGCTATGATTTAAACCTCCGACGCAACGAAAAAGAGTGGTGCTAGAAGCTTAACATGTATATCTCTGTATTTGTGTGTTGCATCGTAGCTCCCTAACGGTTAAACCGAAAACGAAACCGTTTCTTAAATATATTTCATCAAAATCGGTTAAGCCGTTTTTGATATATTGAAGTTTTAATGAAAATGTGGGGTTTTTTAACTTTTTTAAGTTGATTATATCCCGCGGCTTTGCTTACGTTCTTTGTAAAACACGGGCGGAACAGCGCAACAGACAACATTAAATTACCTAAGTATTCTTATTTATATTAACATTTATGCATTACCTTCAATAAATTTTGTATTAACAGACTAAAATACTTCTCAGGGCTCAATCTACGCAGAAACCGTCAAACCGATTGAGGAAACAAAATTTGTGATTGTTGTCGGCAATGGTCACCAGTCTTAGCCTGTGCTGGAGTGTGATGGTCATATCCAGCGCTGATTTTCAGCCTTTGTATATGCTTTAATTATTTGTATTAAAAAGGTGATTGTTTCATGTGCTGTATTTAATTTTTAATGTTAATTGTAGATATTTTAGTTATTATGGTTATAAGGATTTATGCTGTGTTATGTTATGTATTTTAAGGTGCTTAAATGTGGGGGGTGGTTTCCTTTTTGCAATTCGAGATAGTGTACTTTAACCAATCTCTTGAACTTCAGTAATGGCATTGGACTTCTCAACAGTGGTGGTAAGTCATTCCAAATTTTTGTTGATGCGTATTTGAAACCTCCCCGGAAAAACTGAGTCTTATGTTTTGGAACAAGCAAGATATTCTGTCAATGGCTTCTTATGGGCTTTGTGTTTGCCTCTTGTGCCCATCTTAGTTTTTCGTAAAGATAAGACGGTTTTTCTAACTCTACTTTTTTACGTAGCGTAAAAGCAAGATGTAGATTCCTTCGATTGCTCATGTTAAGAATGTCCCGGCTATTAAGATATGGAGTGATGTGCGCTCGCTTTGGTATGTCGTAACAGAATCGAGTATAAGCATTTTGTACCCGTTGTATCGCCTTTTTTGTTTTCGATAACAACCTCGGACCGTAAACTATATCTGTATAATTAAATGGCGACAGTATTAAGGTCTCGATGAGTATCTCCCTAACTTTTTCAGACAGGTACTTTCTAAAACTATACAAGTTCTTAAGGCGGTAGAATGCGTTCCGTATCTTCGTATTGATACGGTCCTCAAATCTCAGTTCTCCATCCATGAGGAGTCCCAGGTTCTTTGCACAAGATACTTGCGGTACTGTCTCCTGTCCCACGTATATGGCTGGTTTTTTTATTATATTATTACGTTGCAGTCTCGTACCCGAAACCATAAACTAAGACTTGGAAGGATTTAGAACGAGGTTATTCATGGCAGACCATTCAGCTATTTTCTTAAGGTTTGTTGTTTATTTTGTCCATGGCTGTCGTAAGTTCTTGAGGTTTAAATGAATGGTAAATTTGTGTATCATCTGCATAGAGGTGTACTTCACAGTGTTTGAGCTCCTTCATTGTGTCAGCCGTGTAAATTATAAACAACAAAGGGCTTAAAACTGAACCTTGTGGTGTTCCACGACAGATTTCACGAGTTAGCGATACAGCCATCTCTCCCTGCTCCAGTTGCAATTCGACGTACTGCTTCCGTTCTGTTAAAAACGATTCAAACCACTTGCGCGCCGATTCGGCTATTCCATAGTATACCATTTTTGCTAGTAGTAGTGTCGGATTAATGCAATCAAACGCGCGAGAAATCGAGCCCTTACCTTCGTCCGAGGCTGCCACTGTGTCATCGGTTACTTTCGCAAGTGCTGTTGCTGTGCCATGCATATTGCGGAAGCCTGACTGTGTTCTCGGTAATAGGTCATTTTCCTCCAAGTGTGTCTTTAATTGTTCACATATCAGCCTTTCTATTATTTTTGAAAGAACCGGGAGAATGCTGATTGGTCTCAGATCTTTATATTCCTCTAGCTTGTTACTTTTAGGTATTGGCCGTATTTTAGCTATTTTCCAGGCGTCTGGGAATATGCCTGACTCGATTGACACGTTTACGATGTGCGTGTTTATCGGAAGTGCGGCGCTTAAAGATAGACGTATCATGTCCATCGAAATATTGTCCAGTCCACTAGCCTTTGTTTCCACAGATTGTATAATTTTAAAAACTTGCTTCTCCGTGACCTTTTCAAGGTTGAATATCTTACTATTGCTCGTGTTATTTTCGAAAAACGACAGTGTTTTTTTAGTCTGTTACCGCATTCCCCGGTACCTCTAAAAAGAAACTATTTAGCTCATTAGGACTTCATAAATGCTTCGGTATTCTTCAACTATTCTACGCGATACGTGCACGCAATCGAAACCCCCCGAAACCTCCTTAAGTTTACTGTAATGACGTATGTTTGTGTGGGTGCGTCAAATCGGACGTTTGTATGGATTTGTTTTACTGGTATAGGCTATATGTTTACTGTGTCAAAAGTATATCAAAATGGTTCGTGTAATGTATCACACGGCTGCTGCGACGCGGTATCCTTTTTTTCCTTATTATTAGTTTTGATATTCCGTGCTCATCACGATCTGGACGTTGCAGACGTACTGCGTGGACAAGCAGATCCCGGACTCGGCGTGCACGGCCACGGCGTACCTGTGCGGCGTGAAGAACAACGAGGGCACGCTCGGCGTGACGGCGCAGGTGCCGCGCTACGACTGCGCCGCCTCCACCGACCCCGCCACGCACCTGCTCTCCATCGCCGCCTGGGCGCTCGCCGATGGTCGCAGCGCCGGTCAGCCCCTCAATCATCATTTGATACTAATAATAACTAAGCCTCCGCAACCAATCCTATCTTATAAACAATCCACAAAAATCAAATGGATTCTTAAGGAAAGTCTGTTCGTTTTCTGAAGTTTGCCTTTGAGGGTCAGCAAAATAAACAAAAATCTCGCTTAAACAATACAATACAGAAAGCTTGATTTCTTCTTCGTCAAATGCGAGCAGCTTATATTTATATCGCTGAAATAATATTTTCACCACCGTCAGATTTACCCGCTTGTCCCTGACGGGGGATAAATTATGTAGCCACATGCAGCTGCCGTAGAACGCGCGAGGCATTTGAGGCAATATGGCTCACGCAAAAATTTACTTGATTTATTGATTGACTAGCTTTTGCCCTCGACTTCGTCCACGTATAATTCGTTCTCGCCTTAGAACGATTGGTTTTCCCATACAATCTTTCTCAAGCTCAGGTGGACACCAGCAACTTAGGGGTGACATGTTGGAGAAGGACAGTCACGAATAGATCGGACTGGAGATATTTGCTTGACCAGGCTAGCCTAGGGCCCACCCGATGATGATGATGATACAACTTCTTTACACCCCCTTAAGAAATAATTACAGTCTTTCACCCTTTCACCCTTCTTTACACCCCCTTAAGAAATGATTACAGTCAATGTGACATTCCCTAGAAATCCTATTGTCAAAAGAAAATCAAAATTATCCTATTTGTTTATTATGCTCTTTATTCCGTGTCACTACAATTTTCTTTACTAGGATAAAGAGATTGTCAAAAGTGCTTATTTCGGAATATCAAATGTACCAATTCTAGACGAATGAATCTCGTCAAAAACATTGCATATACATTGTCCAACGATAAAAATCTCGCTACGCAGTTCTGCCGTTACGTTATCTCAACAGAGCGAGTTCTTCATGTAAGTATGATGACCGAAGGCTGGAAGCAGAGCGGCAAGGCATGCGAGAATAATCACACAGAGCGGGCTTCTCATGTACTTATAAGGCTGACGGCCGAAGGCCTGAAGCAGAGAGGCGAGACGCGCGAGGCTGAAGGCCGAGCCGCCCAACAGAGTAGATTCTTCATGTAAGGTTGATGACCGAAAAGCCGAAGGAGAGTGGCAAGGCATGTGAGGCCGAAGGCCGAGCTATGTCGCTGCCGAAGATCCAATTGCCATATTAATGAGGGTAAATTATACTCCATTTGTTCGTTTTCACATGATGCCTAGACATATAAACAGACAGAAAAACAGACACAAATTCTTAAAATTGTTGAAACGATTTCTGTTATCGATTCTAAGTATCCCGAGCCAACTTTTTTTCGAATATCTTCCATGTACAGACTTTCGACCCTCTTCAGCTTTATTATATGTATATAGAAGATTGGGTTTAACGATTCATGTTTTTTGCTTTTGTCAATTCGAAAAAAAATTGGGAAGATATTAATTCGAGTGCCGAATGCCGTTTTATTTTGAAGATAATTTTATTTAAATAATAATTGTCACTGTGCAGGCATCGTGACAACGACGCGCATAACGCACGCGTCCCCAGCCGGCGCTTACGCCAACGTCGCTGACCGCGAGTGGGAGAACGACGGCGCAGTACACCTGGCCGGTGAGGACCCCGCCGTGTGCCCCGACATCGCCGATCAACTCGTCAATTCGTATCCCGGCAACCAATTCCAGGTCAGTCTTTCATTCCACTACACAACAATATGGCCGAGTTCACGTACAGCGTACTCGACATACGATCTGTCAGGCGAGGCGGCAACGACGGCGGCGAGAAACGTCATAGTCTCCTGACTGACCGCGTGTCGTGTAGGGCTTCGTTCTAAATAACAAGACTTGACATTGGTAGTTTTTTGTCGCAGGTAATTCTTGGAGGCGGGCGTCGTGAGTTCCGGCCAAACACAACGACTGACGAAGAAGGCAAGCCGGGCCGGCGCTGGGATGGACGTGATCTAGTAGACGAATGGCGTGCGCAGCGCGAGGCGGCCGGGCAATCCCATGCGTACACCTGGAACCGTAGCGGGTTGCTGGACACCATCGCCAACCCGCCCGACTATCTCCTGGGGCTTTTCGAGGATGGTCACATGCAGTACGCGGCGGAGGCGCGCCAGGCGGGCAACGATGAGCCCACGCTCGCCGAGATGACGGAGGCGGCTATTCGCATTCTATCGAAAAACCCCAAAGGGTTCTTCTTGTTTGTGGAGGGCGGGCGCATCGACCACGCGCACCACGATAACCAACCGCACCTGGCGCTGGACGAGACGATAGCGCTGGCCGACGCCGTCGAGCGCGCTGACGCGCTGCTGCCCGCCGCCAGCTCGCTGCTCGTGCTCACGGCCGACCACGCGCACGTCATGGCCTACAACGGCTACTCGCGCCGCGGCAACGACATCCTCGGTGCCTCCGACGACCTGGGCGACGATGACGTGCCCTACATGACGCTCTCCTACACCAACGGGCCCGGCTACCGCGACCACGTCGACGGCAAGCGAGTCGACGTTACGTTAGACGACGACTTCCGTAAGCTACTTTCTTTTAAGGGTTCCGTAGACAAAATAGCAAAAAGACCCTTAGGCATTAAGTGGGTGACAGACGGGCGAGTGAGTCGAAGTACGCGTACTTTAAAATTGCCGAGTAAGTTTGTCTAAGATCCAACCCGCCTGACTGTCACTACCGCGAGCAATTCAAGTTCCTCGGTCGACGGCATCGTGGAGCAAGCTTTAACATGTGTCACTGACGCCGAGCCGAGTAAGTTCGCGACTTTTAAATTCACGATTTTATAGCTATACGTCTGTCACCCACTTAGTTTCGTTATGTCCGTCTGTTTGTCTGTTTCTATGTTACAGGAATTCACCCTCCCCCGGAGGGCGCCCTCTTCCCCCGGCGTTATTGCGTAGTAAATGAAAGATTTGCTCTAAAACGACTAAAAGCCTTAAATTAGCTTGAATTGATTTTTAATTGATTTGTATTTTAGTAATGTGTCTACTCAATTATCTGTTTGTAACTTGCTCGAATATATTATTATGTATGTATGTAATTAATTACTTTTTTATGGTGGCACATGCATACATCCTTAAGCTCAAGTATTATTTCAAATTACTACGGTTATAAACTTAACGCGGGGAACTTTACGTGGTTACTACAAAGGTTGTCATAAAAATAACACGGGCAAATAGACATAAAAACTTCATTACTTGTTAACGATTGTAAAAATGCTAGATACCATCAAAAAACTTTGGAATATAGTCTTTATATACAACCCGGCCGGTCCCCTCAACCGCTATGTCCCTGCATTTTAAATCTGTAATATCTTCGAAAGTATTAATTTAATTACATGATGTAGTGGGCCATATTGATCTATATTAAATGCACAATGTATTTAAGGTACTTAATTGGATAAGGATTAATGCTGTATTGCTTAAAATCCCATCGTAAATAAGCCATTATTTCAAGTAAAAAGTAAAGGATAAAAAATGATTATAGTGTGTTACCCCTTTTTTTTTACCTGGGGAAATGCGTTTACGCATCTCGCCTAGCCGGGGAACTAGGACGAGTATGACGGACTCCCGGGAACCGCCCGGACTACCGTCTTAAACCACCAGGGTATGCCCATCACGCAGCATTAGTGGCGGTGACACGGGATCGCCAAGGCACACAACCGCGAACACCGCCTGCTGCAACAGCCGAAGCTGTTCCCTCACTGTTGAGGCAAGCGCCTCCCACCCGTCGGCAAGCGCGCAGGGCGACACCACACACTTGCCGACCAAAAGGACCTCCACGCCGGGAGAGAGTGAAAAACCCCAGATTCACTCCCTCAGGTCCCCTTGTAACTTTTTATAGAGGTTTTCTCCCTCGCAGCCACCACCCGGCCCCGGCCTGACGGTGACAGCCCCCGCTCCCGACTATAGCGGCCCTCTGCCGAAGTCAGGGTTACGGGTCCGTAATTCTTTAAACAGGCATACGGCATGGCCTGTCCCTCTCGCCGCACCTGGGGAGTCATGCGACTCCCTGATGCGGAACCCCCATCCCCCCATTGGTCGCATCTGGAGTGTCCTCCGCTAAACAGAGGAACACCCAGAGCGACCCCGTCTCCGGGTTATTGGCAGCGGTAAGCGATCCCTCCGAAGATGATCACTTACCGTTGCCTCCAAGGCGCACCGGCCAGAACCCTTCCCCTTCCCCCAGACCCGCGAGGGTCCAGGGGAACTGGAAGAGCCCAGACACTCGTGGAGGTTACCCGACTAGCGCTCCATTGTGTGTTACCCCTAAGAGATAGACATAAACCACCGCGAACTTTTTTGTAGAACTTTTTAAGGTATATAATACAATATGTTGTTGTAGAACATTATGTTGATCTATCTCGAAGGCCCAGCGTTTGCAATGTAAGCGCAAAAAAAGAGTTTATTTACGACATCACATTAGAGACCTCTAAAATTATTAGTTTTTCTCTCGTATATTACGCATGTATTTATACATATAAACCTTTCTCTTGAATCACTCTACCTATAAAAAAAACCACATCAAAATCTGTTCCGTAGTTTTAATGATTTAAGCATACATAGGGCCAGACGGACAGCGGGAAGTGACTTTGTTTTATACTATGTAGTGATTATTGTCTCGCAAAACTGACTCACCCAAACAAAAGGACGTAGGTGCCGTTAGGACAGTTAAGTAGTAGTACGTACGGAACCCTTTAATGTGAGTGATCCGATTTTATTTAATCATACAATCACGAAAGGTGACAATAAGACGTTATTTTTCAATTTTCAGAAGCCGTAGCTTGGATGACGCACGCCGAGGTGCCGCTGGAGTCGGAGACGCACGGCGGCGACGACGTGGCGGTGTTCGCGCGCGGGCCGGCGCAGGCGCTGTTCACGGGGCTGTACGAGCAGAGCCAGCTGCCGCACCTCATGGCGCACGCGGCGTGCCTGGGCCCCGCCGCGCGCCGCCGCGACCTCTGCAACGGCGCGCCCGCGACACTTTCCAACCCTGTCGTAGCGCTCGTACTTTCGCTGGTCGCTTTACTCTTCCGTCGACAGTAAATAGTATTATGAATGAATGAACGAATTAATAGCTTTTATTTCAAGTCATAAACCCATATAATTTGTTAGTAATTATTATTTCTTATAGATACAGTAGGTTAGTATAGGCACAAAAAAATAATTTAATTATAGTCCGCTTTTCCTAGCAACCGCATTTATGGCAGATTATTATATATAGTCATGCGGTCATTCCTTTCGTTGAGCTATAAGTAAACACAAGTGTACCGAATTATAACAAAAATGCTCAGAATATTTGATCAGTAGCCTAGTCCGACTGCGTATACACACCCTAGTTCTGAGTAATGTACCTATGTATGTTGTATGCCTATACCTATATTGTGGCCCACGTATCCATTATTACAATCATATCCATTTTTCGTTAATTGAACTTTTATTGTTAGAGCAATGTATTTCAATTATATTTCTTTGTTATGTTTGGTGTAGGCAATGACATTGTATTCAATAAATAAATAAGTATGTGAGATTATTTCGTAACGTAAACAATAAATAATTCTACATTATGATGTTAATGGAAATCTGTGCGTAATTTTTAAAGATTTTTTTGGTCTGATCTCCTTACACATATGTAAGTAATTGATATGAATGTACTTGTAAATTCACATAAGATTTTAATGACCTAGTTGTAAGGAAATATATTTTTTACAAAAGAAAATGTTTTTGTTTCATTTCAGCAGTAGGTAGTCATACAGGTACGATCTCAGCGTGCTATTATGATCGCGTGATGAACGCCACTTCTTAATGTAATAATTTATATTTAAAAAAAACTGACTCTAATTTTGTACTTCGCTGTGCCAGCCACACTCATGACATTCTTACATATCCTTCCCACTTATCCTCCACACCTGTACAGGGCACCTACCACCAGCTCTTAATTCCAGGCAGTTTACGGCGTAAACTGAACTGCCTGGAATTAAGGCGACCACGAGCTTCTTAAATCCATCCAATTTCCAGTTTTTTCACGGTCACGTGACTTTATCCAGCCAGTTTGAGCTGGCTGGAAATAACGCTACCATGACGTCTAAATTCATATCTGGCAGTTGCTCGGAGTGCGCAGTATAGTATGGTAACATGGTCGAACTTAGCAATTCAGAAAAAGCTGGTATTGAGTAACTTTTATTGAATTGTTTTGTGGTACTTCAACATATTTTTAAAGTTAGGCTACGAATTTACAACTGTATATGCCCCTATAATTCGGTTTCTGCCTAATAATGTGATTTTTAACAAAAAAAAAACTCACAACACCAATTTTTTAGGGTTTCGTAGTCAACTATGGGAACCCTTTTAGTTTCACTATGTCCGTTTATCTGTCTGTCCGTCTGACTCTCCGAGGCTTTGCTCTGTGACTGTTAGTGCTAGAAAGCTGAAATTGGGCATGGATATATAAAGCAATAAATCTGACAAAGTGGAAAAAAAAAACAAAAAATGGGGTACCTCCCCTACGCGTAGTGGGGATGATTTTTATTTTTTTGCTTCTACCCCATAGTGTGGGGTGTTGTTGGATAGGTCTTTCCAAATTAATAGAGGTCTTCATCAAACAATTTTAGATAAAGTGAACATTTTCGGAAATAAACACTCCAAAAGAAAAAAAAATGTGTCCCCCACTCTAACGTTTGAACTATGGGTCAAAAAATATGAAAAATAATCATTAAAGTAAAGCTTCTTAAAAACTTCCAATGAAAACTATAGCGGACATGTTCAGTTAAACTGTTTTTGAGTTATCGTAAAAAGTCTCCCTTAGTAAAGACAGGTTAGGTTAGGTTAGGTTAGGTTTTTTTTTTTTTTTTTTTTTTTCTTCCTGTATTCTCCAACATGATCGGAGGCTATGTTTACATTTTCTCATTCATTCCAGTTCTCGCTGTTATTCCTCTCGCACTTTCATTCTGCATACGTGTCTTTCTTCCATACATCATCTTTAACACTTATTGTGGGTAGGATTCCCACCTATTTATTCCTATTCTACGCTATTCTACTATTTTAATGTGTTTTCAGGGGAAATAAATTACTCATGGTTTGTTTATTACCATTAGTCACATTTGCGTTACAGTACATTACATGATGTTACAAGTTTTATTTATTTACTTATATTTTACTATGTTCACACTCATATTTTGGGCACAAAATCTATATAATAACATATATGTATTTGTGTTCCATTTCATTACTTATTCTTTTTTGCTACTCTTATTGCTATTTGTTTACAGTATTCCAGAAACTTATTTCTAACATTTTTATTTGCTACAATATTTTTTAAGTTCTCTTTCTCAATTTATATCTCTAGTTCCATCTCTGTACTATAACGTTCTTTGCCAAACACAGGACAGTCAATTATTACGTGCAGCACGCTTTCTGATACACTAGGGTCACATATACACGCTGCGCTCTCTTTGCACCTGAACCTATGCAAGTACTCATTGAACCCCCCATGCCCTGTCATTACTTGGACCAATACCGGGTCAAGTCTTATTTTATTGACAAGTCGATAAGCTTTTATTGCAGAGGGAAAGAATATTTTTGTCGTTTTTGCGGTTTCTCCCGTCTTGTATCGTCTTTCCCACTCTTCTAAGGTCTCCCTGCGGTTTACTTTTTTGATGTACGAGACGGGACAACGATCGTAGTGTGGTCTTCTCTTCAGCGTGAGAGCTGCCTCTTTTGCCAATTGGTCTGCTCGCTCGTTACCTACCATTCCCACATGCGCCTTTATCCAGAACAGTTCCGTCTCTTTACCCTGGTCTCTTGCTCTGGCTAGGTTTTCCCGGATTTCCATTGCAACAGAATTAAAGGAGTTGTGGTTGCCAATGATTTCCAGCGTGGATCTTGAATCGCTGTATATGCCGAATTCCCTTCCGGAACTATTCAGCACAAACTCCGTTGCTTTGAGGACTGCATACATTTCAGCCTGGAATACTGTGCAATATGTCTCAAGCTTAAATTTTTGGGATTTCGTTTCAAGACCATTATACCAACAGGATAATGATGCTCCTACTTTACCCTCAATTTTACTACCGTCCGTGAACAATTGGTTTTCTCTTGGTTCTATTTGCTCTTCGTTCTCCAGTAGCTGAAAGGCATGCCTCCGGTTATCTGCGGGGTGAGCTGCCGAGGTCCAACTGGCCCTCGTCTCCAACTGCCGGTCCCCTATTTGTGGTTGCGGCCTGCCTCTTTTTGCCTCGTACAGGAGTGCTGCTTCCCGAATTCTCAGATCCAGGGGCAGCAACCCTGATAGCAATAATGCTGAGTTTAGGGAGACGGTTCTATATGCTTTGCATATTTTTTGAGCAAAACCTCGTTGCACCGCGTCCAGCTGCTTTCGTACTCCCAACTTATTAGCTGCCGATGACCATGCGCTTGCTGCGTACATTATTATTGGTTCCACCACTGCCATGTATATGGTTCTGACTATCTCGGTCCCCAGCCCCCAGTGGATTTTGGCTGCTCTAGCTAGTTGTTTATATATGCTAATTGCCTTACGGCAGACTTGTGACACATGGCTATTGAAGGTCAGTTTATCATCCACTGTGAGGCCGAGAATCTTGATTTCCTTGGACATCTCAATGTCTATCCCGCCCATGTTCAGATGTGGGGAGTCATATTTTAGTTTTCTTGTTAGCACCATTGCCTTGGTTTTATGTGGTGCAAATTTTAACTTATTACTCACTCCCCACCTCTGAACATGGCCGAGAGCGGCATTTGCACGTCTCTGAATGTCCAGTGCTGTGTCTCCCGAGAAAATCAGAACCACATCGTCGGCGAATGCTTGGCAATAGTGGCCCATTTCCTTGAGGTCTTTTAGGAGGGGGTCCAATATGAGATTCCAAAATGTTGGTCCCCCAATTGATCCCTGCACGCAGCCTTTTGTCGTTGCTTTGGGGTGTTCTGCTCCAGCGTACCTAATTCTCACTTTCCTATTGTGCAGATAGTCGTCGACAATGCATCTTAGATTTGTGGGACATTTTGATTCGGCCAATCTGCATTTTATAGCAGGCCACCACGCATTATCAAATGCCCCCTCTATGTCAAGTGAAACAACTGTTACTATCTTTTTGTCTTCCAGTTTTGTCCGTATTTGTTCTATCATGACATAGAGGGAGTCTTCGGTGCTGCGCTGTGGTACAAAGCCAAATTGCATGTCACTCATATCCGGTAGTACGAAATGCCGAATTCTTCTGACCATCATTTTTTCTAATATCTTCCCGAATACTGGCAAGAGCCCAATCGGCCTGTATGATTTCGGGTGGGATTAATCTGTTTTCCCAGGTTTACGCAGTACAGCAATTATCGCATCTTTCCATATATCCGGAAAATGGTTGAGTGCCAGACATCGGTTTGCTAGTGCCAGGAAAATCTCCGGGTCATGGTCAGTGACTCTTCTGCAAATATCTGCTGTGAAGCCATCGTGACCCGGTGCTTTCTTAGGGTTGAAGCTTGACGCGGCCCAGTGCAGTTCCTCTACTGTGAATGGAGGGTCACATGCTTCACCATGTGCCCTCTCATTGACCTTTTCTGCCCTATCTCTCTGTCTCGCGTGGTCTGCATTGTCGTTTCTGGCCTCATCTTCCGGATATAAGGTTTCCGCCAGTAGCCTTGCTGATTCTTCAGGACTAAGCTCTTTCCCGTTCTCGATCAGTGCTACATCTTCTTCCCTTTTTGTGGTTCGCCCTATAACCCGGTAGATCCCGTCCCACATACTCTCTCGGTCTTGTTTTCCACAGAAGTTTTTCCAACTGGTGGTCTGAGCTTTCTTTGCCTCTTCTTCGTATGTCGTCTTTGCTCGGAGATATTGTTCTACCACCCATGCTCGCCGAATTGGGGCCGCACAACGAATACGGCGTTTCTTTGTTTTAACGTCCTTCTTCATTGCATCTAGCTCTTTTGTCCACCAAGGCAAACCCACCTGTTTCTTATTACCTACTTTTGGAATAGATTCTTCACATGCTATCGTAATTGTATTTGTGAATTTGTCTACTATTGTTTCTAATTCTTGTTTACTTGCTATTTGGTCTATATCTATTTTGTTTATGTTCTCTTCTTCCCAAAGCTGGGTCAGTTTCTCATGAAACTGACTCCAGTTTGCCTTCTTCGTGTTGTATATCCTAGTAGTTCTTTTTATGGCTATTCCTGTAGGTTTTTCGAGGCTTAATTCAAATATTATTGCCTTGTGGTCCGAGTTCGTCACATCTCCTACGACTCTCCATTTACTGATCCGACCGAGCAAATCCCCCGAGCAAGTGGTTACATCGACACAGCTCGTATATCTTTTTCCTCCCCTGATCGTATCGAAGGTGGGCTCTGTACCTCTATTGAGTATATGCAACTCTAACTCCTCAAACATTCCCGCAAGCGTTTCACCTCTATGGTCCGTCCTGGCACTTCCCCACCAGATGTTCCACGCGTTTATATCTCCACCCAGCAGAACACTTTCAGTGCCTATTTCCTTTCTTACTTTTTCGATGTGTTCCATATAGGGTTCAATTTGCACATCTCCTTCCAAATATGCCGATATCACTCCTATGTACCCTGCTCCGGTCTTTATTTTTGCCACTGCAATATTTGGTGTTGTTAGTATTGAGCATTGAATGACTTCGGCTGTTTCATCGAATATCACCAGTGCTGACTTGTTTATTTTGTCCGCTTGGCGATCGCATTGCACTATTTTAGTTCCTGGGTAGGTTTTCATTCGACCCGTATTTCCCGTGTACGGTTCTTGGACCAGTGCGAATGCGAACTTTCTCTTAACTGCTTCCATCATGAGCTCTGCAGTTGCTAACTCGCTTCTCTGTAGGTTCGCTTGGACCACAGTGTACCCCTTTATCTGATTCTGTCTTGTGTTTCTGCTGAGTGTAGTGTTTTCCACCAGGGCGCCTTTAGCAATATGCTACAGTGGATCTTGCCAATACATCCCATTTTCTTCTTACTGGGCATTCCTGGCTAAATGCGTTGTGCTCCACCTGGTCCAGTTTTGCTCTAACACAGTTTTTACAGCTGGGGGGCACTTGCGCGATCCAGTCCTCACATTGCGTTTTTAGGTGAGGTCCTCCACAGTGGCTACAGATGTCTATCGTTTCCTGGCAGTGTCTCTTTCCGTCGACACAACAGAGCAGGCTCTTATTAGAGAGCAAATGGTCATACCTCCTAATCAGACCAACGAACCCCCCTTCAAAGTGACAGAAATACTAGAGACCCTACAAACAATCAGTCACAAAAGGGCCCCAGGAAACGACCATTTCACTGCTGACATATGCTTACAGATAACCAAATTGTTCCCAGAAGTTATCACATCTATCATGAACCGATGCCTCCAGCTAGAATACTTTCCGAACTCGTGGAAGGTCACTATAACAAAGATAATTCCTAAACCAAACAAGGTGGACTACAGCAAAGCATCTTCTTACAGGCCTATTGGGCTGGTTAATGTCTTTGGGAAGCTCCTAGAGAAGCTTATAGTGAACCGGCTCACATATCACATGTACTGTAACGGTAAGATCGTTAACAAACAATATGGATTCCGACTACAAACCAGTACCACAGCTGCTATCCGGGATGCTCTCAGCATTGTCGAAAATGCCAAAAGCTCAGGCAAACATACCCTTGCGGTATCGCTGGATATTAAAGCGGCTTTCGATAATGCTTGGTGGCCAGCAATATTCCGCAGACTGAAACATAATAACTGCCCAAAGAACCTCTACTGCCTCTTAAATAGCTACGTTACTGACCGAACCGTGCGGGTTGGCTTCGCCGACTTATTCTCAGAAAAACGAATGACTAGAGGCTGTATCCAGGGATCAGTCGTTGGACCAATTCTCTGGAACCTGATAATTGACGAACTTTTAGAGACTTCCATGCCCTCCGGATGTCATATTC
The DNA here is from genome assembly GCA_905163555.1 of Notocelia uddmanniana. Classification (NCBI taxonomy): domain Eukaryota; kingdom Metazoa; phylum Arthropoda; class Insecta; order Lepidoptera; family Tortricidae; genus Notocelia; species Notocelia uddmanniana. The sequence goes on from LR991066.1 coordinate 25,824,946, forward strand.
AAGCCTACGCAGATGACGTGCTGCTAATATGTCACTCTAAGACCACCAGTGAACTACAGAGCATTACTAATGATGCGATAAAGCGTATAACCGACTGGGGACGCAGCGTGAAGCTGGAGTTAGGTTAGGTTAGGTTAGGTTAGGTTAGGTTAGGCGCTAGGTGGGGTGCGTGGGCTGGTAGACCTCCTTGTGGTGCACCCTGGGAGGGGGGAGATAGCCGCTCAGTTGCGCGTTCGCTGTCTTCCCTCTGCTAACTACCAGTCACAGTCGTGGAGATGCAGTCGAGTTCACTCCTGCGTGGGCTTCAGTGCCGTGTTTCGGTGTTGGCCGCTCCCAGCATGCCTCAGCTCATCTGAGGTGGCAAGGGATGCGGCCGTCTTAGCCCGGTGGCCTGCTTGGCATTCACTGGGCAGCGGAGGCGGTGCGGACGCACCAGCGGCTGTCTTTGGGCGGCGTGGGATGGCGGGCCTTCAAGGCTCGCGGCGCGGCGGGTCTGGCGGTCACCTTCGTGCGGCTGCTGGTTGAGTTTCGGCTCCCCGTCGGGCAACCCGTAACCCGCACTGAGCGGACCGGGGGCGCTGCTCATTGAGAGTAGCGCCGCGTGGAAGAAAACCACTATAATAAATCACCCCAATCCCAAGGTGAGCGGATCGTGCCGATGGGATGCGTGGCTGGAGGGAGTCCAGTCCCAAGCGTGCGGGGGAGCTCACCCCCGAAAAAAGAGACAACGATGTGGAGACATTGTGGAAAGAAAAAAAATGAAAAGCAGTTTACAAAATCTCCGGGCGGGTAACCAACCCCGTCCATTCGCTTCGGCGGGTGGCTGCCCCGTCGTATACGGAGGGGGCAAAAACTGCTTCGTAGGCCGGCCAGATGCCGGCCTTCGTGAACACGACTTACGCTCTATCACACCGGACTCTGATTACAAAAAAATACTGAGGCGGAGGGGCGGCGTTGGGGCTGATGGAGGTGGACCCAACCCAGCCCAAACAACGAAAGGCAATGAAGAAAAAGCGTCGGAAAAGGGCTCCCCTATGGCACGTGCCTACAGCCCCACAGAGAAGAAGGAGGCCTTCCACCCCCGCCTCACCCTTGCACGTTCGCCAGTGCAGGGGGAGGGTGGCAGCCCGCGCATAGATCTGAACGCAGCCGCAATCCAGATCGCGCCAAGGACGCAGACCGACGGCCCAGCGCGCGACAGCTCTGGCCGCTTCCTGCCGCGAGGCCGGGGTAAGGAGCGCTCCGTGGAGGAGGCCTCGCGCTCGGCCCAGCTGGCGGCCACGAGCTCGGAGCGGGAAGTCCCAAAGGAGAAAAGCACTTTGGCACTGGTATTGGAGGATGGGCGAGAGGCCCGTTTTGATAAAACCCCCCGGGTGATTCTGACCCGCGTGGATGAGGTGAGTATGCCTCTTGGAGACCAGACGCAGGATGCGGACAGGACTGGGTGCACAGAAAGATCCGTCTCGCCTGTCGGAGATGACTTGGAGGGGCATCGGCCATCCTCCCCCGATAAGGCTAATGCTCCCCTGAAGAAGAAAACTGGAGTCAGGGTCGGGAGGCAGGTGCGCCCATGCTTGATCCCGTTTAAGTCGCACCTAGTGACGGCGCCGGAGTCGTCCGTTGACTCCCCAATGCCCCTATCAGATGTGGAAGACCCGTCGGGGCCGACCATGATGGAGGCGGAGACTCCTCCTAGCTCCCAATCCCCCGGTGCGCGTGCCCAGCTACTGAGCGGAAAGCTCTCGCAGGCGCCCCGAAAGAGGCCTCGCCTTCAGGAAGATTGGGTTGCTTCGAGGGAGGCCAGTATAGGGAAACTTTGGAGGAAGGGAGAGAAGCGTGCCGCCGAAAATCTCTCGAGCTCTGAGAGCGATGTTGGAGCTCTAACTGGAAACACTACGCTAGAGGGCAGCAGGGGCTTAAAAAAACCCGCGGCGGAACGGGGCACGGGCCGGCCGCCCACTACAGGTGAATACGCTGGGTTCGGCAAGCGTCAGGTCGAGATTTCTGCGGAGAGGGCCCGGGACAAACAGATAGAACTGGAGGATGATCTTGCTGCCTACAGCCAGTTTGTAGAATCAGCGGCAAAGGAGAGACAAGATCGCCTGTTAAACTGTCAAGCTCAGCGCGACACACAGGTCACGGCGCAAACCTCGGCCGCCATTGCGGCTGAAATCGAGGAAGCACTAGAAGTGGCGGAAAAAGTTGTCAGCAAATCGGGTAACCTGAAGGGCACCTGCATCAAAGCCCTAAAAGGAGTCTTCGCGACAGTGAGGAGAGGCTTCGCAGAGATGAAGTCCCTTACCGTGACTGAAGAGGTTTCCCGTCTGGAGGCAGCAAATGCGCGGCTGTCTTGGCAACTAGCGGAATTGCGTAAGGAGGTTGCCCAAATGCGTACCCAATCTCCAGCGGCGACTGAACATGAACTGAGGAAGCTGATTGAAGAGGTATCACGTTCCAACCGCGAACAGTTCACCAACATTCTGAACGCGCGGCTGGAAGGCATAGAATGTCGACTCCTACCGGAGCCCCCGTTGGCCCCTAACCTTCGGATGGTAAAACGTGCTGACTGCGGGGCACCTTGTCAACAACAGGCGGAACTTGCCAGGCCATCAGACACGTGCTCCAATATTACGCAGCCGGAGCTCACAGCCTCGGTCACTGTTTCTGACCCATCAGCGGATGGTCAAGGGGCCAGAAAGAGAAATAAAGGCAGGAGAAATAAAACTAGCATGGCTGCCAAGGAAGCAGCAACTGCCAGGCAAGTGCCCCATAACGGCCCTTCACCACCGACACTTACTGCGCCTAATCCCCCACATGAAACGTGGAAGGACGCTTTGGGCCGGAAAGCCAAGAAGAAAGCTAACAAGGTGGATGTCGTGTCAAACGTTGCGAGTGTGCCTAAACAGGTGACGTCACGAAGGAGGAAACTCAAACCTCCACGAACCGCTGCGGTTACTGTCACGCTGAAGCCAGAGGCCATTGAAAATGGGGCAAAATATGAAACCGTCCTGGCCAAAGCCAGGAGCCACATAAAGCTGGACGACATTGGCATCTCCCAAGTGCGATTCCGAACGACTGTCACCGGTGCGCGAATGCTTGAAATTCCACCCGGTACTGAAAATGCGGAGAAAGCGGCAGACGCCTTAGCGGTAAAGCTTCGCGAGGTCTTGGACGCCGAAGCTTACATTCACCGCCCAGTGAAATGCGCTGGAATACGCGTAACCGGATTGGATGACTCTTCAACTACAGATGAAGTCCTGGAAGCCATAGCCCGGGAAGGGGACTGCCGCATCGATTCCATCAAAACGGGTATTATTTCTCGTGGCTCAAGAGGTGTTGGTTCAATATGGGTAAGCTGCCCGGTAGCGGCAGCCAAAAAGGTAGTGGAGGCAGGACGAGTCAAGGTCGGGTGGGTTTCGGCTCGAGTAGTGCTGATGGAAACTAAGCCCTTGCGGTGCTTCCGATGCCTTGAGCTAGGCCACGTAGGGGCTAAATGTGACAGAAATGTAGATCGCAGTAGTCTCTGCTATCGCTGTGGAAAACCAGGCCACAAAAGGAGGGAATGCACTGCTGTAGCGAACTGCGCTATATGTACTGCAGCTGGCAAGCCAGCAGAGCACGCTATTGGTGCGAAAGGATGTCAGGGCGCAAAGGCTCGAAACAGTAGAACAGGAGACAGGAAAACGACGAGTAGCTTGGTAGCCACTCCACTTTCCCAGCGAAACGCTACGGAGGACACCATGGAAACTGCCCAATAAAATGGCCCTCACATGCTTACAGGCGAATATCAACCACTGTGCCAGAGCCCAAGATCTGTTAGCTCACACCATGACAGAGTGGCAAGCCAAAGTGGTAGTCGTCTCCGAGCCCTACTGTATTCCCAACCGGGACGATTGGGTATCTGACCTTGAAGAGACAGTAGCAGTCATAGCCCTCCCTGGAACTGCCCTTGAAAACATCGTAAAGGGCCGGGGTTTTGTCCTCGCCATAGTGGACGGAATAGCTGTCATTGGGGTATACTTCTCACCCAATCGAAGGCTCGCTGACTTTGAACAGATGCTCACAGAAATCGGGGCTCTAATTGGGCAAGTTTCCCCCACACCTGTGCTAGTCGCTGGGGATTTCAATGCCAAATCTGTGGCATGGGGATCTCCCGCGACCGATGTGCGGGGAGACGTGCTAGTGGAGTGGGCGATCTCTTTTGGACTGACTGTCCTCAACACCGGATCCGAGAGTACGTGTGTAAGACAACAAGGTGAGTCTATCGTTGACATCACGTTCTCGTCTAATAGCCTGGCTCACCGTGTGCAAAACTGGAGGGTGGAAACTGGTGTGGAGACGCTATCGGACCATCGATACATCAGGTTTGATGTCTCCACCCACCCTAACATGGCGATGGAAAACCGATCTGCTGCTGGGGACGGCCCAAGATGGGTGCTGGGGAAGCTTGACAGACAGCTCGCCAAGGAAGCGGCTATTGTCGAGTCATGGGGGTCCGGTTTTGGGCTTTTGGAAGAGGGACAGGTGGAGATCGAGGCCGACTGCCTTAGCGCTGCTCTTACGCGCATCTGCAATGCGGCGATGCCAAAGAGGAAGCCTATCGTGCCGAGGCGGCAAGTGTACTGGTGGCGTCCGGAACTGTGCCAACTGCGGAACGCTTGTGTCACCGCACGCCGCCGCTACACGCGATACAGAAGACGGCGGACACGGGACCACGCGGAAGAATCTGTTCTGTACGACTCCTACAGGACATCTCGCATAAATCTGCAAACCGCCATAGCGCAAGCTAAGGAGTCGGCCTGGGAAGAGTGGCTGGAGACACTTAACAGAGATCCATGGGGCAGGCCGTACCGGGCCGTGAGACAGAAGCTCCGACCCTGGGCTCCTCCGTTAACTAGTAGTCTCCAGCCGGACCTCCTAGAACGGGTCGTAGCTACTCTCTTTCCCGAGAGGGGTGAGTTCGTGCCACCAGCGATGACATCCGCAACTCGTACACGGGATCCCGTGATAGAGGTACCGCCAGTGACAGAGGCCGAATTCGGCGCGGCTGTCCTTAAACTTCGCTCGAAGAAGACAGCCCCCGGACCAGACGGCATCCCAGGGCGCCTTTTGACGATCGCGCTTAGTGAGATGGAGGAAAGAGTTAGAGCCCTATTCACTGCATGCCTGACTCGAGGGCGGTTTCCCGACAGGTGGAAAACGGGTAAATTGGTACTCATCCGCAAAGATGGGCGCCCGCCTGATCAGCCGTCGGCGTATCGCCCTATCGTGTTGCTTGACGAGACGAGCAAACTTTTTGAGCGTGTGCTTGTTGCCCGCCTCGTCAGGAATATGGAACCAGGCCTGAGTGACTGCCAGTATGGCTTCCGTCCGCTCCGCTCAACGCTGGATGCGATTGCACGTGTGAGACGAATAAGTGAAGAAGCTGTAACTGAGGGCGGGGTAGTCATGGCAGTGTCACTCGACATCTGTAATGCCTTTAATACCCTGCCCTGGGAAACAATCTTGGCAGCGCTGAAATACCACAACATACCTGCTTACCTGCAACAGGTGGTGGCTGCCTACTTTGTGGGGAGGAATGTAGTGTTTCCTGTACGGGACGGGTGGGGGAGACGATCAATGTCGTGCGGTGTTCCACAGGGTTCGGTTCTCGGGCCGCTCCTGTGGAATATTGGGTATGACTGGGTGCTCCGCGGCGCCACTCTGAGAGGAGTCAGCTTGACGTGCTTCGCTGACGACACCCTCTTGCTGGCCCGTGGAAAAAATTACCGGGAAGCAGCATACCTGGCCACAGCTGGAGTGGCTGATACTGTGCTCAAGATCCGGGCACTGGGATTGCAGGTGGCCCTAAATAAGTCCGAAGTAATAGCATTCCACAGAGCACGAAATACACCACCACCTGGGGCCACAATCACAGTGGGAGGAACTTCCATCGCCGTCGGGTCGACGATGAAGTACCTGGGACTCGTCCTCGACAGTAGGTGGAGGTTTGAAGAACACTTCCGGTACTTGGCCCCTAAGCTTATCGCTGCCGCCGGAGCACTCGGGCGAATTCTCCCAAATCTGGGAGGGCCAGGAGGAGCATGCAGACGCCTCTACATAAATGTGGTGCGCTCAATGGCGCTTTACGGGGCACCAGTATGGGCAGACGTCCTAAGTGTTCGCAATGTGGCCATGCTGCGTCGTCCGCAGCGGGCCATTGCGCTCAGGGCGGCTCGTGCGTACCGCACTGTGTCGTACGTCGGAGCCTGCCTACTCTCTGGTAGTCCTCCATGGGACCTCGAAGCCGAGGAACTTTCGAAAATCTTCTGGAGAGTAAAGCAGGCGAGGGAGGAAAACAACTGGCCCGCCCCGCGCGAAGTCCAGCAGTGGCGGGACGAAGCACGACAAAGCATGTTCTGCAAGTGGACGGAACGGCTTAATCTCCCGGGCGCTAGTCGGGATCTAGTGGACGCTGTTCGGCCTGTTCTTCAAAAATGGGTTGAACGCAAGCACGGCGCACCCACCTTCCACCTCACGCAGCTGCTGACGGGGCACGGTTGCTTTGGCAAGTACCTGTGTGAGGTCGTGGGTAGGGAGCCGACAACGGCGTGCCACCATTGTGGAGGGAGAGCCGTGGATACGGCCAAGCACACACGCGAGGAGTGCCCTGCTTGGGCGGAGCTCCGCGCAACCCTGTCCACGGTTGTTGGAGCTGACTTGTCGATGCCGACTCTGATCAGACAAATGGTCCGTAGTGAGGAAGCTTGGGCAGCAGTAGCCACCTTCAGCAAGTCAGTCCTGACCCAGAAGGAGGCGGCTGAGCGTGTGCGCGAGGATGACGTCAACTCGTTCCCTCAGCGCCGCAGGAGGCCAGGCAGGCGGCGGAGAGCCTTTGCAGACCGCATGCAGCCGCCATAACGGGGAACTGCGGGTGATGGGTCGGGAGTTCCATCGCCCGCCTACGGGAAGCTCCGTGCTAGAAGGCCCCCATCGTGTTCTGGGGTGCAGACAGCGAAGTTGGTAGGCTGCCAGCTACCACACTAGGCGGGCCCGAGAGGGCAACGCTGACAGAGTTCCGGATGTGTGCAATAGCGTTCCCGGGGCTCTGTCCAATGCGAGCCGTGGAACACACCAGGGGTTTTAGTCCGTGGGAGTCGGACATACCCACTCGGCCTCTCCCGGGCCGGGTGGGATCCATAACGGATTTCCCCTGGGTTAAAAAAAAAAAAAAAAAAAAAAAAAAAAAAAAAAAAAAAAAAAAAAAAAAAAGGTTAGGTACCCCCCCCTCCCCCTCGAGGGTGCTCGCCTTGTCGGGGCGGGGGGGCTTAGTAACCGTGGACTGGTCACCCACGGTGAAGCTAAGAGGCACCCAGGGCCGGCCTGTTTGCGCTGCCGGCTGGCCCGAGGAGGGCGCTCCCAGCGGGCTTGGGTAGCCCGCTGAGGATGCGTTGAGGAGGGGCCGCAGAAGAGGAGGAGTGTCGGTATTGCGGTGAGCCGCTCTCCCTATCTTCTGTGGCCGAGGCGGGATCGCAGGGGGAGAGGAGTGTTGGTATTTCGATGCGCCACTCTCCCTACCCCCTGCGAACTTGGCGGAGCCGTTCCGCGAAAACGGCATCGGTGGGGCCGCAGAGGAAGGTGAATGCTTTCCCTATCCTCTGCGGCCGAGGTGTGGTTCGTGGCGGAACCACCGACCTGCTCCGCCACCGGGTGCCGGAAGTTTTACGGCACCCATGACCTCTTAGTAGCGGACTCAGGGGGGTCTCATCAGCCTTTACGGGAGTCCCACATAACCACTCGGGTCACCCCCTGCACCTGGGTGGTATGCGTAATGCATTTTCCCCCCTAAACAAAAAAAAAAAAAAAAAAAGGTTAGGTTAGGTTAGGTTAGGTTAGGTTAGGTTGGGGCGCGAGACAGGTAACCTCCTCGAGTGTCCGGGCTCTACCAATACCTGTTGATCCGGTTGATCCGCAGGTAAGGGTAGAGTCTTGGCCGGTGCGTCCTGGAGGCACGGCAAGTGATCATTTAGTGGACCCTAAGTGATCACTTGTCGGGCTACCAATAACCTGTCAGGGGGGGAGGAGGGTATCGGACCAAGGACTTCTCCACGGAGAAATCCCCAGGTCCGATGAAGGTGGGCCGCTTCGGCGGCGTAGTGCGGTTCGAGGCACCGACCGTTTGCCTCGTCAAATATAACGGCCCCGTAATCCCGACTAGGCAGAGGGCCGATGATGTCCGGACCGGGGACTGTGAAGACCCCGCTTGCGGTAGGCTTGCAGTCGCGAGGAAGAAAACCTCTATAAAAAATTACACGGCCCACTGGGGGGCCGGCGGCTTCGGCTGCGGAGGGCTGTGGGGTAGGGGCGTTTGTCCTCCCGCTGGGCGCCGGGGTAGGGGCGTTTGTCCTCCCGGTGCCGTGGCGCGGGTGGGACCAGATCACCGTGTGTCGGTGCTGGTCCCTAACCTTCCCGGGGTGTAGGGAGGTCGGTGCGGGAAGGCACACTGGTCATGCTACAGTGTGCCTTTTTTTGGTGCGGGTTCGCCTTAGGGCGATGGTGCCGGTGATGTCGTGGTGAAATGTTCGCGATCCCATGGCATCACCACCCGGGCACGGTGGAGGCAGCATCCCAGAGTTTTAGTGGGTAGGCTGGTCCTCGTTTGGACCGGAGAGTCCCACATAACTAATGCGTAATATCTGGCTTGTCCCCGCAGGCCTCATATTACGTATTGGTATGCGTAACGCATTTCTCTGGGTCAAAAAAAAAAAAAAAAAAAAAAAAAAAAAAAAAAAAAAAAAAAAAAGGTTAGGTTAGGTTAGGTTAGGTTAGGTTGGGGCGCTAGATTGAAGAGCAAGAGACAGGTGGAAGAACGACCTAGAGGACTCCCCGTATGGAATCCGCACCATAGGGGCGCTCCTCGGATCGCTCGACAGGTGGCTGGAGAGGGACCACGGCAAGGTGGGGTTCCGAATGACGCAGGTAATGACCGGACACGGTTGTTTTGGTCATTACCTGCACAAAATAAGGAGAGAGGGGAGCCCCGCCTGCCACGAGTGCGGAGCAGAGGACGACACGGCCCAGCACACCCTAGAACACTGTGTTCGCTGGGACATGGAGCGCCGCACACTTAAAACCACCCTCGGGACGGATGACCTCTCTCTGCCGAACGTGGTGGCAGAGATGTTGCGCGGCGAGAGAGCTTGGGAGGCGATGGCCTCCTTCTGCGAATCAGTCATCTCGCAGAAGGAGGCCGCGGAAAGGGAGCGCGAGGATCGTGTGGACGCGCTCCCGCAACGCCGCAGACGGAGGGGTGGACGGCGCGCGCGGTTTGCTGCCGCTCATCGCGACATGCCCCAGTAAGGCCAGTGGGTCCAAAACCCACATAGCACGGCCCTACACGTCTGGGGGGAGAGCTATGCGTCCTGACCCTCCCCTCATCTGGTGCGGGTGCCCTGGCACAGATCAGCCAGGGCCGCCGGGGGGCGTCGTGGTGACATGCTTGCGATCCCATGGCGCCCCCCCTTAACGGCAGAGCGGGTGACGCCGGTGTGTTTTTAGTGGGTATGCTCCTCCCCTCCCTCTGACTAGCAGAGGGGGTTCCGGGAGGAGAGAGTCCCACATAACCCCCAGTGGGGGTATGCGTAACAGCATTTTCACACCGTAAAAAAAAAAAAAAAAAAAAAAAAAAAAAAAAAAAAAAAAAAAAAAAAAAAAGGTTGGGGCGCTAGATGGGGTGCGTGGGCTGGTGGGGGTGCGTGGGCTGGTTGGGGTGCGTGGGCTGGGGGGTGCGTGGGCTGGTAGACCTCCTTGTGGTGCACCCTGGGAGGGGGGAGATAGCCGCTCAGTTGCGCGTTCGCTGTCTTCCCTCTGCTAACTACCAGTCACAGTCGTGGGGATGCAGTCGAGTTCACTCCTGCGTGGGCTTCAGTGCCGTGTTTCGGTGTTGGCCGCTCCCAGCATGCCTCAGCTCATCTGAGGTGGCAGGGGATGCGGCCGTCTTAGCCCGGTTGCCTACCTGGCAGCCATTGGGCAGTGGTGGCGGTGCGGACGCACCTTTCGCTTGTGGGGCCCTTTGTCCAGGGCCAGTGGCCGTCTTCGGGCGGCGTGGGATGGCGGGCCTGCAAGGCTCGCGGCGCGGCGGGTCTGGCGGTCGCCCTCGTGCGACTGCTGGTTGAGTTTCGGCTCCCCGTCGGGCAACCCGTAACCCGCATTGAGCGGACCGGGGGCGCTGCTCATTGAGAGTAGCGCCGCGTGGAAGACAACCACTATAATAAATTACCCCAATCCCAAGGTGAGCGGATCGTGCCGATGGGATGCATGGCTGGAGGGAGTCCAGTCCCGAGCGTGCGGGGGAGCTCACCCCCGAAAAAAGAGACGACGATGTGGAGTCATCGTGGTTATCATCATGAGTAAAAGCAGTTTCGATTATCTCCGGGCGGGTAACCAACCCCGTCCATTCGCCTCGGCGGATGGCTGCCCCATCGTATACGGAGGGGGCAAAAACTGCTTCGTAGGCCGGCCAGTTGCCGGCCTCCGTGAACACGACCTTGGCTTATCCATAACGGACACCGATTACGCAGGCGCCTTAAGGCTGAGAGGCGGAAAAGGGGAGAGACACCCGAAGGCAGACGGAGGCGAACCCGGCTCGGCTCAGAGCGGAGGCACTGTAGACACGGCGGCGGAAGCGAGCGTCTTCCGCCCGCGAGTCACCCTTCCACGTTCCCCAGTGCAAGGGGAGGACTGTAGCCCTCGACTGGACCTGAACGCGCCTGAGATCCAGATCGCGCCGAGAGGGCACACCAGCGGTCATACCAGCGGGCAAGCCCGTGATAGCCTAGGCCGTTTCCTACCGCTAGGGCAGGACCGTGACCGCTCTTTGGAGGAGGTCCCGAGGTCTCTCCAACAGGTGGCCTTTTATGCGGAACGGGGGGATGCCCCAGATGAGGAGCACGCGCTGGCACCTCTACGGGAGGGTGGGCAAGAGACCCGTTTCGAGAGGGTTGCCCGAGTGGTGCTGACTCGGTTGGATGAGGGGACGTTGAATCTCGGGAACCGGAATGAAGGCACGGACGGGACCATGCACACAGTGCGACCCGTCTCGCCCGCCGGGGTTGGTGCTAGCCCGGAGGTACCGGGGCTGTCTCCTGGTGGCGAGGTGACTGCTCCGATGTCTCTAAATGTGTCAACTAGGGGTGGGAGGCGAGCGCGCAAGTACGTGCTCACCCCCTATAAGTTTGGAGACCCAGAGAAGGTGCGCGAGTCGTCCGTCGACTCCCCAATGCCCCGGTCAGATGCGGAGGACCCGCCAGGGCTGGTGGTGACGGGCATGTCTGAGCAGAAGGAGAGGGGCTTCCAATCTCCCGGTGCGCGTGCTCAGCCACTGAGCAAAAAGCTGTGGCAGGCGCCCCGAAAGAGGCCTCGCCTCCAGGAAAACGACAGCGAGTCGAGCCAATCCACAGCAAGTGGCAGCTCACTTACGGCGATGAGAGGGAAAGGCCGCTCATCCGCCGACATGGCAAAGACTAAAGAGGAAAGGGAGGCCTTACGCCGACGGGCGGAGGCCGAGCTTGCAGATCGGGTGGCGGTGGTGGCCGCAGCCAGAAAGAATCGCAGAACGCGGTATGAGTCCACGGCTAGCGACACGGCAGACAAATCAGCGCAGGAACTGGTGGCCCAGGTGCGGATGACGTGGACATCATAGTCAGGGTGGCTAAGACGTCCGGAAACTTGAAAGGTACACACGTGCGAGACCTAAAAGACGCGGCGTTCTCAATCAAGAGGTCCGTCGAAGATTTCAGTGTTCGCAGTATCTCGGATGAGACTAGGCGGTTACAGGCGCAGAACGATCGTCTTAAAGCTGAAATGGCCAGCCTTCGCGAGGAGATGGCCCAATTGAAAAGTGACATGGAGAGGTCTCGAAACCAGGGCAGCCCGGCCCTCTCCCAACCGACACTGACTGGGGGGCCGTCCCTCGACCGGCCTGTCAATCACGGCGACCTGCAAGAGTTCTCTCGCGCCATGATGGTTACTCTTGGAACCATGATGGATGCCAAGCTAAGTGAGAGACTTCCCTTGCACCCTAGTACGAGGCCACGTCTGGAGACAGACAGGAGGCGCCAAACGGCTCTCGATTCCGTCATCGCAACGGCGGCTCCAACGCCCGAACCCCTACGGTCAACTGAGCGTGATGTGAATGTCGTAGCCCAATCAAACAAGGCGACGAGATCACAGCTGAAGGTCATAGTGGCAACTGACTCTACGGGGCCAATAATTGACCACCCCAACTCTGTTAAGGGAAAGAAACAAAACCGGAGGAAAAAGAAACCAACGCTGGCTGCCATTGAGGCTTCCGCTTCCAGAAAATCTGAAGTCTCCGATGCACCGCGTCCGCTTCCACCGGCCCCAAAATCCACGAAAGGCTCGTGGAACGTTGCGGCTGGCAATGGACCAAAAAGAAACAACACAGCGAAAGGCACTCTGCCAGCTCGCTCCGAGGCTCGTAAGCTCCGTATACCGCGGTCAGCAGCCATCGTGCTGACCCTCAAACCAGAGGCACAGCAACAGGGCGTGACCTACGCAAAAATCATGGCAGAAGCTAGAAGCCGAGTAAAGTTGGCGGAGCTAGGTATCGAGGGAGTACGGTATAAGACGGCAGCCACAGGCGCGCGCGTCCTGGAGTTACCAGGAGCGACCAGCGGTGATAAGGCCGACTCCCTCGCAAAAACCCTGAGAGAGGTGTTAGGAGATGACGTCGTCCGGGTCGACAGGCCCACTAAGACTGCTGACATGCGGCTGTCGAGCTTGGATGACTCGGTTGACGTCAATGACGTTATCGCCGCCGTGGTGGAGGCGGCAGAGTGCCAAGCGCCGTCCGTCAAATGCGGTGAGATCCGCCGAGACACAAAGGGCCTCGGTTCAGCCATGATAACATGCCCGGTGGCGGCGGCTAAGAAAATTTGCGGGTCCGGCCGTCTCAAGGTGGGATGGGTAATGGCACAAGTTAAGCTGCTGCCCCCTAGACCGATGCGGTGTTACCGGTGCCTTGAATTGGGGCATGTTAGGGCGCTATGCAACGCAGATGTCGACCGTAGTGATATATGTTACCGCTGCGGACAGTCCGGTCACAAAGCTGGCCAGTGTACAGCCGAACCGCACTGCGTTTTGTGCGCAGCGGCAGGCAAAGCGGCAAACCACCGGACGGGTAACAAGGCTTGCGACCCACCGAAGATGGGAAAAAGGAAGAAGAAGGCTGGTGATGGCCCTAGAGCCCCCTCACCACCTACTTGTCCCCCTGCCCCTGTAGAGGCTGGCGACGAGGCGGCACCAATGGACGCTAACCAGTAATGGCCCTGAGAATGTTACAGGCAAACATCAATCACTGCGCTAGGGCTCAGGACCTTTTATGTCAGAGCATGGCGCAGTGGTTGATCCATATTGCGATTGTAGCGGAGCCATATTCAATTCCGCCGAGGGATAATTGGGTCGGAGACAATAATGGACTCGTGGCGCTTGTCTCCCACACCGCTACCGGAGGCCCACCCTTTGAAAGGGTGCATCGCGGTCAAGGGTATGTGGCGGCGGTCGTGGGCGACATCACAATAATCGGCGTTTATTTCTCTCCGAACCGGACCCTAGCGGAATTTGAACAGTTCCTAGTGGAGATTGGTTCCCTGATTGGCAGAAGCCACACGCACAAGATTTTAGTTGCTGGAGATCTGAATGCAAAGTCAGTAGCGTGGGGATCTCCAGCGACTGATGCGCGTGGCAACGAGCTCTTGGAGTGGGTGATCTCGTCCGGCTTGGTCATACAGAACAGAGGAACGGCTGACACTTGCGTGCGGTGGCAGGGCGGCTCCATTGTGGATGTCACGTTCACGGATGCTGCCCTGGCGCGTCGTGTCCAGGGTTGGCGGGTCCTGGTGGGCGTGGAGACACTTTCGGATCATAGATATATTCGATTTGATGTCTCTACGTCCGCAGATACCCTGACTAGCCCAAGCCGGAGTCATTCCAACGGCCCGCGATGGGTGCTGAGTAAAATGGATAGGGAGCTATTTAAAGAAGCAGCCATCGTTGAGGCGTGGCAGGCCGACTCAAGGGAGCCGATCGCGGAGGCAGAGGCAGGTGCCGGATGGTTCCGGGATACTATGTCGCGAATATGCGACGCGGCGATGCCCCGGTCCAAGCGCCTACCTCCGCGACGCCGTGTATACTGGTGGACAGAAGAGCTCTCACACTTACGAGAACTATGTGTCGCTGCGAGACGCCGGTACACGCATTACCGCCGGCGAAGGGTGCGAAACCATGCAGAGAAGACCTCACTATACGAAGCCTATAATGCGGCCAAGAAGGAACTATCGGTGGCCATTAGTCAGGCTATCGAGTTGTCCAGGGAGAGGCTGCTGGAGACTCTGAATAGCGATCCGTGGGGGAGGCCATACAAAATGGTGCGGGCCAAACTCCGCCCTTGGGCTCCCCCGGTCACGGAAAGTCTCCACCCGCAGCTCCTGGACCGGGTTGTGTCCACGCTATTTCCTGACCGAGGAGGGCACCAGCCGCCACCGATGGCGCCCGTGGCGGCTGAGGAAGATGAGGGAGAGGTGCCGTCTGTGTCAGAAGGGGAGTTGGGAGCTGCCGTCCTGCGCTTGAAAGCGAAAAATACGGCCCCCGGACCGGACGGTATCCCGGGTCGCGCACTGGCGCTGGCTATGGATGCCCTAGAGCCTAAGCTCCGAGACCTGTTCTCAATGTGCATGGAACAGGCTCGCTTTCCACGCGAGTGGAAGACGGGCCGCCTCGTGCTCCTAAAAAAGGATGGGCGCCCGGCCGATTCGCCGTCAGCATACCGGCCAATTGTTTTGCTTGGCGAGGTGGGCAAACTATTTGAGCGCATAGTAGCTGCCCGGCTCGTCAGGCATATGAGAGAGGTTGGCCCCGACTTAGCCGATAACCAGTTCGGCTTCCGCAGTGGTCGCTCCACAGTGGATGCGATCCTGCGGGTCAAAGACCTGACAGAAGAGGCGGTGGCCCGGGGCGAAACGGTATTGGCGGTGTCTCTCGACATCGCCAACGCGTTTAACACCTTGCCCTGGGCGACTATCAAGGAGGCGCTTCTTTACCACGGGGTGCCCAGGTATCTACGCCGGGTGGTCGAGGCTTACCTCTCTGAGAGAATTGTGTCCTTCCCCGGTCGGCATGTATGGGGACAGAAGGAGATGTTGTGCGGTGTTCCACAGGGGTCGGTCCTCGGCCCACTCCTGTGGAACATTGGATACGACTGGGTACTGCGCGGAGCGAACCTGCGTGGAGTACACGTCGTCTGCTATGCCGACGACACTCTGGTCACCGCTCGGGGGGTTAATTTCCGGGAATCAGCTGCCCTGGCGACGGCTGCGGTGGCCCATGTGGTTGGTCGAATTCGGCGAATCGGCTTAGAGGTCGCTCTGAGCAAGTCCGAGGCGATTTCCTTCCACGGACCACGGAAAGCGCCTCCTGCCGGTGCTCATATTGTGGTCGGAGGAGAGTCCATCAGCGTCGGGTCGACGATGCGATACCTTGGCGTTGTCCTCGACAGCAGGTGGACTTTTCAGGCACATTTCGAGCGACTCTCTCCAAAATTACTGGGTGCAGCCGCAGCTCTCGGGCGTATACTCCCAAACAAGGGAGGGCCCAAGGCCTCCTGCCGGCGGCTGTACCTTGGAGTGGTGCGCTCTATGGCCATGTACGGGGCACCCGTGTGGGCCGACGCCCTGAACCGCCGGACCTCTGCCCTGCTGCAAAGATCGCAGCGAGCAATGGCTATCAGGGCTATTCGGGCATACCGCACGGTCTCCACCGAAGCGGCGTGTGTGCTGGCCGGCTCACTACCCTGGGACCTCGAAGCCAAAACCCTCGCAGCCGTGTATTTTTGGCGTGAGGAGGCACGTTCCCGAGACCAGTGGCCGGCACCTAGGGAGCTGGAGGCGAAGCGTGAGGAAGCTCGCCTCCTGGCCATCGAGACGTGGAAGGAGCGGCTGGCAACACCATCTGCTGGCCTCCGGACGATTGAGGCGGTGCGGCCTGTACTGTCGCAGTGGTTGGACCGCAGTCACGGGGAACTCACATTCCGGCTGACGCAGGTACTCACGGGGCACGGCTGTTTCGGACGGTACCTGTGTCGTATAGCCGGAAGAGAACCAACCATGGAGTGCCATGACTGCGGTGAGATGGAGGACACAGCTCAACATACCCTGGAGCTGTGTCCAGCTTGGGCGGACCAGAGGGCCGAACTGGTCACAGTTGTTGGGAACAATCTGTCGCTGTCGGCCGTGGTAAAATCCATGGTCGACAGTGACAGATCTTGGACGGCAATACTCTCCTTCTGTGAGGATGTGGTGGCACAGAAGGAGAAAGCGGAACGGGCTAGAGAGGATGCGGCAGAAGCACCTCAGCAACGCCGCCGGAGAGTCGGTCGCAGAAGGCTGGCACACGACCGCCGACTGCCGCCGTAAAAGGGATCCCCAGACGATGAACACGGGGCCGTTCGTCGTCTGATGGAGTGGGGTCCCCGGGTTGGATGGTGTGCCAAGTGTTCCGGGCACACCACCTCTGATGGTAGGGAGACAGGCAAGTCCCCCAGTGTTGGGTCCGATAACGGACAACCACCGGCTGAGACGCGGAAGAATCATAGTTCCCGTATCTCAGCCTATGGGTGGAAGAGGAACACCCGGGGGTTTTTAGTCAGTAGAAGTCTGACATAACCACCGCCCCTCCCCGTAGCGCGGTAGTATCCATGAGGATTTTCCCCCGGTAAAAAAAAAAAAAAAAAAAAAAAAAGGTTGGGGCGCTAGATCGGGTAACCTCCACGTATGTCCGGGCTCTTCCAATCTCTCTGGATCCTCGCGGATCCGCTGGGAAGGGAAGGGTCTTGGCTGGTGCGCCCTGGAGGCAACGGTAAGTGATCCTGTCCGGGGATCGCTTACCGGTGCTACCAATAACCCGACACCGGGGGGGGAAGGGGTTGGCCGCTCCCAGCATGCCTCAGCTCATCTGAGGTGGCAAGGGATGCGGCCGCTTTAGCCCGGTTGGGCAGTGGTGGCGGTGCAGACGCACCAGTGGCCGTCTTCGGGCGGCGTGGGATGGCGGGCCTTCAAGGCTCGCGGCGCGGTGGGTCTGGCGGTCGCCTTCGTGCGGCTGCTGGTTGAGTTTCGGCTCCCCGTCGGGCAACCCGTAACCCGCACTGAGCGGACCGGGGGCGCTGCTCATTGAGAGTAGCGCCGCGTGGAAGAAAACCACTATAATAAATCACCCCAATCCCAAGGTAAGCGGATCGTGCCGATGGGATGCGTGGCTGGAGGGAGTCCAGTCCCGAGCGTGCGGGGGAGCTCACCCCCGAAAAAAGAGACGACGATGTAGAGGCATTGTGGGAACATGGAAACAAAAAGCAGTTTTGATTATCTCCGGGCGGGTAACCAACCCCGTCCATCCGCTTCGGCGGGTGGCTGCCCCGTCGTATACGGAGGGGGCAAAAACTGCTTCGTAGGCCGGCCAGATGCCGGCCTCCGTGAACACGACCTTGGCTTTTCCATTCCGGACAACGATTTCGCAGGCGCCCTAAGGCTGAGAGGCGGCAATGGGGAGACGCACCCCAAGACAGACGAGGGCGAACCCGGCTCGGCTCAGAGCGGGAGTACAGTTGACACGGCAGTGGAAGCGAGCGTCTTCCGCCCTCGAGTCACCCTTGCACGTTCCCCAGTGCAAGGGGAGGAGAGCAGCCCTCGGCTTGACTTGAACGCGCCCGCGATCCAGATCGCGCCGAGGGGGCATACCAGCGGCCCAGCCCGCGACAGTTCAGGCCGTTTCATACAGCGAAGGCAGAACACTGACCGCTCCGTAGAGGAGGTCCCGAGGTCGCTCCAACAGGTGGCCTTTTTTGCGGAGAGGGAGGATGCCCCAGACGAGGAGTGCGCGCTGGCACCTTTGCGGGAGGGTGGTCAAGAGACCTGCTACAAAAGGGTCGCCCGAGTAGTGCTGACCCGGCTGGAAGAGGGGACCGTGAATCCCGGAAATCGGGGTGAAGTCACGGACGGGAGCATGCATGCAGGGCAACCTGTCTCACCCGCCGGAGTCAGTGCCGGCTCGGAAGCACAGCGGCTGTCCCCTGGTGATGGGGCAAATCCCCCGCGGCCTCTAGATATCGCGACTGGGGTTGGGAGGCGGGCACGCAAATACGTGCTCACTCCCTTTAAATTTGGAGACTCAACGGAGGTGTGGGAGTCGTCCGTGGACTCCCCAGTGCCCCGGTCGGACGCAGAGGACTCCCCGGTACCGGTGGTGGCGAATACGCCAGACAAAGCGGTGAAAGGCGCCAACTCCCTCGGGGCGGATGCCAAGCCATGGCGCGGAAGGCTCTGGCAGGCGCCCCGAAAGAGACGTCGCCTCCAAGACGACGAAGACGAGGAGGACGAGTCTAGCCAATCCACGGCGAGTGGCAGCTCACTCTCGGTGTCGAGGGGGAAGGGCCACCGACCTGCCGACATGGCGAAAGCCCAAGTGGCATATAAAACCGCTAGGGACGACCTACGACTCCAGGCTGGGGCTAAATCTATTGAACTGGCCACCTTTAATCAGTCGGTGGAAATGGCGGAAAATGAAGGAGCAGACCGCATTATGGACCCGTCGGCGTCAATACCAGTCCTGCAACAAAGAGGCAGCCCGCCAATGACTGGACAATATTATTATGCTGGCCTAGCTAGTGCTAAGGCAGCCCTGAGTGCTGCAAACGAGGAGGAGAGGAGGCCTGCGGATGAGAAAGAGATTTCGGGGGCGAGTAGGAAGGCGCGAGTCCGATCAGCCCGGCCGCCAAATATGGCGAGCGGTGATGCCTTGGCCTCAGAGCTGAGAGGAAGGGTTTTTGGTAATGCTGACCTGATTAGTACCATTGCGGTCAAATCAAAGCATCTTAAGGGGACGTTTGTCAGGGACCTGAAGGATTCGGCTGAGGCCATCAAGTTGGATGTAGCGGAGCTGGTTAAGAGGACGCAGTCGGAGGAGACCCTGAAGCTCCAGGCTGCTAACGAGCGCTTGCAGATGGAGCTAGCCATAGTTCGGAGGGAATTTGAGGAGCTTCGGAAGGAGATCCATGGGCAACGCGTGCAAGTTGCTCCGTCGATGGCGGGAGATAGGACCGTAGAAGTGCCTCCAGCTCTGCCTCCACCTCCCAAAAAGGCCACTAGGCGCCCAGCCGTGTCGCGACAAGCTGATATGGAGGCTTGCGACATAGAGAACATCATCCGGGCCGTCTCAGTCCAAGTGGGAGCAATGATAAATGCCCGCTTCGATGGCCTAGAGAAGGAGGGCCGTCTCCTGCCGGCACAGAACCCCCGCCCACCTCTGACTGGCGACAAGAGCAAAAAGGTCGACACAGCTGCCCCAACGACATTGATGCCTCCGGCAAATGACGCGCCCAAAAGAGGTCCACTGACTCACATGGAGGAGCCCCAAACAAGTGGTAGTAAGGGCAAAGGCAAGAGGAAAGGAAAGGTGAAGGGCAAGAGCACTCCTGCTTCAACACAAGAGACTCGCCAGGAAACGGCAGCCTCGCACTCGCAACCCACACCCTCTTCGCCAAAAGAAGAAGGTTGGCAGAAGCAGGGGACCCGAAAGGGCCATAATAAGAAGCAAGCCAGGGCCGTCTCCCAGCTACAGAACCAAACACTAGGAGCCAAGCGACCAAAGAAGCGGCAAAAACTGGTGCCTCCTCGTTCGTCAGCTGTAGTTTTGACGCTGCACCCGGAAGCTGTAAAAGAGGGGGTCACGTATGCCAACGTGTTGGCAGAGGCCAAAAACAAGGTGGACCTCAAAGCGTTGGGGATCACGGCCTTGAAAATAAGGCGCGGCGTCACTGGAGGTGCAGTACTGGAGGTGCCCGGAACCACCAGTAGCGGCAAAGCCGACGAGCTGGCTAAGGCGCTGAGCGACAAATTGAATAAGGATGCTGTCCGTATCACGAGGCCCGTCAAGTGTGCAGAAATCCGCTTGGCTGAGCTGGATGACAGTATCACGCCAGGGTCGGTCACGGCAGCGATTGCACTTGTCGGCAAATGCACCGCTGAACAAATAAAAACTGGTGAGATCCGGCGGGGCCCTCGGGGAATGGGCACGGTCTGGGTGCGCTGCCCTGTATCAGCGGCCAAAAAGGTTGTCCAGGGTGGGCGTCTCCAACTCGGCTGGGGTCTCTCAGCTCGAGTCAGACTGTTAGATGAGAGGCCTCTGAGGTGCTTCAAGTGCCTGCAGATGGGGCACGTAAGAGCCCAGTGCACAGCCAAAGAAGACCACAGTGAGTTATGTTACCGGTGTGGTCAACAGGGACATAAGCGGTCGGCTTGCTCAGGGTCGCCTTGTTGCGTTCTGTGCGATGCTGCGGGGAAGCCTGCGGACCACCAAATTGGGTCTAAGGCGTGTACGAATCCCCGCACAAAGAAGGCGAAGCGCGCTGGCGATGACCCCCGGGCCCCCTCCCAGAGCGCTGCACCCTCCTCGTGCATATCAGAGGAGACTGAGATGGAGGTAGTGTCCGAGAATAAATAAATGGCCCTCCTTAAAATTCTGCAGACGAACCTTAACCACTGCGCACGGGCCCAAGATCTTATGTCCCAGTCCATGGCGCAGTGGGGGATACATGTGGCGGTGGTCGCGGAGCCTTATTGGGTTCCGCCGCGCGACAACTGTGCGGCGGACCTTGATGGGGCCGTCGCCTTGTGGTCTGGAGGGAGCGCAGGCACTTTTGAGCGCGTCTCAAAAGGTAACGGGGTTGTGTCGGCAAGCTGTGGCGGGGTTACCTTCATCGGAGTCTATTTCTCCCCGAACCGCTGTCTGGCTGACTTCGAGCGGTTCCTCCTAGAGCTAGAGACCCGGGTTGGACAACTGAATGGCCGCGGTCCATTGGTGGTGGCCGGCGACTTCAACGCGAAGTCCACGGAATGGGGGGCCCCGGTGACGGACGTGCGTGGCGCGGTTCTGGAGGAGTGGGCGGTAGCGTCGGGCCTAGTCTTGGCCAACAGGGGTGCAGCTAACACGTGCGTGCGGCAACAGGGCGGCTCTATCGTGGACCTCACGTTCACAAATGCCGCCCTGGCACGCCGTGTCCAGGACTGGAGGGTGCTAACTGACGTGGAGACGTTGTCGGACCACCGATATATCCGGTTCGACATCACGGCGTCCCCAGCTACCGCAAACGGTCCTACTCACCCTAGAGGGCCGATCACCGGCAGCGGCCCGCGCTGGGCGCTTAGCAAATTAGACCGGGAACGGCTCAAAGAGGCGGCAATAGTCCAAGCTTGGTTGCCTGTGCCTGACAGCGAAGTGGACGTCGAGGTTGAAGCGTCATGGTTTCGAGGAGCCATAACGGACGTCTGCGATGCGGCAATGCCGCGCGCTAAGCCCCCCCCACGACGCACTAAGGTGTACTGGTGGACCGCTGAACTCGCGCAGCTGCGCGAGGGCTGTACAGCCATGCGACGCCAGTACACCAGACTGCGGAGACGGCGGCGCAGAGACGAGGAGGCGGAACGGGCCACATATGCCTTGCTGAAGACTGCCAAGGACTCCCTCAAAATCGCCATTGGACGTGCTATAGATGCGGCAAGAGAGGAGTTCTTGGCAACACTAAATGCGGACCCCTGGGGCAGGCCCTATAAGCTTGTACGCGACAAGCTGCGGACATGGGTCCCCCCTCTCACAGAGACTCTCCAGCCGGAGTTTCTCAACGAGGTGGTTGAAACCCTGTTTCCTGGCGGAGGAAGCGACAGACCGCCGGTGATGGCACCGCCAAATGTGGAGGAGTTGGAGGAAGAGGTGCCGCCCGTTACGCCTGGTGAGCTTGGGGCAGCTGTGCTGCGGATGCGGGCCAAGAACACGGCCCCGGGTCCGGATGGAGTGCCCGGACGGGTTTGGGGTCTCGCGATAAGCGAGGTGGAGCAGCGCATGCTACGCCTCTTCACAGCGTGCATGATGCAGGGCCGATTCCCTGTAGCATGGAAAACGGGGAAGTTAGTCCTGATAAAAAAAGAAGGTCGACCGGCTGACTCGCCATCGACATATAGACCGATCGTTCTGCTGGACGAGGTGGCGAAGCTACTAGAGCGAGTCATTGCTTCCCGCCTCAACGGACACTTGCGGAATGTGGGGCCGGACATAGCCGAGAACCAGTTCGGGTTCCGCAGCGGCCGCTCCACGGTGGACGCCATCCTATGCGTGCGTGAGCTGGCACAGGAGGCCGTCTCCCAGGGTCACGTGGTACTAGCGGTGTCTCTGGACATCCGCAACGCCTTCAACACCTTACCCTGGGAGACCATCCATGAGGCGCTCAGATATCACAGGGTGCCCCGGTATCTTAGGCAAATAATCCGGGAGTACCTTAATGAGCGATCGATCGTGTGGCCGGGACAACAAACGTGGGACAGGAAGCAGATGCAGTGCGGCGTCCCGCAGGGGTCGGTCTTGGGGCCACTTTTGTGGAACGTGGGGTATGACTGGGTCCTGAGGGGGGTAAACCTTCGTGGAGTCAGCGTATTCTGCTACGCTGATGATACGTTGGTGACGGCCAGGGAACCCAGCTTCCGGGATGCCGCCGTCTTGGCGACGGCCGGAGTGGCACAAGTGGTCGGCCGCATCAGAGAATTGGGATTGGAGGTCGCTCTCCAAAAATCGGAAGCGATTTGCTTCTATGGGCCTCGGAGAGCACCTCCGGCAAATGCCCATATCATAGTGGGAGGCGTTCCAATTGTTATCAAGCCGGCGCTGCGATATCTCGGCGTCGTGCTTGATAGCAAATGGAATTTCAGGGCCCACTTCGAGCGCTTGGCCCCGAAGTTGATGGGAGCGGTGGCTGCGCTGGGGCGCATACTACCCAACCTGGGAGGACCGAAAGCATCGTGCCGCCGTCTCTACATGGGAGTGGTGCGGTCGATGGCCCTATACGGTGCCCCCGTCTGGGCTGACGCTCTCAATGGCCCGAACGTCGCCTTATTGCGGAGACCGCAGAGAGCAATGGCACAGAGGGCGATACGGGGGTATCGCACCGTGTCGGCGGAGGCTGCGTGCGCACTAGCGGGGACCCTACCTTGGGACATCGATGCCAGGGTGCTGGCCGACTTGTACCGATGGCGAAGGGATGAACGGGGAAACGGGAACTGGCCGGCCCCGTTGGAAATAGAGGCTCGCCGTAACGAGCTCACTCAGAGAGCGATGGTGGTCTGGGCACATCGGCTCGAGCAGCCGACAGCTGGCCTCCGCACAGTCGAGGCAATCCTCCCTGTACTGAGAGAATGGACTGAGAGGGAACACGGGGCTTTAACATTCAGGCTGACCCAAATCCTGTCGGGCCATGGCTGTTTTGGGAGGTTCCTGTGGAAGGTCGTGGGGAGGGAGCCGACCCCCGTGTGCCATGACTGTGGTGCACACGAGGACACCGCCCAACACACCCTGGCCGAGTGTCGAGCGTGGAGCGACCAACGCCTGCTGCTCGTGGCTGAGGTGGGACCGGACCTCTCGTTGCCGGCGGTGGTGGCGGCAATGGTCCAGAGCCGAGAGGCGTGGGACACAGTTCTCTCCTTCTGCGAAGATGTGATGGCGCAGAAGGAGCAGGCTGAGCGCGACCGGGAAACCGCAGCGGAAGCGGATCCCGCTCGCCGCCGAAGACCGGGGCGAAGACGCGCTGCGCACGAGCGCCGATTACCGCCCTGAGGGGGGCTAGCGGGCAGTGGACAAGAGGGCGTCCGCTGCACTACGCCAGAGCCCTCGAGACGAGAGGCGTACCGACGCAAAGCAAAGTGCGCCTCACAAAAAGCCGGAAGGGAGGGAGCGTTATCTCCCCCCCTTGAAGTCTAGTGCAAGCCTACTTTAAAGTGGGCAACCACTGGCGGGGACGCGGATGAGTGCGCGAGCGTCCCCGTGTCCCCGCCGTTTTAGCGGTGGAGCGGCGCAAGTGGGGTTTTAGTGGGTATTTTGCATATTTTACACCCAGGGAGTCCCACATAACCCGGCCTCCCTCTACAAGGCCGGGTATGCGTAAAGGCATTTCCCCACTATAAAAAAAAAAAAAAAAAAAAAAAAAAAAAAAAAAGGTTAGGTTAGGTTAGGTTAGGTTAGGTTAGGTTGATGGAGGACACAGCTCAACATACCCTGGAGCTGTGTCCAGCTTGGGCGGACCAGAGGGCCGAACTGGTCACAGTTGTTGGGAACAATCTGTCGCTGTCGGCCGTGGTAAAATCCATGGTCGACAGTGACAGATCTTGGACGGCAATACTCTCCTTCTGTGAGGATGTGGTGGCACAGAAGGAGAAAGCGGAACGGGCTAGAGAGGATGCGGCAGAAGCACCTCAGCAACGCCGCCGGAGAGTCGGTCGCAGAAGGCTGGCACACGACCGCCGACTGCCGCCGTAAAAGGGATCCCCAGACGATGAACACGGGGCCGTTCGTCGTCTGATGGAGTGGGGTCCCCGGGCTGGATGGTGTGCCAAGTGTTCCGGGCACACCACCTCTGATGGTAGGGAGACAGGCAAGTCCGCCAGTGTTGGGTCCGATAACGGACAACCACCGGCTGAGACGCGGAAGAATCATAGTTCCCGTATCTCAGCCTATGGGTGGAAGAGGAACACCCGGGGGTTTTTAGTCAGTAGAAGTCTGACATAACCACCGCCCCTCCCCGTAGCGCGGTGGTATCCATGAGGATTTTCCCCCGGTAAAAAAAAAAAAAAAAAAAAAAAAAAAAAAAAAAAAAAAAAAAAAGGTTAGGTTAGGTTAGGTTAGGTTAGGTTGGGGCGCTAGGTCGGGTAACCTCCACGTATGTCCGGGGTCTTCCAATCCCTCTGGATCCTCGCGGATCCGCAGGGAAGGGAAGGGTCTTGGCTGGTGCGCCCTGGAGGCAACGGTAAGTGATTCTGTCCGGGGATCGCTTACCGGTGCTACCAATAACCCGACACCTGGGGGGGAAGGGGTTGGCCGCTCCCAGCATGCCTCAGCTCATCTGAGGTGGCAAGGGATGCGGCCGCTTTAGCCCGGTTGGGCGGTGGTGGCGGTGCAGACGCACCAGTGGCCGTCTTCTGGCGGCGTGGGATGGCGGGCCTTCAAGGCTCGCGGCGCGGCGGGTCTGGCGGTCGCCTTCGTGCGGCTGCTGGCTGAGTTTCGGCTCCCCGTCGGGCAACCCGCAACCCGCACTGAGCGGACCGGGGGCGCTGCTCACTGAGAGTAGCGCCGCGTGGAAGAAAACCACTATAATAAATTACCCCAATCCTAAGGTGAGCGGATCGTGCCGATGGGATGCGTGGCTGGAGGGTGTCCAGTCCCGAGCGTGCGGGGGAGCTCACCCCTGAAAAAAGAGACAACGATGTGGAGACATTGCGACAGAATGGAATCAAAAAGCAGTTTATATTATCTCCGGGCGGGTAACCAACCCCGTCCATCCGCTTCTGCGGGTGGCTGCCCCGTCGTATACGGAGGGGGCAAAAACTGCTTCGTAGGCCGGCCAGATGCCGGCCTCCGTGAACACGACTTACGCTCTATCACACCGGACTCTGATTACAAAAAAATACTGAGGCTGAGGGGCGGCGTTGGGGCTGATGGAGGTGGACCCAACCCAGCCCAAACAACGAAAGGCAATGAAGAAAAAGCGTCTGAAAAGGGCTCCCCTATGGCACGTGCCTACAGCCCCACAGAGAAGAAGGAGGCCTTCCACCCCCGCCTCACCCTTGCACGTTCACCAGTGCAAGGGGAGGGTGGCAGCCCGCGCATAGATCTGAACGCAGCCGCAATCCAGATCGCGCCAAGGACGCAGACCGACGGCCCAGCGCGCGACAGCTCTGGCCGCTTCCTGCCGCGAGGCCGGGGTAAGGAGCGCTCCGTGGAGGAGGCCTCGCGCTCGGCCCAGCTGGCGGCCACGAGCTCGGAGCGGGAAGTCCCAAAGGAGAAAAGCACTTTACTGGTATTGGAGGATGGGCGAGAGGCCCGATTTGATAAAACCCCCCGGGTGATTCTGACCCGCGTGGATGAGGGGAGTATGCCTCTTGGAGACCAGACGCAGGATACGGACAGGACTGGGTGCACAGAAAGATCCGTCTCGCCTGTCGGAGATGACTTGGAGGGGCATCGGCCATCCTCCCCCGATAAGGCTAATGCTCCCCTGAAGAAGAAAACTGGAGTCAGGGTCGGGAGGCAGGTGCGCCCATGCTTGACCCCGTTTAAGTCGCACCTAGTGACGGCGCCGGAGTCGTCCGTTGACTCCCCAATGCCCCTATCAGATGTGGAAGACCCGTCGGGGCCGACCATGATGGAGGCGGAGACTCCTCCTAGCTCCCAATCCCCCGGTGCGCGTGCCCAGCTACTGAGCGGAAAGCTCTCGCAGGCACCCCGAAAGAGGCCTCGCCTTCAGGAAGATTGGGTTGCTTCGAGGGAGGCCAGTATAGGGAAACTTTGGAGGAAGGGAGAGAAGCGTGCCGCCGAAAATCTCTCGAGCTCTGAGAGCGATGTTGGAGCCCTAACTGGAAACACTACGCTAGAGGGCAGCAGGGGCTTAAAAAAACCCGCGGTGGAACGGGGCACGGGCCGGCCGCCCACTACAGGTGAATACGCTGGGTTCGGCAAGCGTCAGGTCGAGATTTCTGCGGAGAGGGCCCGGGACAAACAGATAGAACTGGAGGATGATCTTGCTGCCTACAGCCAGTTTGTAGAATCAGCGGCAAAGGAGAGACAAGATCGCCTGTTAAACTGTCAAGCTCAGCGCGACACACAGGTCACGGCGCAAACCTCGGCCGCCATTGCGGCTGAAATCGAGGAAGCACTAGAAGTGGCGGAAAAAGTTGTCAGCAAATCGGGTAACCTGAAGGGCACCTGCATCAAAGCCCTAAAAGGAGTCTTCGCGACAGTGAGAAGAGGCTTCGCAGAGATGAAGTCCCTTACCGTGACTGAAGAGGTTTCCCGTCTGGAGGCAGCAAATGCGCGGCTGTCTTGGCAACTAGCGGAATTGCGTAAGGAGGTTGCCCAAATGCGTACCCAATCTCCAGCGGCGACTGAACATGAACTGAGGAAGCTGATTGAAGAGGTATCACGTTCCAACCGCGAACAGTTCACCAACATTCTGAACGCGCGGCTAGAAGGCATAGAATGTCGACTCCTACCGGAGCCCCCGTTGGCCGCTAACCTTCGGATGGTAAAACGTGCTGACTGCGGGGCACCTTGTCAACAACAGGCGGAACTTGCCAGGCCATCAGACACGTGCTCCAATATTACGCAGCCGGAGCCCACAGCCTCGGTCACTGCTTCTGACCCATCAGCGGATGGTCAAGGGGCCAGAAAGAGAAATAAAGGCAGGAGAAATAAAACTAGCATGGCTGCCAAGGAAGCAGCAACTGCCAGGCAAGTGCCCCATAACGGCCCTTCACCACCGACACTTACTGCGCCTAATCCCCCACATGAAACGTGGAAGGACGCTTTGGGCCGGAAAGCCAAGAAGAATGCTAACAAGGTGGATGTCGTGTCAAACGTTGCGAGTGTGCCTAAACAGGTGACCTCACGAAGGAGGAAACTCAAACCTCCACGAACCGCTGCGGTTACTGTCACGCTGAAGCCAGAGGCCATTGAAAATGGGGCAAAATATGAAACCGTCCTGGCCAAAGCCAGGAGCCACATAAAGCTGGACGACATTGGCATCTCCCAAGTGCGATTCCGAACGACTGTCACCGGTGCGCGAATGCTTGAAATTCCACCCGGTACTGAAAATGCGGAGAAAGCGGCAGACGCCTTAGCGGTAAAGCTTCGCGAGGTCTTGGACGCCGAAGCTTACATTCACCGCCCTGTGAAATGCGCTGGAATACGCGTGACCGGATTGGATGACTCTTCAACTACAGATGAAGTCCTGGAAGCCATAGCCCGGGAAGGGGACTGCCGCATCGATTCCATCAAAACGGGTATTATTTCTCGTGGCTCAAGAGGTGTTGGTTCAATATGGGTAAGCTGCCCGGTAGCGGCAGCCAAAAAGGTAGTGGAGGCAGGACGAGTCAAGGTCGGGTGGGTTTCGGCTCGAGTAGTGCTGATGGAAACTAAGCCCTTGCGGTGCTTCCGATGCCTTGAGCTAGGCCACGTAGGGGCTAAATGTGACAGAAATGTAGATCGCAGTAGTCTCTGCTATCGCTGTGGAAAACCAGGCCACAAAAGGAGGGAATGCACTGCTGTAGCGAACTGCGCTATATGTACTGCAGCTGGCAAGCCAGCAGAGCACGCTATTGGTGCG
Organism: Notocelia uddmanniana; assembly: GCA_905163555.1. NCBI lineage: Eukaryota > Metazoa > Arthropoda > Insecta > Lepidoptera > Tortricidae > Notocelia > Notocelia uddmanniana. The sequence continues at coordinate 25,853,189 of LR991066.1, forward strand.
AAAGGATGTCAGGGCGCAAAGGCTCGAATCAGTAGAACAGGAGACAGGAAAACGACGAGTAGCTTGGTAGCCACTCCACTTTCCCAGCGAAACGCTACGGAGGACACCATGGAAACTGCCCAATAAAATGGCCCTCACATGCTTACAGGCGAATATCAACCACTGTGCCAGAGCCCAAGATCTGTTAGTTCACACCATGACAGAGTGGCAAGCCAAAGTGGTAGTCGTCTCCGAGCCCTACTGTATTCCCAACCGGGACGATTGGGTATCTGACCTTGAAGAGACAGTAGCAATCATAGCCCTCCCTGGAACTGCCCTTGAAAACATCGTAAAGGGCCGGGGTTTTGTCCTCGCCATAGTGGACGGAATAGCTGTCATTGGGGTATACTTCTCACCCAATCGAAGGCTCGCTGACTTTGAACAGATGCTCACAGAAATCGGGGCTCTAATTGGGCAAGTTTCCCCCACACCTGTGCTAGTCGCTGGGGATTTCAATGCCAAATCTGTGGCATGGGGATCTCCCGCGACCGATGTGCGGGGAGACGTGCTAATGGAGTGGGCGATCTCTTTTGGACTGACTGTCCTCAACACCGGATCCGAGAGTACGTGCGTAAGACAACAAGGTGAGTCTATCGTTGACATCACGTTCTCGTCTAATAGCCTGGCTCACCGTGTGCAAAACTGGAGGGTGGAAACTGGTGTGGAGACGCTATCGGACCATCGATACATCAGGTTTGATGTCTCCACCCACCCTAACATGGCGATAGAAAACCGATCTGCTGCTGGGGACGGCCCAAGATGGGTGCTGGGGAAGCTTGACAGACAGCTCGCCAAGGAAGCGGCTATTGTCGAGTCATGGGGGTCCGGTTTTGGGCTGTTGGAAGAGGGACAGGTGGAGATCGAGGCCGACTGCCTTAGCGCTGCTCTTACGCGCATCTGCAATGCGGCGATGCCAAAGAGGAAGCCTATCGTGCCGAGGCGGCAAGTGTACTGGTGGCGTCCGGAACTGTGCCAACTGCGGAACGCTTGTGTCACCGCACGCCGCCGCTACACGCGATACAGAAGACGGCGGACACGGGACCACGCGGAAGAATCTGTGCTGTACGACTCCTACAGGACATCTCGCATAAATCTGCAAACCGCCATAGCGCAAGCTAAGGAGTCGGCCTGGGAAGAGTGGCTGGAGACACTTAACAGAGATCCATGGGGCAGGCCGTACCGGGCCGTGAGACAGAAGCTCCGACCCTGGGCTCCTCCGTTAACTAGTAGTCTCCAGCCGGACCTCCTAGAACGGGTCGTAGGCACTCTCTTTCCCGAGAGGGGTGAGTTCGTGCCACCAGCGATGGCATCCGCAACTCGTACACGGGATCCCGTGATAGAGGTACCGCCAGTGACAGAGGCCGAATTCGGCGCGGCTGTCCTTAAACTTCGCTCGAAGAAGACAGCCCCCGGACCAGATGGCATCCCAGGGCGCCTTTTGACGATCGCGCTTAGTGAGATGGAGGAAAGAGTTAGAGCCCTATTCACTGCATGCCTGACTCGAGGGCGGTTTCCCGACAGGTGGAAAACGGGTAAATTGGTACTCATCCGCAAAGATGGGCGCCCGCCTGATCAGCCGTCGGCGTATCGCCCTATCGTGTTGCTTGACGAGACGAGCAAACTTTTTGAGCGTGTGCTTGTTGCCCGCCTCGTCAGGAATATGGAACCAGGCCTGAGTGACTGCCAGTATGGTTTCCGTCCGCTCCGCTCAACGCTGGATGCGATTGCACGTGTGAGACGAATAAGTGAAGAAGCTGTAACTGAGGGCGGGGTAGTCATGGCAGTGTCACTCGACATCTGTAATGCCTTTAATACCCTGCCCTGGGAAACAATCTTGGCAGCGCTGAAATACCACAACATACCTGCTTACCTGCAACAGGTGGTGGCTGCCTACTTTGTGGGGAGGAATGTAGTGTTTCCTGTACGGGATGGGTGGGGGAGACGACCAATGTCGTGCGGTGTTCCACAGGGTTCGGTTCTCGGGCCGCTCCTGTGGAATATTGGGTATGACTGGGTGCTCCGCGGCGCCACTCTGAGAGGAGTCAGCTTGACGTGCTACGCTGACGACACCCTCTTGCTGGCCCGTGGAAAAAATTACCGGGAAGCAGCATACCTGGCCACAGCTGGAGTGGCTGATACTGTGCTCAAGATCCGGGCACTGGGATTGCAGGTGGCCCTAAATAAGTCCGAAGTAATAGCATTCCACAGAGCACGAAATACACCACCACCTGGGGCCACAATCACAGTGGGAGGAACTTCCATCGCCGTCGGGTCGACGATGAAGTACCTGGGACTCGTTCTCGACAGTAGGTGGAGGTTTGAAGAACACTTCCGGTACTTGGCCCCTAAGCTTATCGCTGCCGCCGGAGCACTCGGGCGAATTCTCCCAAATCTGGGAGGGCCAGGAGGAGCATGCAGACGCCTCTACATAAATGTGGTGCGCTCAATGGCGCTCTACGGGGCACCAGTATGGGCAGACGTCCTAAGTGTTCGCAATGTGGCCATGCTGCGTCGTCCGCAGCGGGCCATTGCGCTCAGGGCGGCTCGTGCGTACCGCACTGTGTCGTACGTCGGAGCCTGCCTACTCTCTGGTAGTCCTCCATGGGACCTCGAAGCCGAGGAACTTTCGAAAATCTTCTGGAGAGTAAAGCAGGCGAGGGAGGAAAACAACTGGCCCGCCCCGCGCGAAGTCCAGCAGTGGCGGGACGAAGCACGACAAAGCATGTTCTGCAAGTGGACGGAACGGCTTAATCTCCCGGGCGCTAGTCGGGATCTAGTGGACGCTGTTCGGCCTGTTCTTCAAAAATGGGTTGAACGCAAGCACGGCGCACCCACCTTCCACCTCACGCAGCTGCTGACGGGGCACGGTTGTTTTGGCAAGTACCTGTGTGAGGTCGTGGGTAGGGAGCCGACAACGGCGTGCCACCATTGTGGAGGGAGAGCCGTGGATACGGCCAAGCACACACGCGAGGAGTGCCCTGCTTGGGCGGAGCTCCGCGCAACCCTGCTCACGGTTGTTGGAGCTGACTTGTCGATGCCGACTCTGATCAGACAAATGGTCCGTAGTGAGGAAGCTTGGGCAGCAGTAGCCACCTTCAGCAAGTCAGTCCTGACCCAGAAGGAGGCGGCTGAGCGTGTGCGCGAGGTTGACGTCAACTCGTTCCCTCAGCGCCGCAGGAGGCCAGGCAGGCGGCGGAGAGCCTTTGCAGACCGCATGCAGCCGCCATAACGGGGAACTGCGGGTGATGGGTCGGGAGTTCCATCGCCCGCCTACGGGAAGCTCCGTGCTAGAAGGCCCCCATCGTGTTCTGGGGTGCCGACAGCGAAGTTGGTAGGCTGCCAGCTACCACACTATGCGGGCCCGAGAGGGCAACGCTGACAGAGTTCCGGATGTGTGCAATAGCGTTCCCGGGGCTCTGTCCAATGCGAGCCGTGGAACACCCCAGGGGTTTTAGTCCGTGGGAGTCGGACATACCCACTCGGCCTCTCCCGGGCCGGGTGGGATCCATTACGGATTTCCCCTGGGTTAAAAAAAAAAAAAAAAAAAAAAAAAAGGTTAGGTTACCTGTCTCGCGCCCCAACCTAACCTAACCTAACCTAAACCTTTTTTTTTTTTTTTTTTTTACCCAGGGGAAATCCGTTATGGATCCCACTCGGCCCGGGAGAAGCCGAGTGGGTATGTCCGACTCACACGGACTAAAACCCCTGGGGTGTTCCACGACTCGCATTTGGACAGAGTCCCGGGAACGCTATTGCACACATCCGGGACTCTGTCAGCGTTGCCCTCTCGGGCCCGCATAGTGTGGTAGCTGGCACCCTACCAACTTCGCTGTCGGCACCCCAGAACACAATGGGGGCCTTCTAGCACGAAACCTAACCTAAACCTAACCTAACCTAACCTAACCTTTTTTTTTTTTTTTTTTTTTTTTTTTTTTTTTTTTTTTTTTTTTTTTTTTTTTTTTTTTTTTTACGGTGTGAAAATGCTGTCAGAACACAATGGGGGCCTTCTAGCACGAAACCTAACCTAAACCTAACCTAACCTAACCTAACCTTTTTTTTTTTTTTTTTTTTTTTTTTTTTTTTTTTTTTTTTTTTTTTTTTTTACGGTGTGAAAATGCTGTTACGCATACCCCCACTGGGGGTTATGTGGGACTCTCTCCTCCCGGAACCCCCTCTGCTAGTCAGAGGGAGGGGAGGAGCATACCCACTAAAAACACACCGGCGTCACCCGCTCTGCCGTTAAGGGGGGGCGCCATGGGATCGCAAGCATTTCACCACGACGCCCCCCGGCGGCCCTGGCTGATCTGTGCCAGGGCACCCGCACAGATGAGGGGAGGGTCAGGACGCATAGCTCTCCCCCCAGACGTGTAGGGCCGTGCTATGTGGGTTTTGGACCCACTGGCCTTACTGGGGCATGTCGCGATGAGCGGCAGCAAACCGCGCGCGCCGTCCACCCCTCCGTCTGCGGCGTTGCGGGAGCGCGTCCACACGATCCTCGCGCTCCCTTTCCGCGGCCTCCTTCTGCGAGATGACTGATTCGCAGAAGGAGGCCATCGCCTCCCAAGCTCTCTCGCCGCGCAACATCTCTGCCACCACGTTCGGCAGAGAGAGGTCATCCGTCCCGAGGGTGGTTTTAAGTGTGCGGCGCTCCATGTCCCAGCGAACACAGTGTTCTAGGGTGTGCTGGGCCGTGTCGTCCTCTGCTCCGCACTCGTGGCAGGCGGGGCTCCCCTCTCTCCTTATTTTGTGCAGGTAATGACCAAAACAACCGTGTCCGGTCATTACCTGCGTCATTTGGAACCCCACCTTGCCGTGGTCCCTCTCCAGCCACCTGTCGAGCGATCCGAGGAGCGCCCCTATGGTGCGGATTCCATACGGGGAGTCCTCTAGGTCGTTCTTCCACCTGTCTCTTGCTCTTCTCTCCCTCTGCCTTCTTATGTTTCTCACCTCTTCGGGAGCGGGATACTCCCCCAACGTTCTCCACCGGACCCGCTCCGCGTGTGCCTCCGCGAGCATCTCCGCTTCCAGCTCCCAAGGGAGAGTGCTCGCCAACGCACAGGCTGCCGCCCACGCCACCGTCGTGTAGGCCCTACATATTCGGATAGCCACCACCCTTTGTGGCCTCCTGAGAAGGGCCTTATTCCTTGCACTCAGGCGGTCTGCCCAAATTGGGGCGCCGTACAGGGCCATGCTTCTGGCAACCCCAGCATATAGGCGGCGGCACGCTGCGGACGGTCCCCCCACGTTGGGCAGCAGCCTGCCCAAGGCTGAAGCCACCGCCACTATTCGGGGAGCGAGTTGGCGGAAATGCTCCTCGAAGTTCCACTTCCGATCCAGGATGAGGCCCAAATATTTAATGTGGGGTCTCACCTGGACTTCCGCCCTGCCGACTCTTATTGAGGCACCCGCAGGCGGTCGCCATCCCCTCCCCCCGAAGATTATCGATTCCGTTTTCGGGAGGGACACCTTCAGCCCGAGTAGCTGGATGCGGGTGATCGTCAACTCTGCCGCCACCTCAGCCCTCCTCAACGTCTCCCTTAACTCCGACCCCCGGACAGCAACCATTGTGTCGTCGGCGTAGCAGATGACTGCCATCCGGGGAAGGAGGACACCCCTTATGGCCCAATCGTACCCCAGGTTCCATAGTAGGGGCCCAAGCACAGACCCCTGGGGCACTCCACAGGCTACGGGCCTCGTCTTCCTTGTCCCGTTTCTATCTTCGTAGAGCACTACTCTCTGTGTGAGGTAGTGCTCCACGATACGCCTCAGGTAGGGAGGCACTTCGTGATATCTGAGAGCCTCCCCGATGACGGAATATGGGAGGGAGCCGAACGCATTGGCAATGTCTAGTGACACGGCAACCACTCCCTCCCCTCTAGCTGCCGCCTCCTCGTGAAAACCTTTTAAGGCTCCCAACGCATCCATACAGGACCGCCCACTCCGGAATCCAAACTGGCGGTCGCTTACGTTGGGGCCTGTATCGTCTAAGTGCTGGACGATCCGGGAGGCGAGGATGCGCTCTAGCATTTTCCCGGTCTCGTCCAGCAGCACTATGGGCCTCCACCCAGACGGTGAGTCCGCCGGGCGACTATCCTTTCGGAGGAGGCAGAGTCTCCCTTCCTTCCAGCACTGCGGGAACCGCCCTGTCTCCAGACACTCGTTAAAGAGGTCCTTTAGGCGACTCCCAAGGTGGCCTAACGCTAGTGCTAGAATCTTCCCGGGTACACCGTCTGGACCTGGGGCCTTTTTGCATGCCCTCAGACGGTGCACCGCCCACGTCAATTCCGCCTCTGTGATGGGCATCACCTCCACCGGTCCTTCCACCTGTGGCTCTGACATAATAGGTGGGGTGAACTCAGCGGCGGGCGGGAACAGCCCTTCCACCACCTGCGAGAGGAGCTCTGGCTCAAGGGAATCCATGGTGGGGCCGTTGCGCATTTTGTTGCGGACAACCTTATAGGGCCGCCCCCATGGATCCCTTTCGAGCGTGGCCAGAAATGCCTCGTGCGCCGCGTCCTTCGCCTTCGCTATCGCCAGACACAGAGCCTCCTTCGCATCCTTTAGGGTTCTGTGGAGGAGCTCTTCCTCCTCTGCGGTATGTCGGCGCCTCCGACATCGAGTGTACGCTCGCCGAGCAACATTGCATGATAGTCGAAGGGCAGCAACCTCCTCCGACCACCAGTACACTCGATCTTTGGCCCGCGGCTTCCCCACTCTGCGCATACTGGCGTCACATATAGTCCTCAGTGAACCTCGGAACTGAAGCGCCCACTCCTCCACACCCCGGTGTCGGTCCGGAGTCTGCCCCCATCTGGCCTCGATCATTGCCGCCTCTTTTGCGGCATCCCCATCAAGAGTGCCCAAACTCCACTTCGGAAAGCCACCCCTCCTCACCCTGTCAGGTCCAGCTGGTCTGACGCGCCTGGCCTCTGAGACCCTCATTCTGATATACAAGTGGTCAGAGAGGGTCTCCACGTCCCCCAGGACACGCCAATCTGCTATTCGTGCAGCAACGGCAGGGGTTGCGAAAGATACGTCCACAATGGACCCCCCCTGCCGGCGCACGCATGTCTGGGCTGTACCCCGGTTTAGGACTTCCAGCCCCAGTCCCGTCGCCCAGTCCCAAAGGACCTCTCCTCTCGGATCGGTCCTTGGGGAACCCCACGCCTCGCATTTTGCATTGAGGTCCCCCAGCAGCAGAACTGGCGCCGGCGCCGCTCCGCCCACCACCCTCTCTAGCTCCTCCAAAAATTGTTCGAAGGCAAAGAGAGGGCGGTTGGGGGAGAAGTAAACGCCAATTAGCACAATTGCCCCCCACTTGACCGCCGCGTACCCCTGCCCGCTCCTAATTTTTGTTATTGGCGGGTGATTGCCCATTGGAGGAACAACCACTGCCACTAGGCCGTTGGTGTCCCCCGCCCAGTTGGGTTGGAAGGGGACAAAATAAGGCTCCGCGATAACGGCAACGCCAATGCTGGACTCCGCCATATATTGGATAACGAGATCCTGAGCGCGAGCGGAGTGGTTGGCGTTGCACTGTAGGACCTCCATATGCGCAGCGGATCTTACTGGCATTGGAGGTCCATTGGTTGTCCCTCACTTGCTTCCTTGGAGCTCCTTGGCTCCCTTCCTTTTACATTCGGGGGAGCGCAGGACGGTCCTCCCATGATGTGTCCCGCCGCCAGTTTCGCCTGGTGGCACACCGCGCACCACGGAGTGGTAGCATTGCACTCTTTTGCGGTGTGCCCCGGCTTACTACACCGGAAACAGGAGCCGCTCCTATCCACTGGGGATGGACACATCGGCCTAGTGTGGCCCGTCCCCATACACTTGTAGCATCGCATCGGAAGCGGCTTCAATGCCTCCACCCGTGCTGCTGTCCAGCCCAACATCAGGCGACCTGCCGCCACCACAGTTTTGGCCATTGTGACCGGGCACCTTACAATTACGGCCCCGGTCCCGTTGCCCCCCCACCTGATTCTGCCAACATCAATTTGCGCTTCCGAGCATTTTCCTGTTGCAGCCACCTCCTTTCTGATATGGTCCGAGGTCACCGACTCGTCGAACCCGTAGATGCGGAATTCGGCCTTTTTAATAGGTCTAGTGATCTCGGCTACATCCCCTATGAGGCTGCGTAGCCTTTCAGCTAGATTATCAGCCACTTGGCCACTTTCCGCCCCAGGAACCTCAATTATACGCGCTCCGGTCGCTGTTTTCCGCACATTGACGTGTGCAATACCAAGTTCCTCCAACTTAATGGTGGTTGCCTTACCCATTATTGAAATATAGTCGGTCTCTGCATCCGGCTTTAGGGAAATCACCACCGCCGCCGATTTGGGCGCCACCAATTTGGGAGTTGCAGGCTTCTTTGCCTTCTTAGCAGTAGAGGCAGTCACAACTTGGGGTTGGGAGGGCTTCCTTGTTTTGCCTCCCTTCAGGACGTCTACCCATACGTCAGTCTGCAATCCCGGTGCCGCTGCTGGTGCAGACGCTGGCTGTACTACCTCGGGAGTTGCCAGAGCAGTAGCTCGGCTTCTCCTAGCCCCGGAAGCTGCTTTTGGCTGGGCCGATTGTTTGGGTTTGGGGCCCACCCTCTTTTCCGGCTCCCCCTGGCTCTCCGGCTCCACCTGGCTGGTCGACGGTTCCGCATTTTTGTTTGCCCTCTTGTCTGCAGCCATTGGAGGCCGCAAAACGGGCTCAGGTGGGAGCCTGCTTTTAACGTTCTCCAGACGAGCGTCAATCATTTCCCCCAATGAGGCAAACATATCCCTTTTGAGTTCTCCAAGACGGGAGTCCATGAGGGCGCCCAGCTGTTGGAGGACGTCAGCCGTGCCGCCCGCAACCAGTTGGGGATTTAGGGTGGAGGACAACCTTTCGGAGAAAGCAGTGCGCAGTGCCTTGACCTCCTCCTGGCACAGTTTCAGCTGCTCGCTCATCCTTTTGTTATCCGCTCGCAACGAGCGGATAACCTCCGACTCTTCTTGGCCGTCACCAATCTCCATAAGCTCGCGGCAGATTCCTTTCATTCGGCCTCTTACGTCGCCCTTGATGTTACCGCAGCGAGCGATTTCGGACAGCAGGGATTGTGCTTTATCCCTCACCTGCTCCGCGTGAGGTGGCTGGGATTGTATCAGCCCGTCGCCTTTGGGAGATGCAACTGCTCGGTTTTTTTTTCCCCTTTTTTTTCGGTGCCGGCTTGCGGGGTGTATCCTCTTCGGGTTCCTTTTCATGTTCCGCAAGTTGGAATTCCCGGATTTGTGTTTTCGCCTTGTTAAGGCCAGTATGAGCCCCTTTAGGGTGCCTCTTAGCTGCAGCCGAGATATTCGGGCCTGTCTCCTCATCCGATGGAAGCGAATTCGGGTTCTTCTGCCACAGTCTGTCCCCCCAAGTGGAGAGCCCAGATAGGTTTGGGCCGGGGTCCGACAAGTGACGCTCGTCCTCCTCGTCTTCGTCGTCATGGAGGCGACGCCTCTTACGGGGTGCCTGCCCGAGCCCTTCGCGCAGCGGCTGGGGGTCCGCACCAAGGGAGTTGGCGCTTTCCTCCGTTTTGTCTGGCGCTTCCGCTGACATCCATGCTGGGGAGTTCTCCGCGTCCGACCCAGGCATTGGAGAGTCCACGGACGACTCGCACATCTCCGCTGGGTCTCTGAATTTGAAGGGAGTGGGCACATATTTGCGTGCCCGCCTCCCACTGCTAGTTGCAGCATTTCGAGGCCGCGGAGGGCTCGCCCCTTCACCGGGGGGCAGCCGTTGTGCCTCCGAGCCGGCGCCGACTTCGACGGGTGGGACGCGTCGCACTGTGTCAGTGTTCCCGTCCGTGCTCTCGTTTTGATTCCGTCCCGTCCCCTCATCCAGCCGGGTCAGCACCACTCGGGCGACCCTGTCGAAACGGGTTTCTTGCCCACCCTCCCGCAGTGGTGCCAACGTGCACTCCTCGTCTGGGGCACTCCCCCGCTCCGCATAGAACACCACCTGTTGGGGGTCGCTGTTCTGCCCTCGCCCCACGAAACGGCCTGAGCTGTCTCGGGCTGGGCCGCTGGTATACCCTCTCGGCGCGATTTGGATCGTGGGTGCGTTCGGGTCCAGACGAGGGCTGTTGTCCTGCACCTGTACTGGCGATCGTGCGAGGGTGACGCGGGGTCGAAAAGCCTCACTCCTCTCCGTAGGGCTGCAGGTTTGCACCGTAGGGGCGCCCTTCCCCGCTGCCTTCCCATCGTCGCTCTTCATTTGGGCTGGGTTGGGTCCGTCACCGTCAGCCCCAGCACCTCTCAGCCTCAGAATTTGTATCGGCTTAAGGTCAGGTACGTCTTTTGTATTTTGGCCAGTTGGCAAGGCCTCGGAGTTCGCCATGAAGGCGCCTCCCTCCATCTCCTCTTTTTCGGCGTCCACGCCCATCGTCATTTTGTTTGTTATTGTTGTTAAATTCATAGAGTTCCCACGATTTGGGGAGAACTAAATACCATCGGGACAGAGATCCCCGTTATCCCGATGGTTTTGCCGCGGCGTGTGGCTCTAGGTGGCTGGTAACCACTCCAGCCGCTCTGAAAAGAGCATCCCTACGCGGAGTCACCTCGCGTCGGGAGTTGTGGATTTTTTATTGGGGTTTACTCCCCTTGGCCCGGCCAATTAAGGCAAGGCCCCCGGTCCGCCCGCCGTCTGGCTGGCACCTCTCGTATCCCTATAACGCCAACGATAGGGGTCGTTGAGAGAGTGCTGCGGATAACGGTGTAAGGGGGACCTGGCGTAGGTTCCCCTGGTGATTCGGTTAGGAACCACCCTCCTCGTCCTCAGTGGTTTTACGGCCACTGGTGCGTCTGCACCGCCACCACTAGAGCGGCCACATCCCTTGCCACCTCAGATGAGCTGAGGCATGCTGGGAGCGGCCAACCCCTTCCCCCCCGGTGTCGGGTTATTGGTAGCACCGGTAAGCGATCCCCGAACAGGATCACTTACCGTTGCCTCCAGGGCGCACCAGCCAAGACCCTTCCCTTCCCTGCGGATCCGCGAGGATCCAGAGGGATTGGAAGAGCCCGGACATACGTGGAGGTTACCCGACCTCGCGCCCCAACCTAACCTAACCTTTTTTTTTTTTTTTTTTTTTTTTTTTTTTTTTTTTTTTTTTTTTTTTACGTGGGGAAATGCCTTTACGCATCCCGCCCGGCCGGGGAAGCCTGGGCGGGTATGACGGGCTCCCGGGAACCGCCCGGACTACCGTCTAAAACCCCACGGTGTTCCCACTCATCACCTTATTGCCGGGTTACGGGCACGCCGAAGCACTCTTCCGCGACCCGGCGGTGGTTGGCCTGGTGGACGGCCCCAAGCTCTGTGGTAGGAGGGTGAGGTGTTCAGCCCCTCCACCGACGATTTCCGAGTGGCGCGCTGAAGCACGCGCAACGCCATCGCGGGCCAGTTTGTTGCTCGGCCGACAGACTTCCCCAAGCCTGCCGGCCCTGGCTCCTGTTAAGGGGGCAGGTGGTGATCGTAGGCTCGCCGTCTTCTCCCATTTCGCCGTCGGCGGCCGGGATCATTGGAAGTTGCCTCCCTCTGTCTCTCGGCTGCCTCTTTCTTCTCTATGACTGTCTCGCAGAAGGCAAGGACCGCTTTCCATGCTATTTTCCTTTCCACCATTCTGCGGACTACAGTGGGCAGCGAGAGGTCATGGCCTATTGCGGCGCACAATGTCCGTCGCTCTGCGTCCCAGGCTGGGCACAACTCCAGCGTGTGCTGGGCCGTCTCTTCCGGGCAGTTGTCGCAGTGGTGGCACTTTGCCGTCGGCTCTCGCCCTATGCGACGCAGATACTTTCCGAAGCACCCGTGATCCGAGAGTATCTGCGTCAGCCGGAAGGTCATTGCGCCATGGGGCCGGTCCAGCCACTGCTCGAACATTGGTCGAACTGCCTGGATGGTCTTGAGGCCCGCACTAGGTTGTGCCAGCCTCTCCCTCCATATTGCCACCATCCCGACGCGTGCAGCTTCCCTGCGTCCCTCCATCTCACTCGGTGCTGGTGAGTCGCCACGACCGTGTGCCTCCTTGCGCCAGCGATAAACCGCCGCAAGGGCCCTCGCGTCCAGGTCCCAGGGAAGCGACCCAGCCAGCACGCATGCCGCCTCATATGATATTGTTCGATATCCCCGTATCATTCTAGTGGCAATCACCCGTTGTGGTCTTCGCAGCAGGGCGATTTCCTGTCGCTGCAGGGTGTCCGCCCATACGGGGGCTCCATAGAGGGCCATAGATCTTAGGACCCCCATATATAGCAGCCTACACGACGCTTTGGGCCCCCCCGTGTTTGGGAGTATACGCCCCAGAGCGCCAGCGGCTTTCAGCAGCTTGGGCACCAGGCCCTTAAAGTGGGCATGGAAGCTCCACCGGCTGTTGAGAGTTAGGCCCAGGTACCTCATGGTGGACTCGATTTTTATCCTGGTACCACCCACCACAATGTGCGCATCCGGCGGTGGTGCATTCCGAGGACCGTGGAAGCATATCGCTTCCGATTTTTGGAGCGCTACCTTTAGCCCCAACAGCCGGATGCGATCGACCACGTGCGCTACGCCTGCTGTAGCCAAAATACCGGCATGCCGGTGCGTTTTCCCGCGCACTGTCACCAGCGTGTCATCTGCATAGCAGGTCAAATTGACGCCTGGAAGATTTGCGCCGCGCAGGACCCAATCGTAACCGATGTTCCACAGAAGTGGGCCCAAGACCGACCCCTGTGGAACACCGCAAGACATTCGGTGCCTTCCCCATTCCTCCCGACCTGGGTAGATTACGTACCTCTCAGAGAGGTACGCGCCGACCATGTGCCTCAAGTACGCGGGCACTTGGTGGTACCGCAGCGCCTCCATCACACATCCCCAAGGCAGGCTATTAAAGGCGTTGGCGATGTCAAGGGACACCGCCAACACCACCTCTTTCTCGGACACCGCCTTGTTCGCTAGCTCTTTTACGCGGAGGATGGCATCTACGGTTGAGCGACCACCGCGAAAGCCGTACTGGCAGTCTGCTACATCCGGGCCGATGCGAATAAGGTGCTTGATGAGGCGGGTAGCGATGATGCGCTCAAACAGCTTGCCCACCTCATCAAGCAGAACAATGGGGCGGTATGCAGCCGGTGAGTCCGCTGGGCGCCCTTCCTTCCTAAGGAGGACAAGTTTGCCAACCTTCCACCGACGGGGGAAAATAGCTTGCTCGAAGCAGGCCGTTAAAAGCTTGAGCAATCTTGTCTCCAACGCATTATTGGCCAAGACCCAGGCGCGTCCTGGGATTCCGTCGGGTCCAGGGGCTGTGTTTTTCCCCTTCAGCCTAAGGATCGCTGCTCCCAGTTCACCGCTAGACACGCTAGGAACGTCCACCTCATCGTCCCCGGGTGCCGTTGGCGGCGCCATTGCTGGCGGGGTAAAACCCTCACTGGTCGGGAACAGGGCCGCGACCACGTTCCGCAGCAAGTTTGGTTCGAGACTTCGCGTCAGTGGTGGTACCCAGGGGCGGAGCTTGCTTCGGATCATTTTATATGGACGGCCCCACGGGTCCCTGTTGAGCGTATCCAGCATCTCCCGCTGGGAGCCCTCCTTCGCCTTGCTAATAGCCACTTGTAGGCTTTTCTTGCGCTGGATGTATGTCGCATAGAGTTCCGCCTCCTGTGCGTGATCTCTGCGTCGACGCCTCCGCTGGTGGCTATAAATGCGTCTCGCGGCGACGCATGACTGTCGGAGTTGGTTAACCTCGGCTGACCACCAGTAGACCTGGCGTTTTGGAGGAAGAGGTTTTACTCGGGGCATTGCTGCGTCGCAAAGGTTTATCATCGTTTCACCGAGCGCTCGCGCCTCTTCTTCCACATCTACTGGGCCCTCGGGGATCGGGTTCCAGGCCTCGACGCCTGCGGCAAGGTCGAGCAAATCCCTGTCAAGGCGTTTTAATGCCCAACGTGGTCCTTCTCCGCTCAGGGACCGGTTAATTGAGCCACTTGTATTATCCGATGGCGTGCAGACGCTGTACCGGATGTACCGGTGATCGGACAACGTCTCCACGCCCTCGAGCACTTCCCAGCCCTGTACACGGCGCGCCAGGGCGGCATTGGCGAACGCCGCGGCAAAACCATCGGGATAACGGGGATCTCTGTCCCGATGGTATTTAGTTCTCCCCAAATCGTGGGAACTCTATGAATTTAACAACAATAACAAACAAAATGACGATGGGCGTGGACGCCGAAAAAGAGGAGATGGAGGGAGGCGCCTTCATGGCGAACTCCGAGGCCTTGCCAACTGGCCAAAATACAAAAGACGTACCTGACCTTAAGCCGATACAAATTCTGAGGCTGAGAGGTGCTGGGGCTGACGGTGACGGACCCAACCCAGCCCAAATGAAGAGCGACGATGGGAAGGCAGCGGGGAAGGGCGCCCCTACGGTGCAAACCTGCAGCCCTACGGAGAGGAGTGAGGCTTTTCGACCCCGCGTCACCCTCGCACGATCGCCAGTACAGGTGCAGGACAACAGCCCTCGTCTGGACCCGAACGCACCCACGATCCAAATCGCGCCGAGAGGGTATACCAGCGGCCCAGCCCGAGACAGCTCAGGCCGTTTCGTGGGGCGAGGGCAGAACAGCGACCCCCAACAGGTGGTGTTCTATGCGGAGCGGGGGAGTGCCCCAGACGAGGAGTGCACGTTGGCACCACTGCGGGAGGGTGGGCAAGAAACCCGTTTCGACAGGGTCGCCCGAGTGGTGCTGACCCGGCTGGATGAGGGGACGGGACGGAATCAAAACGAGAGCACGGACGGGAACACTGACACAGTGCGACGCGTCCCACCCGTCGAAGTCGGCGCCGGCTCGGAGGCACAACGGCTGCCCCCCGGTGAAGGGGCGAGCCCTCCGCGGCCTCGAAATGCTGCAACTAGCAGTGGGAGGCGGGCACGCAAATATGTGCCCACTCCCTTCAAATTCAGAGACCCAGCGGAGATGTGCGAGTCGTCCGTGGACTCTCCAATGCCTGGGTCGGACGCGGAGAACTCCCCAGCATGGATGTCAGCGGAAGCGCCAGACAAAACGGAGGAAAGCGCCAACTCCCTTGGTGCGGACCCCCAGCCGCTGCGCGAAGGGCTCGGGCAGGCACCCCGTAAGAGGCGTCGCCTCCATGACGACGAAGACGAGGAGGACGAGCGTCACTTGTCGGACCCCGGCCCAAACCTATCTGGGCTCTCCACTTGGGGGGACAGACTGTGGCAGAAGAACCCGAATTCGCTTCCATCGGATGAGGAGACAGGCCCGAATATCTCGGCTGCAGCTAAGAGGCACCCTAAAGGGGCTCATACTGGCCTTAACAAGGCGAAAACACAAATCCGGGAATTCCAACTTGCGGAACATGAAAAGGAACCCGAAGAGGATACACCCCGCAAGCCGGCACCGAAAAAAAAGGGGAAAAAAAAACCGAGCAGTTGCATCTCCCAAAGGCGACGGGCTGATACAATCCCAGCCACCTCACGCGGAGCAGGTGAGGGATAAAGCACAATCCCTGCTGTCCGAAATCGCTCGCTGCGGTAACATCAAGGGCGACGTAAGAGGCCGAATGAAAGGAATCTGCCGCGAGCTTATGGAGATTGGTGACGGCCAAGAAGAGTCGGAGGTTATCCGCTCGTTGCGAGCGGATAACAAAAGGATGAGCGAGCAGCTGAAACTGTGCCAGGAGGAGGTCAAGGCACTGCGCACTGCTTTCTCCGAAAGGTTGTCCTCCACCCTAAATCCCCAACTGGTTGCGGGCGGCACGGCTGACGTCCTCCAACAGCTGGGCG
The DNA here is from genome assembly GCA_905163555.1 of Notocelia uddmanniana. NCBI lineage: Eukaryota > Metazoa > Arthropoda > Insecta > Lepidoptera > Tortricidae > Notocelia > Notocelia uddmanniana. The sequence continues at coordinate 25,869,012 of LR991066.1, forward strand.
CCCTCATGGACTCCCGTCTTGGAGAACTCAAAAGGGATATGTTTGCCTCATTGGGGGAAATGATTGACGCTCGTCTGGAGAACGTTAAAAGCAGGCTCCCACCTGAGCCCGTTTTGCGGCCTCCAATGGCTGCAGACAAGAGGGCAAACAAAAATGCGGAACCGTCGACCAGCCAGGTGGAGCCGGAGAGCCAGGGGGAGCCGGAAAAGAGGGTGGGCCCCAAACCCAAACAATCGGCCCAGCCAAAAGCAGCTTCCGGGGCTAGGAGAAGCCGAGCTACTGCTCTGGCAACTCCCGAGGTAGTACAGCCAGCGTCTGCACCAGCAGCGGCACCGGGATTGCAGACTGACGTATGGGTAGACGTCCTGAAGGGAGGCAAAACAAGGAAGCCCTCCCAACCCCAAGTTGTGACTGCCTCTACTGCTAAGAAGGCAAAGAAGCCTGCAACTCCCAAATTGGTGGCGCCCAAATCGGCGGCGGTGGTGATTTCCCTAAAGCCGGATGCAGAGACCGACTATATTTCAATAATGGGTAAGGCAACCACCATTAAGTTGGAGGAACTTGGTATTGCACACGTCAATGTGCGGAAAACAGCGACCGGAGCGCGTATAATTGAGGTTCCTGGGGCGGAAAGTGGCCAAGTGGCTGATAATCTAGCTGAAAGGCTACGCAGCCTCATAGGGGATGTAGCCGAGATCACTAGACCTATTAAAAAGGCCGAATTCCGCATCTACGGGTTCGACGAGTCGGTGACCTCGGACCATATCAGAAAGGAGGTGGCTGCAACAGGAAAATGCTCGGAAGCGCAAATTGATGTTGGCAGAATCAGGTGGGGGGGCAACGGGACCGGGGCCGTAATTGTAAGGTGCCCGGTCACAATGGCCAAAACTGTGGTGGCGGCAGGTCGCCTGATGTTGGGCTGGACAGCAGCACGGGTGGAGGCATTGAAGCCGCTTCCGATGCGATGCTACAAGTGTATGGGGACGGGCCACACTAGGCCGATGTGTCCATCCCCAGTGGATAGGAGCGGCTCCTGTTTCCGGTGTAGTAAGCCGGGGCACACCGCAAAAGAGTGCAATGCTACCACTCCGTGGTGCGCGGTGTGCCACCAGGCGAAACTGGCGGCGGGACACATCATGGGAGGACCGTCCTGCGCTCCCCCGAATGTAAAAGGAAGGGAGCCAAGGAGCTCCAAGGAAGCAAGTGAGGGACAACCAATGGACCTCCAATGCCAGTAAGATCCGCTGCGCATATGGAGGTCCTACAGTGCAACGCCAACCACTCCGCTCGCGCTCAGGATCTCGTTATCCAATATATGGCGGAGTCCAGCATTGGCGTTGCCGTTATCGCGGAGCCTTATTTTGTCCCCTTCCAACCCAACTGGGCGGGGGACACCAACGGCCTAGTGGCAGTGGTTGTTCCTCCAATGGGCAATCACCCGCCAATAACAAAAATTAGGAGCGGGCAGGGGTACGCGGCGGTCAAGTGGGGGGCAATTGTGCTAATTGGCGTTTACTTCTCCCCCAACCGCCCTCTCTTTGCCTTCGAACAATTTTTGGAGGAGCTAGAGAGGGTGGTGGGCGGAGCGGCGCCGGCGCCAGTTCTGCTGCTGGGGGACCTCAATGCAAAATGCGAGGCGTGGGGTTCCCCAAGGACCGATCCGAGAGGAGAGGTCCTTTGGGACTGGGCGACGGGACTGGGGCTGGAAGTCCTAAACCGGGGTACAGCCCAGACATGCGTGCGCCGGCAGGGGGGGTCCATTGTGGACGTATCTTTCGCAACCCCTGCCGTTGCTGCACGAATAGCAGATTGGCGTGTCCTGGGGGACGTGGAGACCCTCTCTGACCACTTGTATATCAGAATGAGGGTCTCAGAGGCCAGGCGCGTCAGACCAGCTGGACCTGACAGGGTGAGGAGGGGTGGCTTTCCGAAGTGGAGTTTGGGCACTCTTGATGGGGATGCCGCAAAAGAGGCGGCAATGATCGAGGCCAGATGGGGGCAGACTCCGGACCGACACCGGGGTGTGGAGGAGTGGGCGCTTCAGTTCCGAGGTTCACTGAGGACTATATGTGACGCCAGTATGCGCAGAGTGGGGAAGCCGCGGGCCAAAGATCGAGTGTACTGGTGGTCGGAGGAGGTTGCTGCCCTTCGACTATCATGCAATGTTGCTCGGCGAGCGTACACTCGATGTCGGAGGCGCCGACATACCGCAGAGGAGGAAGAGCTCCTCCACAGAACCCTAAAGGATGCGAAGGAGGCTCTGTGTCTGGCGATAGCGAAGGCGAAGGACGCGGCGCACGAGGCATTTCTGGCCACGCTCGAAAGGGATCCATGGGGGCGGCCCTATAAGGTTGTCCGCAACAAAATGCGCAACGGCCCCACCATGGATTCCCTTGAGCCAGAGCTCCTCTCGCAGGTGGTGGAAGGGCTGTTCCCGCCCGCCGCTGAGTTCACCCCACCTATTATGTCAGAGCCACAGGTGGAAGGACCGGTGGAGGTGATGCCCATCACAGAGGCGGAATTGACGTGGGCGGTGCACCGTCTGAGGGCATGCAAAAAGGCCCCAGGTCCAGACGGTGTACCCGGGAAGATTCTAGCACTAGCGTTAGGCCACCTTGGGAGTCGCCTAAAGGACCTCTTTAACGAGTGTCTGGAGACAGGGCGGTTCCCGCAGTGCTGGAAGGAAGGGAGACTCTGCCTCCTCCGAAAGGATAGTCGCCCGGCGGACTCACCGTCTGGGTGGAGGCCCATAGTGCTGCTGGACGAGACCGGGAAAATGCTAGAGCGCATCCTCGCCTCCCGGATCGTCCAGCACTTAGACGATACAGGCCCCAACGTAAGCGACCGCCAGTTTGGATTCCGGAGTGGGCGGTCCTGTATGGATGCGTTGGGAGCCTTAAAAGGTTTTCACGAGGAGGCGGCAGCTAGAGGGGAGGGAGTGGTTGCCGTGTCACTAGACATTGCCAATGCGTTCGGCTCCCTCCCATATTCCGTCATCGGGGAGGCTCTCAGATATCACGAAGTGCCTCCCTACCTGAGGCGTATCGTGGAGCACTACCTCACACAGAGAGTAGTGCTCTACGAAGATAGAAACGGGACAAGGAAGACGAGGCCCGTAGCCTGTGGAGTGCCCCAGGGGTCTGTGCTTGGGCCCCTACTATGGAACCTGGGGTACGATTGGGCCATAAGGGGTGTCCTCCTTCCCCGGATGGCAGTCATCTGCTACGCCGACGACACAATGGTTGCTGTCCGGGGGTCGGAGTTAAGGGAGACGTTGAGGAGGGCTGAGGTGGCGGCAGAGTTGACGATCACCCGCATCCAGCTACTCGGGCTGAAGGTGTCCCTCCCGAAAACGGAATCGATAATCTTCGGGGGGAGGGGATGGCGACCGCCTGCGGGTGCCTCAATAAGAGTCGGCAGGGCGGAAGTCCAGGTGAGACCCCACATTAAATATTTGGGCCTCATCCTGGATCGGAAGTGGAACTTCGAGGAGCATTTCCGCCAACTCGCTCCCCGAATAGTGGCGGTGGCTTCAGCCTTGGGCAGGCTGCTGCCCAACGTGGGGGGACCGTCCGCAGCGTGCCGCCGCCTATATGCTGGGGTTGCCAGAAGCATGGCCCTGTACGGCGCCCCAATTTGGGCAGACCGCCTGAGTGCAAGGAATAAGGCCCTTCTCAGGAGGCCACAAAGGGTGGTGGCTATCCGAATATGTAGGGCCTACACGACGGTGGCGTGGGCGGCAGCCTGTGCGTTGGCGAGCACTCTCCCTTGGGAGCTGGAAGCGGAGATGCTCGCGGAGGCACACGCGGAGCGGGTTCGGTGGAGAACGTTGGGGGAGTATCCCGCTCCCGAAGAGGTGAGAAACATAAGAAGGCAGAGGGAGAGAAGAGCAAGAGACAGGTGGAAGAACGACCTAGAGGACTCCCCGTATGGAATCCGCACCATAGGGGCGCTCCTCGGATCGCTCGACAGGTGGCTGGAGAGGGACCACGGCAAGGTGGGGTTCCGAATGACGCAGGTAATGACCGGACACGGTTGTTTTGGTCATTACCTGCACAAAATAAGGAGAGAGGGGAACCCCGCCTGCCACGAGTGCGGAGCAGAGGACGACACGGCCCAGCACACCCTAGAACACTGTGTTCGCTGGGACATGGAGCGCCGCACACTTAAAACCACCCTCGGGACGGATGACCTCTCTCTGCCGAACGTGGTGGCAGAGATGTTGCGCGGCGAGAGAGCTTGGGAGGCGATGGCCTCCTTCTGCGAATCAGTCATCTCGCAGAAGGAGGCCGCGGAAAGGGAGCGCGAGGATCGTGTGGACGCGCTCCCGCAACGCCGCAGACGGAGGGGTGGACGGCGCGCGCGGTTTGCTGCCGCTCATCGCGACATGCCCCAGTAAGGCCAGTGGGCCCAAAACCCACATAGCACGGCCCTACACGTCTGGGGGGAGAGCTATGCGTCCTGACCCTCCCCTCATCTGGTGCGGGTGCCCTGGCACAGATCAGCCAGGGCCGCCGGGGGGCGTCGTGGTGAAATGCTTGCGATCCCATGGCGCCCCCCCTTAACGGCAGAGCGGGTGACGCCGGTGTGTTTTTAGTGGGTATGCTCCTCCCCTCCCTCTTACTAGCAGAGGGGGTTCCGGGAGGAGAGAGTCCCACATAACCCCCAGGGGGTATGCGTAACAGCATTTTCACACCGTAAAAAAAAAAAAAAAAAAAAAGGTTAGGTTAGGTTAGGTTAGGTTAGGTTAGGTTAGGTTTGGGGCTGATTGGAGTGGCTACCTGATTGGAGTGGCTATTGTCGCCGAGCCCTATTCCGTGCCTCCCAGGGACAACTGGGTCGGAGACCTGGACGGCCTAGTGGCCATTATTACCGGTTCATCCGTTGGCTCCTCGCCGCCGCTAAGAGTGGAAAGAGGCCGCGGATACGTCGCAGCGTGGATTGGTGACACGATGGTGGTAGGGGCGTACTTCTCGCCGAACCGATGCCTCGCCGATTTCGAGCAGTTTTTGGGGGAAATCGGCACCATGATCGGCAGGAGTCGTCCGGGCATGGTACTCGTGGCCGGGGATCTCAATGCCAAATGCACGGCGTGGGGATCCCCGGCTACGGACGCCCGCGGAGCGGAGCTGGAAGAGTGGGCAGTCGCCACTGGACTGGTTGTCCTCAACCAAGGCTCGACCAACACTTGCGTGCGGCAACAGGGCGGTTCCATTGTGGACGTCACGTTCGCCAACGCCGCCCTGGCGCGCCTTGTTCGAGGCTGGGAGGTGCTGGAAGAAGTGGAGACATTATCGGACCACCGATATATTCGGTTCGAAACCTCCACTCTTCCGGCCGTTCCGAACGGCCTGAGTCGACCCTTGGAAGGGGATGGCCCGCGCTGGGCTCTCAAACGCCTGGATCGGGACATGTTGGTGGAGGCAGCCTTGGTGCAGGCATGGCTGCCAGAGTCTGACGGTCCGGTGGATGTCAACGCGGAGGCAGAGAGGCTAGGGAGTGCCATGGTGCAGGTGTGCGACGCAGCCATGCCGCGGGTCGGCCCGGTTCCCCCTAGGCGCAGAGTGTACTGGTGGTCCGAAGAACTCACGCAGCTACGCGAGTCCTGCGTTGCTGCGAGACGCGAGTACACTCGCAGCCGGAGGCGGCGAATACGGGACGTGCCAAGGGAGGAGCGCCTATATGCCGCATACTCGGAGGCCGTCAAGCTGCTGCAGGGGGCAATCGGCAGGGCGAAGGACCTAGCCGAGAAGGAGATGCTGGAGACTCTTAACAGCGACCCGTGGGGAAGGCCGTATAAGATGGTGAGGCGCAAGCTTCGCCCCTGGGCCCCCCCACTCACGCATAGTCTCCAGCCACAGCTCCTCGAACAGGTGGTCGATGGCCTGTTCCCGACCAGAGAGGCACACACACCTCCACAAATGCTACCCCCTAGGGGGAGGGTGGCTGACCTAAGCGAGGCGCCGGAGGTAACGGAGGGTGAACTGGGGGCAGCGGTGCTACGGCTTCGAGCCAAAAATACTGCCCCCGGCCTCGACGGAGTTCCCGGACGGGCCTGGGTTCTGGCCCTGGGCCCACTAAAGGCGCGCCTGAGGGCACTATTCAGTGCATGCCTTGCGCAGGGACAGTTCCCTCGAGCATGGAAGGCGGGTAAACTGGTCCTACTGCGCAAGGAGGGGCGACCGGCAGACTCGCCTTCGGCCTATAGGCCGATTGTGTTGCTGGACGAGGCCAGCAAATTGTTCGAGCGAGTGGTGGCTGCCCGTCTCAACCGGCACATGGAGGGAGTGGGCCCGGACCTTAGTGACCACCAGTTTGGATTTCGCCGGGGCAGGTCCACCATCGACGCCATTGCGCGCGTGAGGGCCCTGGCGGATAGAGCAGTGTCGCGGGGAGAGGTGGTTTTGGCGGTGTCTCTTGACATCGCCAACGCGTTTAACTCCCTGCCCTGGGCCTGCATCACGGTGGCACTGAGGCGCCACGCGGTACCCGAGTACCTGCGGAAGACGGTTGAGGATTATCTCACCGATAGAGCCGTCAGGTATCCTACGCGTGAAGAGTGGCAGGAGAAGCGGCTGTCGTGCGGTGTTCCACAGGGGTCAGTTCTTGGCCCACTTCTGTGGAACATCGGGTACGACTGGGTGCTGAGGGGGGGCAGCCTGCCAGGGGTCAAGGTGGTCTGCTACGCTGACGACACCCTGGTGACAGCCCGTGGAAGCACCTTTAGAGAGGCGGCGGTTCGGGCCACGGCAGGCGTGGCAACGGTGGTAGCCCGAATCAGGAGGTTGGGGCTCGAGGTGGCCCTGAATAAATCAGAGGCCCTTTGTTTTCATGGGCCCCGAAAGGCTCCTCCTGCGGGTTCCAACCTGGTGGTGGGGGGAGCGGAAATAGCTGTCAAGTCGACAATGCGGTACCTAGGCATTGTCCTTGACAGCCGCTGGACGTTTAAGGAGCACTTTAGGGGCCTTGCTCCCAAACTAATCGGGGCGGCGTCGGCGCTTAGTCGGCTGCTACCTAATGTGGGCGGGCCGAACGCGAGCTGCCGGAGACTTTACGCAGGAGTAGTGCGGTCGATGGCTCTGTACGGGGCGCCCATCTGGGCCGGATCCCTGACTGCTCCTCAGAACCAAGCCCAACTGCGAAGGCCGCAGCGGGTTATGGCGGTCAGGATGGCGAGGGCATACCGCACCGTGTCCCACGAGGCGGCTTGCGTACTGGCGGGGACCCCACCCTGGGACCTCGACGCTTTGGTTCTGGCTGATGTCTATTGGCGTGTCACTGAAGCGCGGGCCAGGGGGGGCCAACCACTTTTGGAGGAAATCAGGCGGTGGAGGCTCGACTCCCGCGTTATCCTCATCCAGAAGTGGAAGGAAAGGCTGGAGGTACCAAATGCTGGCCACTGGACCATCGGAGCGATCCGGCCTGTCCTGGAGAGATGGGTCGGAAGAAATGGGGGTTTTCTCTCCTTCCACCTTGCGCAGATCATATCGGGGCACGGCTGCTTCGGCAAATATCTGTGCAGGGTGGCGGGACGGGAACCGACGGCGGAATGCCATGCGTGCGGTGAAGCCGAAGACACGGCGCATCATACGCTGGCGGTATGCCCAGCATGGGCTGAGCAGCGGGCCGTGCTTGGGGCCGTGGTGGGGCACGACCTCTCCCTGCCCGCCGTGGTAGAAGCCATGGTCGGTAGTGACAGGTCGTGGAAGGCGATGGCCTCCTTCTGCGAGAACGTGATGGCGCAGAAGGAGGCGGCGGAGCGTGGAAGAGAGGATGATCCAGCCTCCCAACCCATGCGCCGCAAACGTGTGGGGCGACGGCGATTGGCCTACGACCGCCGACTTCCCCCTTAAGGGTACCTGTGGGCGGCAGGTACGGGGACGTCTGTCGCCTACATAAAGGTCCCCGAGTGGCAGGCTTGCCCATTACCGGCGTGCCCCTGGAGAGGAAGGGGAAGCATGTAAAACTTCCCTGAGATGAGTCCAAAGTTTTGGACGGCTGCTGGCGAGGTTGCGGAAGTGTGCCTAGGGCGTTCCCGTGGCCTCGCCCTATAGCATGGAGGCGGCACATAGAGGGGTTTTTAGTGGGTACACCATAGGCCTCATTAGCCGACATGGGAGTCCCACATAACCATCAGGGCCCGTCCCCGCCCCCTGGTGGTATGCGTAACGCATTTTCCCCTCTTAAAAAAAAAAAAAAAAAAAAAAAAAAAAAAGGTTAGGTTTGGGGCGCGAGGTCGGGTAACCTCCACGTATGTCCGGGCTCTTCCAATCCCTCTGGATCCTCGCGGATCCGCAGGGAAGGGAAGGGTCTTGGCTGGTGCGCCCTGGAGGCAACGGTAAGTGATCCTGTCCGGGGATCGCTTACCGGTGCTACCAATAACCCGACACCGGGGGGGGGGGAAGGGGTTGACCGCTCCCAGCATGCCTCAGCTCATCTGAGGTGGCAAGGGATGCGGCCGCTTTAGCCCGGTTGGGCAGTGGTGGCGGTGCAGACGCACCAGTGGCCGTCTTCTGGCGGCGGGGGATGGCGGGCCTTCAAGGCCGGCGGCGCGGCGGGTCCGGCGGTCGCCTTCGTGCGGCTGCTGGTTGAGTTTCGGCTCCCCGTCGGGCAACCCGTAACCCGCACTGAGCGGACCGGGGGCGCTGCTCATTGAGAGTAGCGCCACGTGGAAGAAAACCACTATAATAAATTACCCTAATCCTAAGGTGTGACAGGCGTGCCGATGGGATGCATGGCTGGGGGGAGCCCAGTCACAAACGTCAGAGGGGGGGCATACCTCCTATAAAAAATAGCTTAAATATGAGTGGCCATAATGAGAAACTACCCCAGGAGGTTCCAATCCTCCGTGTCACCACAGAACGAGCAACTGCCCGTACTGTGGCGACACGCTGCCCGTCGTATTCTGGGGGGGCACCCCACTCAAGACCAAATACCGACGACCACAGCTTTGTTGTACCGGACACCGATAGAGAGGGAGTTTTTGAGGACGGAGGCGGACCCGACTCAGCTCAGGGGATGGATATTGGGAACACAGCGATAGAATTGGGCCCCCCAAGGACGCGCACCGAAACCCAAAACCCCAACGAAGAGGAAAAACAAAAAAAAGAGGAGGTATTTCGCCCTCGCATCACCCTTGCACGTTCACCAGTTCAAAGGGAGGGCAGTCCACGTATCGACCTAAAGTCGGCCGCGATTCAAATCGTGCCAAAAGGTCATACAAGCGGTCCAGCACGTGATCACTCTGGCCGTTTCATATCGCGGGGGGAAGTCGGGAGGTGCCCCGAGAAGGAAGCCCCAAATGACGAGTGTGTACCGGCGACGCCGCTGGAGGGAGGGCGAGAAGTCCGCTTCAAGAGGATCCCCAAAGTGCTGTTGATCCGGCTAAAAGAGGGAGAGGGAAATCGGACTCCCGGGGATTCGGCGCCAGATACGGACGAGACGATGTACACTGTACAATCCGACTCGCCTGCTGGCGTCGAAGCCGATTTGGAAGAGCAGCGGCCATCCTTCGGTACTGAAACGAGTGAGCCGCAGCCGAAGACTGGAGCAAGGGGAAGGAGACAAGCGCGCAAATACGTGCCCACCCCGTTCAAATTTAAAGGCCAAATGGGGACGAAGGAATCGTCCGTTGACTCCCCAGAGCCCCGGTCGGAGGCGGATGACTTCCCGGGGCCGCTAGTGGCAAAGACACTTTCTGGCAGTTTCTGGCAGGCACCCAGAAAAAGAGCTCGCCTCCATGCCAACGAAGGCGAGGAGGAGGACGAGTCCAGCCAGTCCGCGGCAGGAGACAACTCACCTCCAGTGACGGCGGGTAAAGACCGCTCGCCCGCGGACACGGCTAAGGAGGAATTCCGTCGCCAAGCGGCAGAACAGGCAGGTGCGGACGTGGCAAACATGGTTATCCGCATGAGGCGTACTGGCGAGGGCAGGACAACACAAGCGGCTCACTTGGAGAACCAGCTGGCTTCCGAACTCCTCACCCAAATGGAGGACTGCACTGCAGCTATTAAAGCAGTTATAGCCACATCAGGCAATTTAAAGGGAACCCATCAGCGAAAGCTGAAAGATGCGGTAGCGGGGTATATGGACGCCGCCCGGGTTTTGGTCAATCGGACTTCCTCCGAAGAGGTTGTAAAGCTCGAGGCGGTAAACGAACGCCTACAAGCTCAAATAACAGAGCTCCGAAAGGAGATTGAGGAGATGCGGAATGAGCTCCGGCAGGCTAGGTCCACTGCCCCTCCGCCAGCATCTTTGCAAGAGGAAGCTGAACGGGACATAATGGTCAAGGTGGGGACCATAGTAAATGCTCGGCTGCAAGCCTTAGAGGACAGGCTTCTTCCACCCAAGAGTGTGCGGCCGCCACTTGCTACGGAAAAGAAGAACCAGGCGGCAGCGGTCACTAAACAGGCAGTCAAAAGCAAGCAGGATGCACCGCCCGCCTCAACCCCGGCTGGCCAAAGCCTCGCTGGTCCTAGAGTGTTGAGCACGGCGAAGCCTAAAACGCCACCTCCGGCTCCCGAAACCGGCCAGAATGGGAAAAGGAAGAAGGCCAATAAGGGCAAGAAGAAAGCCAGAGCAGCTCAACTCGTGGAACCACCGCGCGAGCCCCGCCCACTACCGCCCGCGCCGGCATCCATGAAAGAAACTTGGACTGACGTCGTCGGAAAGGGGAAACGCAAAACTGCCGCGCAGGGAAAAGCGCCCCAGCCCAAAACCAAGCAGACCCGAAAATTGCGGGTACCACGTTCAGCCGCTGTCATGCTGACGGTCATACCAGGAGAGGGTCAGCCCACTTACGGGGATATCATAAAGGAGGCTCGATCGAAGATCGACCTCAAAGCGCTGCAGATCGAGGGTGTCCGCTTTAAACGGGCGATCACTGGAGCGACCATCATCGAGGTGCCCGGGGCAACAGGTGGCGAGAAAGCGGATGCTCTTGCAAATAAACTGAGGGAAACGCTAAGCAGTAGAGTCGTACAGGTCTCGAGACCCACGAAATGCGCGGAAATGCGGATCTCGGGCCTGGACGACTCGGTTACACCCGAAGACGTCAAGGACGCAATTGTTAAAACTAGTGGGTGTCCTGCTGAGTCAGTAAAGTGCGGCGAAATTCGTCATGACTTTTCAGGACTCGGAACTATATGGGTCCGCTGTCCAGTTATGGCAGCCAAAAAACTGTCCGACAGCGGGCGTTTACTGGTAGGATGGGTCTCGGCACGAGTGCAGCTGCTGGAAGCTAAACCTATGCGCTGCTTCCGGTGCCTTGAGGTGGGGCATGTCCGTGCGCAATGCCGAGCACAGGAGGACCGTAGCGACTTATGCTACCGATGTGGCCAGCCTGGCCACAAAGCGGCCACGTGCACTGCCACGCCGCACTGCGCGGTATGTGCAGCGGCCAAAAAACCGGCAAGACACGCCGTAGGGAGCAAATCGTGCACCGCTCCCAAAAAGAAGGGGAAGTTCAGCAGGGGCCCCCGAGATGCCCTGCCAGAAGCCCACCAGCCCGCCAATGTGGCAGCTGAGGCCGAGGTGGCAATAGAAATGGAGGTATCATAATGGCACTTTCATTCCTACAGACGAACCTCAACCACTGCTCTAGGGCTCAGGACCTCTTGTTCCAAAGCATGGCGGAGTGGTTGACACACGTGGCTATTGTTTCCGAGCCCTACTATATCCCCCAAAGGGACAATTGGGCTGGGGACCACGACGGCTTGGTGGCGATAGTCACACAAACGGCGGCTGGCTCTCCACCGTTCACGAGGGTGGAGAAAGGAAGAGGCTTCGTAGCTGGCGTCATTGGAGGCACCCTGGTGGTCGGTGTTTATTTTTCGCCTAACAGGACCCTGGCTGAATTTGAGTCCTTCCTAACGGACCTGGGATCACTTATTACGCGAAGCCACCCAAACCCCGTGCTCGTTGCTGGGGATCTCAACGCCAAGTCCGTGGCTTGGGGATCCCCCTCAACGGACGTGCGTGGACGCGAACTGGAGGAGTGGGCCATCACAACGGGCCTAGCCGTGGTCAACACAGGGTCGGTAAACACGTGCGTGCGGCAACAGGGTGGCTCCATTGTGGACGTTACGTTCGCCAATGCCACCCTAGCGCGCCTTGTACAGGGCTGGGAAGTGCTCGAGGGCGTGGAGACGTTGTCTGATCACCGGTACATCCGGTACAGCGTCTGCACGCTATCGAATAATACAAGTGGCTCCACTAACCGGTCCCTGAGCGGAGAAGGACCACGTTGGGCATTAAAACGCCTCGACAGGGATTTGTTCGACCTTGCCGCAGGCGTCGAGGCCTGGAACCCGGTCCCCGAGGGCCCAGTAGATGTGGAAGAAGAGGCGCAAGCGCTCGGTGAAGCGATTACAAACATTTGTGACGCAGCAATGCCCCGAGTAAAACCTTTTCCTCCAAAACGCCAGGTCTACTGGTGGTCAGCCGAGCTTGACCAACTCCGACAGTCATGCGTCGTCGCGAGACGCATGTATAGCCACCAGCGGAGGCGTCGACGCAGAGATCCCGTACAGGAGGCGGAACTCTATGCGATATATATCCAGCGCAAGAAAGGCCTACAAGTGGCTATTGGCCAGGCGAAGGAGGGTTCCCAGCGGGAGATGCTGGAGACGCTCAACAGGGATCCGTGGGGCCGTCCATATAAAATGATCCGCAGCAAGCTCCGCCCCTGGGTGCCGCCACTGACGCGAAGTCTCGAGCCAAACCTGCTGCGGAACGTGGTCGCGGCCCTGTTCCCGACTAGTGAGAGTTTTACCCCGCCAGCAATGGCGCCGCCAATGGCACCCGGGGACAATGAGGTGGACGTTCCTAGCGTGTCTAGTGGTGAACTCGGAGCAGCGATCCTTCGGTTGAAAGGGAAAAACACAGCCCCTGGACCCGACGGAATCCCGGGACGCGCCTGGGTCTTGGCCAATAACGCTTTGGAGGCAAGATTGCTCAAGATTTTAACGGCCTGCTTCGAGCAAGCCGTTTTCCCCCGTCGGTGGAAGGTTGGAAAACTTGTCCTCCTTAGGAAGGAAGGGCGCCCGGCAGACTCACCGGCTGCATACCGCCCCATTGTTCTGCTGGACGAGGTCGGCAAGCTGTTTGAGCGCATTATCGCTACCCGCCTCGTCAAGCATCTTATTCGCGTCGGGCCGGATGTAGCAGACTGCCAGTACGGCTTCCGCGGTGGTCGCTCAACCGTAGATGCCATCCTCCGCGTAAAAGAGCTAGCGGACAAGGCGGTGTCCGAGAAAGAGGTGGTGTTGGCGGTGTCCCTTGACATCGCCAACGCCTTTAATAGCCTGCCTTGGGGATGTGTGATGGAGGCGCTGCGGTACCACCAAGTGCCCGCGTACTTGAGGCGCATGGTCGGCGCGTACCTCTCTGAGAGGTACGTAATCTACCCTGGTCGGGAGGAATGGGGAAGGCACCAAATGTCTTGCGGTGTTCCACAGGGGTCGGTTTTGGGCCCACTTCTGTGGAACATCGGTTATGATTGGGTCCTACGCGGCGCAAACCTTCCAGGTGTCAATCTGACCTGCTACGCAGATGACACGCTGGTGACAGTGCGCGGAAAAACGCACCGTCATGCCGGTATTCTGGCTACGGCAGGCGTAGCGCACGTGGTCGATCGCATCCGACTACTGGGGCTAAAGGTAGCGCTCCAAAAGTCGGAAGCGATATGCTTCCACGGACCTCGGAATGCGCCACCGCCAGATGCGCACATTGTGGTGGGAGGAACCAGTATAAAAATTGAGTCCACCATGAGGTACCTGGGCCTAACTCTCAACAGCCGGTGGAGCTTCCATGCCCACTTTAAAGGCCTGGTGCCCAAGCTGCTAAAAGCCGCTGGCGCTCTAGGGCGTATACTCCCAAACACGGGGGGGCCCAAAGCGTCGTGTAGGCTGCTATATATGGGGGTCCTAAGATCCATGGCCCTCTATGGAGCCCCCGTATGGGCGGACACCCTGCAGCGACAGGAAACCACCCTACTGCGAAGACCACAACGGGTGATGGCCACTAGAATGATACGCGGATATCGCACAATATCAATAAAAAAAAAAAAAAAAAAAAAAAAAAAAAAAAAAAAAAAAAAAAAAAAAAAAAAAAAAGGTTAGGTTAGGTTAGGTTAGGTTAGGTTAGGTTAGGTTAGGTTAGGTTAGGTTAGGTTAGGTTAGGTTAGGTTCAGGACCTCCTGGGGTGCATGGGCTGGTAGACCTCCTTGTGGTGCACCCTGGGAGGGGGGAGATAGCCGCTCAGTTGCGCGCTTGCTGTCTTCCCTCTGCTAACTACCAGTCACAGTCGTGGCAATGCAGTCGAGTTCACTCCTGCGTGGGCTTCAGTGCCGTGTTCGGTGTTGGCCGCTCCCAGCATGCCTCAGCTCATCTGAGGTGGCAAGGGATGCGGCCGTCTTTGCCCGTGGGCAGTGGTGGCGGTGCGGACGCACCTCTCACTTTTGGGGCCCTTTGTCGAGGGCCAGTGGCCGTCTTCGGGCGGCGGGGGATGGCGGGCCTGCAAGGCTCGCAGCGCGGCGGGTCTGGCGGTCGCCCTCGTGCGACTGCTGGTTGAGTTTCGGCTCCCCGTCGGGCAACCCGTAACCCGCATTGAGCGGACCGGGGGCGCTGCTCATTGAGAGTAGCGCCGCGTGGAAGAAAACCACTATAATAAATTACCCCAATCCCAAGGTGAGCGGATCGTGCCGATGGGATGCATGGCTGGAGGGAGTCCAGTCCCGAGCGTGCGGGGGAGCTCACCCCCGAAAAAAGAGACAACGATGTGGAGACATCGAGTTAAAAAAAATGTACGCAAGCAGTTTTGATTATCTCCGGGCGGGTAACCAACCCCGTCCATCCGCTGCGGCGGGTGGCTGCCCCATCGTATACGGAGGGGGCAAAAACTGCTTCGTAGGCCGGCCAGATGCCGGCCTCCGTGAACACGACCAAGGCTTTGTTTTAATGGACACCGATTGTGTAGCTAGTGTTGAAGTGCTAAGGCTGAGAGGCGGTGGACCGACGCCGACGCCACTGCCGCCGTCGCCTTCACCGCTAGACGATTCTCAGGGCGAGAACTCAAACGTCCCTACTCAGGACGAAACTTTAGAGGAAAAGGCGCGCGAGAGCTCGCCGGTTGTTTTGGTGGAGCGCATGGTGCTAAGGCCCAGATCTGGGCCCAAGTCAGTGACTCCCAAGACTCCCAAGGCGCCAGTAAAAGGCAAGAAACAGGAGAAGGAGAAGAAAAAAGAGGCAGATAACGAGTCTGACACTGGGAGCCTGATAACCGTGCGCTCCGAGTCAGGCTTGGATATCGACAAAATAGCCGGATCAGCCGAGTCGGACTCGGCCATGAGCTGTGCCTCTATGGAAGTGCCTCGATGTCGCTCCGCGGGCGATAATGTTGAGCGCTTCTGGAGAAAGCGCAACCTGAGTGACTCGGGGTCAGATCCGGAAATGAACCCCGAGCAGAAAGACAAGTCCTCCTCAAAGAGAGGGTGCGGTCGGCATCCCTCCACGGGACACTACGCTGGCCTTGCCAAGGCCAAAGAGGAACTAAACCGGCTCAAGAGGGAAGAGCTTCGATTACGGGCCGAGGAGGAGCTTGCCGGCCAACAGAAGTCGTTTTCGACCCGCAATCTGGCAAGTCGCCTAAAACTGGTCACTGACAAATCCAGTGCGGAAGACGAGCTTTCATTGCGGTCCCTAATCCAGCGGGCGGAGAGCAGTTTGGAGGCTATAGCCATGGTTGCCACTAGATCAGGCAACCTCAAGGGCACCTTTGTGAAGGCGCTCCATGAAGCCGTCATGTCTATAAAAGAAGTGCTCGAGTACCTTATAGAGCGCACTTCCTCAGAAGAGACGCGGAGACTACAGGCGCAAAATGACCGCCTGCGTGCCGAGCTGACGGATCTTCGCTCCGAAATGGCGCAGCTGAGGGCAGAAGTTCGGGACCAGTCTGAGAGGCCGTCTCCGGTCCCGATTGCGTCCCTACCCAAAGAAATACCGCAGCCCGCCAGTAGCCACTGCGAAGGAAAGTCTGGCTCTCCCAGCATGGATGAGGTGGTACGGGCCATTACAGCTCAGGTTGGGTTGATGTTGGACGCGAGGCTGGGAGCGCTGGAAATCGAGGGCAGACTGCTGCCGGCTCAAACAATGCGGCCGCCGCTAGCCGCCGACCGAAAGCGACCAACTGGGCAGACAGGTTCTCAGAGCCACGGGCCTGCAACCGCTTCCGAGCCGGCTCCCGTTCCGGCTCCAAAAAGAGGTCCTCCGAATATGACGGAGGAGCCCCGGAAGGGGACTAAAGGAAAGGGGAAGAGGAAGAAGACCCGCGCTGTTGTTGAAACCGTTCCGGCTCTTCCTCCCGTGACACCAGGTCTTCAGCCACCGCCACCGGGCCCTGAGTCCACGGAGTACAAATTAGTGGGCAAAAACAATAAAGTGGTAAAAGTTCGCTCGGGCTCGCAGCCGGAGCAACAGAGGAAGAATGGCAGGAAACCAAAAACACGGAAACTCCGCCCCCCTCGTTCGGCAGCAGTAGTGCTCACACTGCAGCCCGACGCCGTGGAAAAGGGCGTGACGTACGCCCAGGTGCTTTCCAAGGCCAAGGAGTGCATTAACCTCGAGCGCCTTGACATTGGCAATATAAGATTTAAGCGGGCGGCCACTGGCGCCAGAGTTCTGGAGGTGCCAGGTACAGACAGTGGGCAAAAGGCCGATTCCCTGGCCAAAGAGTTGGCCGACAAGCTTGGGCAGGACATTGTACGGATATCCAGGCCGACGAAGTGTGCAGAGCTGCGCCTTCTGCACCTGGATGATTCGGTGTCACCCGGCGAAGTTGTCACTGCCGTTGCTAAGGCCGGCGGTTGTGAGGAGAGCCAAATAAAGGCAGGAGATATCCGCGAAGATGCGTCCGGCCTCGGCTCAATCTGGCTCCGCTGCCCTGTAGCAGCAGCCAAAAAAGTCGTGGAAGCTGACCGCGGGAGACTCAAGGTAGGGTGGGTCCGTGCTGCGGTGAAGCTACTCGATCAGCGTCCCATGCGGTGCTACAAGTGCCTAGAAAAGGGCCATGTACGGGCACAATGCACTTGCGACGTTGATCGAAGCGATGTCTGTTACCGATGTGGCAAACCAGGGCACAGAGCGGCTGGCTGCTCCACAACGCCACATTGTGTGATGTGTGCGAACGCAGGAAAGAAGGCGGACCATGGGTTGGGCTCAAAGGCATGCCAATCCCCAGGTCGAAAAAAGACCAGGAATAAGACTGGAGTTGGCCCCAGGGCTCCCTCCCAGCCTATCGAGCTATCTACCTGCAGGTCTGATGAGCACGAGGAGGAACAAATGGCCACGGATTAAGATGGCCATTCGGGTACTGCAGACGAATCTCAACCACTGTGCCAGGGCCCAGGACCTCTTGTTCCAATCCCTGGCGCAGTGGATGATTAGCGTTGCTGTGGTGGCAGAACCATACTCGATCCCGGACCGAAATGACTGGTTAGGCGATGTGGACGAATGTGTGGCACTAATCGTGCGTACGGCGGCTGGTGGTCCGACGATAACCAGTGCTTTTAAAGGGAGGGGCTACGTGGCGGCGCTCTGCGGCGAAATATGGTTTGTGGCGGCCTACTTCTCGCCTAACCGTTGTCTGGCCGAATTCGAGCGGTTCCTGGACGAGATAGGGGCTCGAATCGGTCAACTCCTACCCGGCCAGGTAATCGTTGCCGGAGATTTCAACGCAAAATCCACAGCTTGGGGCTCTCCGGCGACGGATGTGCGAGGCGCGACCCTGGAGGAGTGGGCGGTCACAGCAGGCTTGACGGTCATAAACCAAGGATCGGAAAACACGTGCGTACGGCAGCGGGGCGGCTCTATCGTGGACATCACGTTTGCGAGTGCCTCGCTGGCGCGCCGTGTCCAAGGTTCGGCAGCTCGCGTTCGGCCCGCCCACATTAGGTAGCAGCCGACTAAGCGCCGACGCCGCCCCGATTAGTTTGGGAGCAAGGCCCCTAAAGTGCTCCTTAAACGTCCAGCGGCTGTCAAGGACAATGCCTAGGTACCGCATTGTCGACTTGACAGCTATTTCCGCTCCCCCCACCACCAGGTTGGAACCCGCAGGAGGAGCCTTTCGGGGCCCATGAAAACAAAGGGCCTCTGATTTATTCAGGGCCACCTCGAGCCCCAACCTCCTGATTCGGGCTACCACCGTTGCCACGCCTGCCGTGGCCCGAACCGCCGCCTCTCTAAAGGTGCTTCCACGGGCTGTCACCAGGGTGTCGTCAGCGTAGCAGACCACCTTGACCCCTGGCAGGCTGCCCCCCCTCAGCACCCAGTCGTACCCGATGTTCCACAGAAGTGGGCCAAGAACTGACCCCTGTGGAACACCGCACGACAGCCGCTTCTCCTGCCACTCTTCACGCGTAGGATACCTGACGGCTCTATCGGTGAGATAATCCTCAACCGTCTTCCGCAGGTACTCGGGTACCGCGTGGCGCCTCAGTGCCACCGTGATGCAGGCCCAGGGCAGGGAGTTAAACGCGTTGGCGATGTCAAGAGACACCGCCAAAACCACCTCTCCCCGCGACACTGCTCTATCCGCCAGGGCCCTCACGCGCGCAATGGCGTCGATGGTGGACCTGCCCCGGCGAAATCCAAACTGGTGGTCACTAAGGTCCGGGCCCACTCCCTCCATGTGCCGGTTGAGACGGGCAGCCACCACTCGCTCGAACAATTTGCTGGCCTCGTCCAGCAACACAATCGGCCTATAGGCCGAAGGCGAGTCTGCCGGTCGCCCCTCCTTGCGCAGTAGGACCAGTTTACCCGCCTTCCATGCTCGAGGGAACTGTCCCTGCGCAAGGCATGCACTGAATAGTGCCCTCAGGCGCGCCTTTAGTGGGCCCAGGGCCAGAACCCAGGCCCGTCCGGGAACTCCGTCGAGGCCGGGGGCAGTATTTTTGGCTCGAAGCCGTAGCACCGCTGCCCCCAGTTCACCCTCCGTTACCTCCGGCGCCTCGCTTAGGTCAGCCACCCTCCCCCTAGGGGGTAGCATTTGTGGAGGTGTGTGTGCCTCTCTGGTCGGGAACAGGCCATCGACCACCTGTTCGAGGAGCTGTGGCTGGAGACTATGCGTGAGTGGGGGGGCCCAGGGGCGAAGCTTGCGCCTCACCATCTTATACGGCCTTCCCCACGGGTCGCTGTTAAGAGTCTCCAGCATCTCCTTCTCGGCTAGGTCCTTCGCCCTGCCGATTGCCCCCTGCAGCAGCTTGACGGCCTCCGAGTATGCGGCATATAGGCGCTCCTCCCTTGGCACGTCCCGTATTCGCCGCCTCCGGCTGCGAGTGTACTCGCGTCTCGCAGCAACGCAGGACTCGCGTAGCTGCGTGAGTTCTTCGGACCACCAGTACACTCTGCGCCTAGGGGGAACCGGGCCGACCCGCGGCATGGCTGCGTCGCACACCTGCACCATGGCACTCCCTAGCCTCTCTGCCTCCGCGTTGACATCCACCGGACCGTCAGACTCTGGCAGCCATGCCTGCACCAAGGCTGCCTCCACCAACATGTCCCGATCCAGGCGTTTGAGAGCCCAGCGCGGGCCATCCCCTTCCAAGGGTCGACTCAGGCCGTTCGGAACGGCCGGAAGAGTGGAGGTTTCGAACCGAATATATCGGTGGTCCGATAATGTCTCCACTTCTTCCAGCACCTCCCAGCCTCGAACAAGGCGCGCCAGGGCGGCGTTGGCGAACGTGACGTCCACAATGGAACCGCCCTGTTGCCGCACGCAAGTGTTGGTCGAGCCTTGGTTGAGGACAACCAGTCCAGTGGCGACTGCCCACTCTTCCAGCTCCGCTCCGCGGGCGTCCGTAGCCGGGGATCCCCACGCCGTGCATTTGGCATTGAGATCCCCGGCCACGAGTACCATGCCCGGACGACTCCTGCCGATCATGGTGCCGATTTCCCCCAAAAACTGCTCGAAATCGGCGAGGCATCGGTTCGGCGAGAAGTACGCCCCTACCACCATCGTGTCACCAATCCACGCTGCGACGTATCCGCGGCCTCTTTCCACTCTTAGCGGCGGCGAGGAGCCAACGGATGAACCGGTAATAATGGCCACTAGGCCGTCCAGGTCTCCGACCCAGTTGTCCCTGGGAGGCACGGAATAGGGCTCGGCGACAATAGCCACTCCAATCAGGTAGCCACTCCAATCAGCCCCAAACCTAACCTAACCTAACCTAACCTAACCTAACCTAACCTTTTTTTTTTTTTTTTTTTTTACGGTGTGAAAATGCTGTTACGCATACCCCCTGGGGGTTATGTGGGACTCTCTCCTCCCGGAACCCCCTCTGCTAGTAAGAGGGAGGGGAGGAGCATACCCACTAAAAACACACCGGCGTCACCCGCTCTGCCGTTAAGGGGGGGCGCCATGGGATCGCAAGCATTTCACCACGACGCCCCCCGGCGGCCCTGGCTGATCTGTGCCAGGGCACCCGCACCAGATGAGGGGAGGGTCAGGACGCATAGCTCTCCCCCCAGACGTGTAGGGCCGTGCTATGTGGGTTTTGGGCCCACTGGCCTTACTGGGGCATGTCGCGATGAGCGGCAGCAAACCGCGCGCGCCGTCCACCCCTCCGTCTGCGGCGTTGCGGGAGCGCGTCCACACGATCCTCGCGCTCCCTTTCCGCGGCCTCCTTCTGCGAGATGACTGATTCGCAGAAGGAGGCCATCGCCTCCCAAGCTCTCTCGCCGCGCAACATCTCTGCCACCACGTTCGGCAGAGAGAGGTCATCCGTCCCGAGGGTGGTTTTAAGTGTGCGGCGCTCCATGTCCCAGCGAACACAGTGTTCTAGGGTGTGCTGGGCCGTGTCGTCCTCTGCTCCGCACTCGTGGCAGGCGGGGTTCCCCTCTCTCCTTATTTTGTGCAGGTAATGACCAAAACAACCGTGTCCGGTCATTACCTGCGTCATTCGGAACCCCACCTTGCCGTGGTCCCTCTCCAGCCACCTGTCGAGCGATCCGAGGAGCGCCCCTATGGTGCGGATTCCATACGGGGAGTCCTCTAGGTCGTTCTTCCACCTGTCTCTTGCTCTTCTCTCCCTCTGCCTTCTTATGTTTCTCACCTCTTCGGGAGCGGGATACTCCCCCAACGTTCTCCACCGAACCCGCTCCGCGTGTGCCTCCGCGAGCATCTCCGCTTCCAGCTCCCAAGGGAGAGTGCTCGCCAACGCACAGGCTGCTGCCCACGCCACCGTCGTGTAGGCCCTACATATTCGGATAGCCACCACCCTTTGTGGCCTCCTGAGAAGGGCCTTATTCCTTGCACTCAGGCGGTCTGCCCAAATTGGGGCGCCGTACAGGGCCATGCTTCTGGCAACCCCAGCATATAGGCGGCGGCACGCTGCGGACGGTCCCCCCACGTTGGGCAGCAGCCTGCCCAAGGCTGAAGCCACCGCCACTATTCGGGGAGCGAGTTGGCGGAAATGCTCCTCGAAGTTCCACTTCCGATCCAGGATGAGGCCCAAATATTTAATGTGGGGTCTCACCTGGACTTCCGCCCTGCCGACTCTTATTGAGGCACCCGCAGGCGGTCGCCATCCCCTCCCCCCGAAGATTATCGATTCCGTTTTCGGGAGGGACACCTTCAGCCCGAGTAGCTGGATGCGGGTGATCGTCAACTCTGCCGCCACCTCAGCCCTCCTCAACGTCTCCCTTAACTCCGACCCCCGGACAGCAACCATTGTGTCGTCGGCGTAGCAGATGACTGCCATCCGGGGAAGGAGGACACCCCTTATGGCCCAATCGTACCCCAGGTTCCATAGTAGGGGCCCAAGCACAGACCCCTGGGGCACTCCACAGGCTACGGGCCTCGTCTTCCTTGTCCCGTTTCTATCTTCGTAGAGCACTACTCTCTGTGTGAGGTAGTGCTCCACGATACGCCTCAGGTAGGGAGGCACTTCGTGATATCTGAGAGCCTCCCCGATGACGGAATATGGGAGGGAGCCGAACGCATTGGCAATGTCTAGTGACACGGCAACCACTCCCTCCCCTCTAGCTGCCGCCTCCTCGTGAAAACCTTTTAAGGCTCCCAACGCATCCATACAGGACCGCCCACTCCGGAATCCAAACTGGCGGTCGCTTACGTTGGGGCCTGTATCGTCTAAGTGCTGGACGATCCGGGAGGCGAGGATGCGCTCTAGCATTTTCCCGGTCTCGTCCAGCAGCACTATGGGCCTCCACCCAGATGGTGAGTCCGCCGGGCGACTATCCTTTCGGAGGAGGCAGAGTCTCCCTTCCTTCCAGCACTGCGGGAACCGCCCTGTCTCCAGACACTCGTTAAAGAGGTCCTTTAGGCGACTCCCAAGGTGGCCTAACGCTAGTGCTAGAATCTTCCCGGGTACACCGTCTGGACCTGGGGCCTTTTTGCATGCCCTCAGACGGTGCACCGCCCACGTCAATTCCGCCTCTGTGATGGGCATCACCTCCACCGGTCCTTCCACCTGTGGCTCTGACATAATAGGTGGGGTGAACTCAGCGGCGGGCGGGAACAGCCCTTCCACCACCTGCGAGAGGAGCTCTGGCTCAAGGGAATCCATGGTGGGGCCGTTGCGCATTTTGTTGCGGACAACCTTATAGGGCCGCCCCCATGGATCCCTTTCGAGCGTGGCCAGAAATGCCTCGTGCGCCACGTCCTTCGCCTTCGCTATCGCCAGACACAGAGCCTCCTTCGCATCCTTTAGGGTTCTGTGGAGGAGCTCTTCCTCCTCTGCGGTATGTCGGCGCCTCCGACATCGAGTGTACGCTCGCCGAGCAACATTGCATGATAGTCGAAGGGCAGCAACCTCCTCCGACCACCAGTACACTCGGTCTTTGGCCCGCGGCTTCCCCACTCTGCGCATACTGGCGTCACATATAGTCCTCAGTGAACCTCGGAACTGAAGCGCCCACTCCTCCACACCCCGGTGTCGGTCCGGAGTCTGCCCCCATCTGGCCTCGATCATTGCCGCCTCTTTTGCGGCATCCCCATCAAGAGTGCCCAAACTCCACTTCGGAAAGCCACCCCTCCTCACCCTGTCAGGTCCAGCTGGTCTGACGCGCCTGGCCTCTGAGACCCTCATTCTGATATACAAGTGGTCAGAGAGGGTCTCCACGTCCCCCAGGACACGCCAATCTGCTATTCGTGCAGCAACGGCAGGGGTTGCGAAAGATACGTCCACAATGGACCCCCCCTGCCGGCGCACGCATGTCTGGGCTGTACCCCGGTTTAGGACTTCCAGCCCCAGTCCCGTCGCCCAGTCCCAAAGGACCTCTCCTCTCGGATCGGTCCTTGGGGAACCCCACGCCTCGCATTTTGCATTGAGGTCCCCCAGCAGCAGAACTGGCGCCGGCGCCGCTCCGCCCACCACCCTCTCTAGCTCTTCCAAAAATTGTTCGAAGGCAAAGAGAGGGCGGTTGGGGGAGAAGTAAACGCCAATTAGCACAATTGCCCCCCACTTGACCGCTGCGTACCCCTGCCCGCTCCTAATTTTTGTTATTGGCGGGTGATTGCCCATTGGAGGAACAACCACTGCCACTAGGCCGTTGGTGTCCCCCGCCCAGTTGGGTTGGAAGGGGACAAAATAAGGCTCCGCGATAACGGCAACGCCAATGCTGGACTCCGCCATAAACCTAACCTAACCTAACCTAACCTAACCTAACCTTTTTTTTTTTTTTTTTTTTTTTTTTTTTTTTTTTTTACCGGGGGAAAATCCTCATGGATACCACCGCGCTACGGGGAGGGGCGGTGGTTATGTCAGACTTCTACTGACTAAAAACCCCCGGGTGTTCCTCTTCCACCCATAGGCTGAGATACGGGAACTATGATTCTTCCGCGTCTCAGCCGGTGGTTGTCCGTTATCGGACCCAACACTGGGGGACTTGCCTGTCTCCCTACCATCAGAGGTGGTGTGCCCGGAACACTTGGCACACCATCCAGCCCGGGGACCCCACTCCATCAGACGACGAACGGCCCCGTGTTCATCGTCTGGGGATCCCTTTTACGGCGGCAGTCGGCGGTCGTGTGCCAGCCTTCTGCGACCGACTCTCCGGCGGCGTTGCTGAGGTGCTTCTGCCGCATCCTCTCTAGCCCGTTCCGCTTTCTCCTTCTGTGCCACCACATCCTCACAGAAGGAGAGTATTGCCGTCCAAGATCTGTCACTGTCGACCATGGATTTTACCACGGCCGACAGCGACAGATTGTTCCCAACAACTGTGACCAGTTCGGCCCTCTGGTCCGCCCAAGCTGGACACAGCTCCAGGGTATGTTGAGCTGTGTCCTCCATCTCACCGCAGTCATGGCACTCCATGGTTGGTTCTCTTCCGGCTATACGACACAGGTACCGTCCGAAACAGCCGTGCCCCGTGAGTACCTGCGTCAGCCGGAATGTGAGTTCCCCGTGACTGCGGTCCAACCACTGCGACAGTACAGGCCGCACCGCCTCAATCGTCCGGAGGCCAGCAGATGGTGTTGCCAGCCGCTCCTTCCACGTCTCGATGGCCAGGAGGCGAGCTTCCTCACGCTTCGCCTCCAGCTCCCTAGGTGCCGGCCACTGGTCTCGGGAACGTGCCTCCTCGCGCCAAAAATACACGGCTGCGAGGGTTTTGGCTTCGAGGTCCCAGGGTAGTGAGCCGGCCAGCACACACGCCGCTTCGGTGGAGACCGTGCGGTATGCCCGAATAGCCCTGATAGCCATTGCTCGCTGCGATCTTTGCAGCAGGGCAGAGGTCCGGCGGTTCAGGGCGTCGGCCCACACGGGTGCCCCGTACATGGCCATAGAGCGCACCACTCCAAGGTACAGCCGCCGGCAGGAGGCCTTGGGCCCTCCCTTGTTTGGGAGTATACGCCCGAGAGCTGCGGCTGCACCCAGTAATTTTGGAGAGAGTCGCTCGAAATGTGCCTGAAAAGTCCACCTGCTGTCGAGGACAACGCCAAGGTATCGCATCGTCGACCCGACGCTGATGGACTCTCCTCCGACCACAATATGAGCACCGGCAGGAGGCGCTTTCCGTGGTCCGTGGAAGGAAATCGCCTCGGACTTGCTCAGAGCGACCTCTAAGCCGATTCGCCGAATTCGACCAACCACATGGGCCACCGCAGCCGTCGCCAGGGCAGCTGATTCCCGGAAATTAACCCCCCGAGCGGTGACCAGAGTGTCGTCGGCATAGCAGACGACGTGTACTCCACGCAGGTTCGCTCCGCGCAGTACCCAGTCGTATCCAATGTTCCACAGGAGTGGGCCGAGGACCGACCCCTGTGGAACACCGCACAACATCTCCTTCTGTCCCCATACATGCCGACCGGGGAAGGACACAATTCTCTCAGAGAGGTAAGCCTCGACCACCCGGCGTAGATACCTGGGCACCCCGTGGTAAAGAAGCGCCTCCTTGATAGTCGCCCAGGGCAAGGTGTTAAACGCGTTGGCGATGTCGAGAGACACCGCCAATACCGTTTCGCCCCGGGCCACCGCCTCTTCTGTCAGGTCTTTGACCCGCAGGATCGCATCCACTGTGGAGCGACCACTGCGGAAGCCGAACTGGTTATCGGCTACGTCGGGGCCAACCTCTCTCATATGCCTGACGAGCCGGGCAGCTACTATGCGCTCAAATAGTTTGCCCACCTCGCCAAGCAAAACAATTGGCCGGTATGCTGACGGCGAATCGGCCGGGCGCCCATCCTTTTTTAGGAGCACGAGGCGGCCCGTCTTCCACTCGCGTGGAAAGCGAGCCTGTTCCATGCACATTGAGAACAGGTCTCGGAGCTTAGGCTCTAGGGCATCCATAGCCAGCGCCAGTGCGCGACCCGGGATACCGTCCGGTCCGGGGGCCGTATTTTTCGCTTTCAAGCGCAGGACGGCAGCTCCCAACTCCCCTTCTGACACAGACGGCACCTCTCCCTCATCTTCCTCAGCCGCCACGGGCGCCATCGGTGGCGGCTGGTGCCCTCCTCGGTCAGGAAATAGCGTGGACACAACCCGGTCCAGGAGCTGCGGGTGGAGACTTTCCGTGACCGGGGGAGCCCAAGGGCGGAGTTTGGCCCGCACCATTTTGTATGGCCTCCCCCACGGATCGCTATTCAGAGTCTCCAGCAGCCTCTCCCTGGACAACTCGATAGCCTGACTAATGGCCACCGATAGTTCCTTCTTGGCCGCATTATAGGCTTCGTATAGTGAGGTCTCCTCTGCATGGTTTCGCACCCTTCGCCGGCGGTAATGCGTGTACCGGCGTCTCGCAGCGACACATAGTTCTCGTAAGTGTGAGAGCTCTTCTGTCCACCAGTATACACGGCGTCGCGGAGGTAGGCGCTTGGACCGGGGCATCGCCGCGTCGCATATTCGCGACATAGTATCCCGGAACCATCCGGCACCTGCCTCTGCCTCCGCGATCGGCTCCCTTGAGTCGGCCTGCCACGCCTCAACGATGGCTGCTTCTTTAAATAGCTCCCTATCCATTTTACTCAGCACCCATCGCGGGCCGTTGGAATGACTCCGGCTTGGGCTAGTCAGGGTATCTGCGGACGTAGAGACATCAAATCGAATATATCTATGATCCGAAAGTGTCTCCACGCCCACCAGGACCCGCCAACCCTGGACACGACGCGCCAGGGCAGCATCCGTGAACGTGACATCCACAATGGAGCCGCCCTGCCACCGCACGCAAGTGTCAGCCGTTCCTCTGTTCTGTATGACCAAGCCGGACGAGATCACCCACTCCAAGAGCTCGTTGCCACGCGCATCAGTCGCTGGGGATCCCCACGCTACTGACTTTGCATTCAGATCTCCAGCAACTAAAATCTTGTGCGTGTGGCTTCTGCCAATCAGGGAACCAATCTCCACTAGGAACTGTTCAAATTCCGCTAGGGTCCGGTTCGGAGAGAAATAAACGCCGATTATTGTGATGTCGCCCACGACCGCCGCCACATACCCTTGACCGCGATGCACCCTTTCAAAGGGTGGGCCTCCGGTAGCGGTGTGGGAGACAAGCGCCACGAGTCCATTATTGTCTCCGACCCAATTATCCCTCGGCGGAATTGAATATGGCTCCGCTACAATCGCAATATGGATCAACCACTGCGCCATGCTCTGACATAAAAGGTCCTGAGCCCTAGCGCAGTGATTGATGTTTGCCTGTAACATTCTCAGGGCCATTACTGGTTAGCGTCCATTGGTGCCGCCTCGTCGCCAGCCTCTACAGGGGCAGGGGGACAAGTAGGTGGTGAGGGGGCTCTAGGGCCATCACCAGCCTTCTTCTTCCTTTTTCCCATCTTCGGTGGGTCGCAAGCCTTGTTACCCGTCCGGTGGTTTGCCGCTTTGCCTGCCGCTGCGCACAAAACGCAGTGCGGTTCGGCTGTACACTGGCCAGCTTTGTGACCGGACTGTCCGCAGCGGTAACATATATCACTACGGTCGACATCTGCGTTGCATAGCGCCCTAACATGCCCCAATTCAAGGCACCGGTAACACCGCATCGGTCTAGGGGGCAGCAGCTTAACTTGTGCCATTACCCACCCCACCTTGAGACGGCCGGACCCGCAAATTTTCTTAGCCGCCGCCACCGGGCATGTTATCATGGCTGAACCGAGGCCCTTTGTGTCTCGGCGGATCTCACCGCATTTGACGGACGGCGCTTGGCACTCTGCCGCCTCCACCACGGCGGCGATAACGTCATTGACGTCAACCGAGTCATCCAAGCCCGACAGCCGCATGTCAGCAGTCTTAGTGGGCCTGTCGACCCGGACGACGTCATCTCCTAACACCTCTCTCAGGGTTTTTGCGAGGGAGTCGGCCTTATCACCGCTGGTCGCTCCTGGTAACTCCAGGACGCGCGCGCCTGTGGCTGCCGTCTTGTACCGTACTCCCTCGATACCTAGCTCCGCCAACTTTACTCGGCTTCTAGCTTCTGCCATGATTTTTGCGTAGGTCACGCCCTGTTGCTGTGCCTCTGGTTTGAGGGTCAGCACGATGGCTGCTGACCGCGGTATACGGAGCTTACGAGCCTCGGAGCGAGCTGGCAGAGTGCCTTTCGCTGTGTTGTTTCTTTTTGGTCCATTGCCAGCCGCAACGTTCCACGAGCCTTTCGTGGATTTTGGGGCCGGTGGAAGCGGACGCGGTGCATCGGAGACTTCAGATTTTCTGGAAGCGGAAGCCTCAATGGCAGCCAGCGTTGGTTTCTTTTTCCTCCGGTTTTGTTTCTTTCCCTTAACAGAGTTGGGGTGGTCAATTATTGGCCCCGTAGAGTCAGTTGCCACTATGACCTTCAGCTGTGATCTCGTCGCCTTGTTTGATTGGGCTACGACATTCACATCACGCTCAGTTGACCGTAGGGGTTCGGGCGTTGGAGCCGCCGTTGCGATGACGGAATCGAGAGCCGTTTGGCGCCTCCTGTCTGTCTCCAGACGTGGCCTCGTACTAGGGTGCAAGGGAAGTCTCTCACTTAGCTTGGCGTCCATCATGGTTCCAAGAGTAACCATCATGGCGCGAGAGAACTCTTGCAGGTCGCCGTGATTGACAGGCCGGTCGAGGGACGGCCCCCCAGTCAGTGTCGGTTGGGAGAGGGCCGGGCTGCCCTGGTTTCGAGACCTCTCCATGTCACTTTTCAATTGGGCCATCTCCTCGCGAAGGCTGGCCATTTCAGCTTTAAGACGATCGTTCTGCGCCTGTAACCGCCTAGTCTCATCCGAGATACTGCGAACACTGAAATCTTCGACGGACCTCTTGATTGAGAACGCCGCGTCTTTTAGGTCTCGCACGTGTGTACCTTTCAAGTTTCCGGACGTCTTAGCCACCCTGACTATGATGTCCACGTCATCCAGCACCTGGGCCACCAGTTCCTGCGCTGATTTGTCTGCCGTGTCGCTAGCCGTGGACTCATACCGCGTTCTGCGATTCTTTCTGGCTGCGGCCACCACCGCCACCCGATCTGCAAGCTCGGCCTCCGCCCGTCGGCGTAAGGCCTCCCTTTCCTCTTTAGTCTTTGCCATGTCGGCGGATGAGCGGCCTTTCCCTCTCATCGCCGTAAGTGAGCTGCCACTTGCTGTGGATTGGCTCGACTCGCTGTCGTTTTCCTGGAGGCGAGGCCTCTTTCGGGGCGCCTGCCACAGCTTTTTGCTCAGTGGCTGAGCACGCGCACCGGGAGATTGGAAGCCCCTCTCCTTCTGCTCAGACATGCCCGTCACCACCAGCCCTGGCGGGTCCTCCGCATCTGACCGGGGCATTGGGGAGTCGACGGACGACTCGCGCACCTTCTCTGGGTCTCCAAACTTATAGGGGGTGAGCACGTACTTGCGCGCTCGCCTCCCACCCCTAGTTGACACATTTAGAGACATCGGAGCAGTCACCTCGCCACCAGGAGACAGCCCCTGTACCTCCGGGCTAGCACCAACCCCGGCGGGCGAGACGGGTCGCACTGTGTGCATGGTCCCGTCCGTGCCTTCATTCCGGTTCCCGAGATTCAACGTCCCCTCATCCAACCGAGTCAGCACCACTCGGGCAACCCTCTCAAAACGGGTCTCTTGCCCACCCTCCCGTAGAGGTGCCAGCGCGTGCTCCTCATCTGGGGCATCCCCCCGTTCCGCATAAAAGGCCACCTGTTGGAGAGACCTCGGGACCTCCTCCAAAGAGCGGTCACGGTCCTGCCCTAGCGGTAGGAAACGGCCTAGGCTATCACGGGCTTGCCCGCTGGTATGACCGCTGGTGTGCCCTCTCGGCGCGATCTGGATCTCAGGCGCGTTCAGGTCCAGTCGAGGGCTACTGTCCTCCCCTTGCACTGGGGAACGTGGAAGGGTGACTCGCGGGCGGAAGACGCTCGCTTCCGCCGCCGTGTCTACAGTGCCTCCGCTCTGAGCCGAGCCGGGTTCGCCTCCGTCTGCCTTCGGGTGTCTCTCCCCTTTTCCGCCTCTCAGCCTTAAGGCGCCTGCGTAATCGGTGTCCGTTATGGATAAGCCAAGGTCGTGTTCACGGAGGCCGGCAACTGGCCGGCCTACGAAGCAGTTTTTGCCCCCTCCGTATACGATGGGGCAGCCATCCGCCGAGGCGAATGGACGGGGTTGGTTACCCGCCCGGAGATAATCGAAACTGCTTTTACTCATGATGATAACCACGATGACTCCACATCGTCGTCTCTTTTTTCGGGGGTGAGCTCCCCCGCACGCTAGGGACTGGACTCCCTCCAGCCATGCATCCCATCGGCACGATGCGCTCACCTTGGGATTGGGGTAATTTATTATAGTGGTTGTCTTCCACGCGGCGCTACTCTCAATGAGCAGCGCCCCCGGTCCGCTCAATGCGGGTTACGGGTTGCCCGACGGGGAGCCGAAACTCAACCAGCAGTCGCACGAGGGCTACCGCCAGACCCGCCGCGCCGCGAGCCTTGCAGGCCCGCCATCCCACGCCGCCCGAAGACGGCCACTGGCCCTGGACAAAGGGCCCCACAAGCGAAAGGTGCGTCCGCACCGCCACCACTGCCCAATGGCTGCCAGGTAGGCAACCGGGCTAAGACGGCCGCATCCCCTGCCACCTCAGATGAGCTGAGGCATGCTGGGAGCGGCCAACACCGAAACACGGCACTGAAGCCCACGCAGGAGTGAACTCGACTGCATCCCCACGACTGTGACTGGTAGTTAGCAGAGGGAAGACAGCGAA
This sequence comes from Notocelia uddmanniana, assembly GCA_905163555.1. NCBI lineage: Eukaryota > Metazoa > Arthropoda > Insecta > Lepidoptera > Tortricidae > Notocelia > Notocelia uddmanniana. The sequence continues at coordinate 25,899,670 of LR991066.1, forward strand.
CGCGCAACTGAGCGGCTATCTCCCCCCTCCCAGGGTGCACCACAAGGAGGTCTACCAGCCCACGCACCCCAACCTAACCTAACCTAACCTAACCTAACCTAACCTAACCTAACCTAACCTAACCAGTCGCGGTCCACCCGGCACCCGAGACGCCACGTTTTGAAGCCGCTCCGACGTTATAAAATCGAAAAAGTGGGTTTTTCGCGTCCGATCTTATTGGGAAAGGTACCAAAAGTTTCGTAACCCGGCTGAGACGCGGAAGAATCATAGTTCCCGTATCTCAGCCTATGGGTGGAAGAGGAACACCCGGGGGTTTTTAGTCAGTAGAAGTCTGACATAACCACCGCCCCTCCCCGTAGAGCGGTGGTATCCATGAGGATTTTCCCCCGGAAAAAAAAAAAAAAAAAAAAAAAAAAAGGTTAGGTTAGGTTAGGTTAGGTTGGGGTGCGTGGGCTGGTAGACCTCCTTGTGGTGCACCCTGGGAGGGGGGAGATAGCCGCCCAGTTGCGCGTTCGCTGTCTTCCCTCTGCTAACTACCAGTCACAGTCGTGGAGATGCAGTCGAGTACACTCCTGCGTGGGCTTTAGTGCCGTGTTTGTCACCGGGGTGAAGGGGAATGGCTCTGTGGCCTGATTGGGTTTGCTCTCTCTACGTCCCTCTGATGAGCAGAAGGCGGAGGAGATGGGCGTTAAGCCTGAGGCCAGGAGGCGGAGAAGAAGGCGGTCGTTGATCCAGGTCAACTGTCGGCTGACTCGTAACCCGGCCCGTGGGGCCGGCTCGAGGGTCGCTATCTTCGGATGGGGACTGTGAGGAAGGACACCTCTTTAAAAAACCACCCAGGGTGGCGGGTGCTGCTGGCTTCGGTGTCGTAGCTAGAAGCACATGTTGCAGACTGCAATTACCGTCAGCCGAGCCGTTATCTTGCGTAGCTTGACCGGCGGCCTTGCCTTAACCGGCCGGGCCAAGGGGAGTCAACCCCAGTAAAAAACCACAACTCCTGACGTGAGGGAACTCCGCGTTAGGATGCTCTTCGGAGCGGCTGGAGTGAGTACCAGTCATTAGAGCCAAACCTGCGATACCGCCCGACCTCGCAGCGTATTAGGGCCACTTGGGTAACGGGGATCTCTGCCCAAGTGGAGCTTTGTCTCCCCTTCTCGTGGGAATCTTATGGATAATATCTTAAAAACCCCTGAAAACGGCCCTTCTCAGGGCCAACCATCAAACGGCCCTTCTCAGGGCCAACCTTCAAATGGCTCTTTTCAGGGTCAAAATCCAGATGGCCCTTTTCAGGGCCGAAATGAGGCGGATGAAGTCCAAACTGAGACGGTGATATCAGAACAGCCGCAGATGCAGCAGGCGATAGTGTTGTTGGAGAGGCTAGACGACACACCAAATGCCAACAATGGCAAAAATGCGAAGAGGACAGTGAAACCCGTCGAGGGCGGTAGTGGTTCCGTTTCCGACTACAGTTTAGAAACGGTGATAAGTAGATCTAGGTCAAACTCGGGGTCTTCCAACGGATCAATTAAGGGCCGCTTTTGGGTACACAGAGGCTCGAAGCGGATCTGCATGGACAGAAGCGCTGAGGCTAGTGACGAAGCGGAAGATTCCCCGATGCCACCGCCATCGCGATCGGTGTTGAAGAGGGGCAGAGGTCGACCTCCAACTACAGGGCAATACGTAGGCCTGGCGGCGTCCCAGCGGGCACTCAACGATGCAAAGAGAGAAGCCCTTAGGTTAGATGCGGAATTGGCGGTTGCCAATAGTTCTGCTCTTGCAAGGCGGACGCGTATCTCACGCTTGTCTGCCTCGTCATCAGCCAGTGAAGATCCAGATAAGTCGGTAGCGGAAATGTTAAAAATTGTAGCTGACCAGCTGACTATCATAACCGACGTTGCCTTAAAGTCCGGCAACCTGAAAGGCACTTTTGTACGCTCACTCAAGGAATCTGTCGCGGTCATTGCAGACGTTTTTGAGCGTCTAAGTACACGCACTGTTTCAGAGGAGACTCGCCGGTTGCAGGAGGCCAATGAAAGAATGGGGGCTGAATTGGAGAGTCTCCGGAAACAGCAGGCACAACTGATGGAGGAGATGGCTAAGTTTAGGGGGACACCGCAGACCTCCACCCTGCCCGATATTGAAATGGTGGAGCAACTCGCTGAGACGCAGCCTACGCCAGAACCATCTGGCCGACCAGTGAAAAGGAAAGTGCCTAAAGCAAATCCCGAAAAGGAACAGAGTCGAAATGAGGGCCGTTCCTGCATTGATCAGGACGAAGAATTAAAACGCAGCATCATGATGCAGATCGGCTGCATGGTAAATGCTCGTTTTGAGGCACTAGAAAAGGAGGAAAGACTTCTGCCGGCCAGGAACTTGAGGCCTGCACTGGCTTCAGACCAACGCGGTGAAGCTGCGATGGATTCACCGGTGCCTAAGCCTGCTGCACAAGTCCAGCAGCCAAAAACAGGTACCAAAACGGCCACACCTGGGCCCGCCTCGAATCCCCAAAAGGGGGAAAAATCGAGGCGGTAAAAAGAAGAATGGAGCCGCCTCACAGCCGGCTCCCCCGGCAAGAGAACCTCGCCCGCTACCGCCAGCGCCGACGTCGATGAACCGGTCCTGGAATAATGTGGTTGGCGGGCGTAAAAAGGCGAAAAAGGTTGCAGCGATGAAAGCACCACTTCAGCCTCAAAAACAAGCGGTTCGTAAACTACGGCCCCCGCGCTCTACGGCCGTAGTGCTGTCCATCCAACCCGAGGCAGCGGAGAAGGGTGTCACCTACAAGGATGTCATCGCGGAAGCAAAAACCAAAGTGAACCTGTCCGAATTGGAAATCGAGTCAGTCAGGTTCAAAGTGGCGGCTACTGGCGCCCGGTTGTTGGAAATACCAGGGGCAACCAGCGCGTCAAAGGCAGATAAGCTGGCTGAGAAGCTACAGGAGTTATTCAATCCAGAGGAGGTCAGAGTTACACGTCCTACCAAATGTGCTGAAATGCGCATATCTGGCCTGGATGACTCTGTGACAACGGAAGACATCAGAGCTGCGGTAACAAGTGCTGGAAATTGTTTGGCCCAGGATGTCAAAATCGGTGACATAAAATCGGACGTCAGAAGCCTAGGGACGGTGTGGATCCGCTGTCCTGTTGCAGCTGCGAAAAAGGTGGCTGAAAGTGGGCGATTCCTCGTGGGATGGGTTTCAGCGCAAGTAAAGTTGCTCGAAACCCGTCCCCAACGCTGTTATCGTTGTCTAGAGACGGGCCATATGAGGGTGAACTGTTCCTCTGAGGTTGATCGGTCTGATCTATGCTACCGATGTAGCCAACCGGGCCACAAAGCCAACGTGTGTACCGCCAAGCCTCACTGCGCGCTCTGTGCAGTAGCGGGTAAAGCTGCAGAGCACAGGTCAGGCAGCAAGAACTGCGCTGCCCCCCGTGCTAAGAGATCGAGGACAAAGACTGACGATGGCCCCCGGGCCTCCTCGCAGCCTGTCCGCCCACCCAACTCCAACTTGGATGGGGCAGAAGAGGAGATGAGCATGACTGTTGGATAATATGGCTCTACATGTGCTACAGGCGAACCTCAACCATTGCGCCAGAGCTCAGGACCTTTTGTTCCAGAGTATGGCGGAATGGTCGATACAAATGGCAGTGATAGCGGAGCCATATTCTGTCCCAGCTCGAGCAGGTTGGATAGGGGACTTGGACGAAACCGTGGCCCTGGTATCGCGGAGCGCAGCCGGCTCCACACCTTTGCAAAGTGTCAAAAAGGGCCACGGATTTGTCGCAGCAACTGGCGGAGGTATGGCTTTGGTGGGAGGCTACTTTTCACCAAATAAAAGTCTGGCCGAATTTGAGCAATTTCTGGGGGAGGTTGGTGCTATTGTCAGGCAGCTGCACCCCACTCCCGTCATTGTTGCCGGGGATTTTAATGCGAAATCCAGAGCGTGGGGTTCTGCAGTGACGGATGTGCGTGGGCAGTGCCTGGAAGACTGGGCTGTAGCCTATGGTCTGGAGGTTCTCAACTCTGGGTCAGTGGACACGTGCGTGCGGCAACAGGGTGGCTCCGTAATCGACATTACGTTCGCTGACGCCGCCCTGGCACGCCGTGTTTTTGATTGGAAAGTTCAGGAGAGTGTAGAGACTCTTTCAGATCATCGCTACATTACGTTCAGCGTCTCTGCGCTCACAGCCATAGTGACTGCGCAAAGTCAGTCCCTCAGAGGAGGCGGTCCACGCTGGGCACTAAAACGCCTCGACCGCGAAGTGCTGGAGGAAGCAGCCCTGGTAAAGGCATGGCTGCCGGTTCCCGAAGGTCCGCTAGATATAGAATGCGAAGCGCAATGGCTAGGGGATGCAATGACTGAAAATTGCGATGCGGCCATGCCACGAGTCCGCCAATTACCACCTCAGCGTAAGGTGTACTGGTGGTCCGCAGAGTTGACACAGCTACGACAATCATGTATAGCTGCGAGGCGTGAGTACACAAGGAGTCGAAGACGACAGCGGGGGGATTTCCAAGAGGAAACGCAACTATACTCCGCCTACCGAGAGCGGGTCCTAGCTCTAAAGGTCGCTATTGGCAAGGCAAAAGACTTAGCGGAAAAGGAGATGCTGGAGAGTCTCAATAAGGACCCGTGGGGCAGGCCCTACAGAATGGTGAGGTGCAAGCTTCGACCGTGGGCCCCCCCGCTGACTCAGACTCTCCCGCCTCAACTTCTTGGACTGGTAGTTGATACCCTTTTTCCGGAGAGAACCGGCTTTGTTCCCCCTCCGATGGCTCCGCCAGAGGAACAGGCTATGGTGGGCGTGGAATCTGCTAGTATACCAGAAGTCACCGCAGGGGAATTAGGAGCGGCTTTGCTACGTCTTCGCCAAAAGAATAAGGCACCAGGGCCTGACGGAATACCAGGTCGGGCTTGGGTAGTCGCATTAGGCCCACTTGAGCCCAGAGTAAGAGCACTCTTCACAGCGTGCATGGAGCAAGGCCATTTTCCGCGTGCATGGAAGACGGGTAAACTTGTGCTGATCCATAAGGAAGGGCGTCCGGCAGATTCGCCATCCGCATATCGGCCAATTGTATTGCTAGACGAGGTGAGCAAGCTCTTTGAGCGTGTAATCTCGGCTCGTCTCGTCAAGCATCTCGATAACGTAGGGCCAAATTTGAATGAAAGTCAATTTGGTTTCCGGCGTTGCAGGTCGACAATTGACGCAATCGCTCGAGTCAAAGGTTTGGCGGATGTAGCGGTGTCTCGGGGCGGAGTTGCTCTTGCGGTTTCGCTGGATATCTCGAACGCGTTTAACACCCTGCCTTGGGAGTGCATTAAGGAGGCGCTTAGGTATCATGCCGTGCCGAGCTACTTAAGTAACATCATTGGGGCCTATCTATCACATAGGGCAGTCAAATACCCGGCACATGACGACTGGAAGGAAAAACCAATGTCGTGCGGCGTCCCACAGGGGTCCGTCCTCGGACCACTCCTGTGGAATGTCGGCTACGACTGGGTTTTACGAGGAAGGATCCTGCGTGGCGTTGCACTGACGTGCTATGCTGACGACACTCTCGTCACGGCGGTGGCTGACACATTTAGAGAGGCGTCTCTTTTGGCAACGGCAAGTGTTGCTCACGTGGTGGCGAGGATTAAGAAACTAGGGCTTGAGGTGGCCCTACATAAATCAGAGGCCATCTGTTTTCACGGTCCCCGAAAGGCACCCCCACCTGGCGCACAACTGGTAGTCGGAGGAGTTTCCGTCGGCGTCGAGTCTACAATGAAATACCTGGGACTTGTACTCGACAGCCGATGGAACTTCAAGGAGCATTTCCAGCGCTTGGCCCCGAAGCTCATCGGAGCCGCGAGAGCGCTTGGTCGGCTCCTACCTAATGTAGGCGGACCAAATGTCGGCTGTCGGCGACTCTATACAATGGTAGTGAGGTCGATGGCTCTGTACGGGTCTCCTATCTGGGTAGATGCTCTAAATGCCCACAACAAGGCCCTTCTACGAAGGCCACAAAGAGCCATGGCCATTAGAGTCGTGCGGGGATATCGAACGATATCTTATGAGGCAGCCTGCGTCATGGCCGGGACTCCACCCTGGGACCTAGACGCCGAAGTTCTGGCTAGCGTGTACAGTCAGATCACCAACTCGCGAGCCGGAGGACAAGAGCCGTTGCCGGAGGAGATAAAACGCTGGAGAATGGACGCGAGAGACACTCTTCTCCGGAAGTGGGGCGAAAGACTGGAAGATCCGAGTGCCGGTCGAGCGACAGTCAGTGCCATTAAGCCAGTGCTAAAAGAATGGGTTGAGAGGCAACATGGAGTGGTGTCTTTTCACCTTGCACAGGTCTTATCTGGTCACGGGTGCTTTGGCAAGTACCTGTGCAAGGTGTCTAGAAGGGAACCGACGTCAGCGTGTCACCACTGTAATGGTGTAGAAGACACAGCGCAGCACACGCTGGCAGAGTGCCCCGGATGGGCTGAGCAGAGAAACCGTTTGGTTTTAACAGTCGGGGCGGACTTAACCTTACCGGCTATTGTGAAGACCATGGTCGAAACCAGGCGGTGCTGGCAAGCCGTAGCCTCCTTTTGCGAGGAAGTAATGGCGAGTAAAGAGGTGGCCGAGCGCGCACGGGAAGAGGATGCCGGAGCCGACCCGATGCGGCGCAGACGGATAGGGCGCAGGCGTCTGGCGCACGATCGCCGGTTGCCGCCATAGTGAGGATCTCCGGGTGGCAGACACGGGGGCGTCTGCTATCCACTGGAAAGGAGTCCTCGAGATGAGGGGCATGCATAGTGTTCTGGTACGCCCCTAACAGTATTTTAGGTGATCCAGCAAATCACCCAGGGACGGGCCCGCTGGGCAACTGCTGGTGGAGTCGCGGATGTGTGCTACAGCGTTCCCGTGGCTCCACCATAAGCAGTGTGAAGGACACCCCAGGTTTTTAGTCAGTAGGAATCTGACATATCCACTGCGCTTCCCCCGAGGCGTAGTGGAATCTCATGAAAGATTTTCCTGGGTAAACAAAAAAAAAAAAAAGGTTAGGTTAGGTTAGGTTAGGTTAGGTTAGGTTAGGTTGGGGTGTGCTGGCTGGTTGTCTGCCCTGGGACCTAGACGCCAAGGCCCTTTCAGCCCTGTATCAGTGGCGTAGGGAAGCGCAGGGCCGGAGAGACCTGTTGGTTAACCAGGAGACAAAGATGCGGCGAACAGAGCTGCAGCAGGAGGCGGTGGATCGATGGGAGCAGCGGTTGGAGCGCCCTAGCGCCGGTATCCGCACCATAGTGGCGATTCACCCAGTTCTCCGTGACTGGGTGGAAAGGCGTTCCGGGGTTCTTACCTTCCGGCTGACACAGGTGCTGTCGGGGCACGGCTGTTTTGGCAGTTACCTGTACAAAATTGCACGGCGAGAACCGACCCCGGAATGCCATGAGTGCGGAGCCGACGTAGACACGGCCCACCACACTTTGGCTGAGTGCCCGGCTTGGGACGCCGAAAGGCAAGAGCTGGTCGCCCAGTTAGGGCAAGATCTGTCGTTGCCAGCTGTTGTGCGGGCCATGTTGTCCAGCGAAGCGGCCTGGAAAACGATGCTGCTGTTCTCCGAAAAGGTCATGGCCGAGAAGGAGGCGGCGGAGCGCGAGCGAGAAGCCTCGGCTGAGGCCGATCCAATGCGCCGCCGCAAAATGAGACGAAGGCGTGCTGCGCACGATCGTCGCTTGCCGCCTTAATGAAGACTTCCGGGTGGCAGACACGGGGACGTCTACCACCCATACTAAAGAGGTCCTCGAGTTGGGGGGCATGTCAAGTGTTCGGACATGCCCTTAAGAGTGTTTGGAGGATGCACAAGATCCTCCGGTGACGGGCCCTGACGGGCAGCTGCTGGCGGGGTCGCGGAAGTGTGCTATAGGCGTTCCCGTGGCCCCGCCGAAAGGCAGAGCGACGAACACCCCAGGTTTTTTAGTGAGTAAGAATCTCACATATCCATCGCGTCGCCCCGTGGCGCGGTGGAATCTTTCGAAGATTTTTCCTGGGCACAAAAAAAAAAAAAAAAAAAAAAAAAAAAAAAAAAAAAAAAAAAAAAAAAAAAAAAAAAAAAAAAAGGTTAGGTTGGGGTGCGTGGGCTGGTAGACCTCCTTGTGGTGCACCCTGGGAGGGGGGAGATAGCCGCTCAGTTGCGCGAAAGTGGAGAGACACCCGAAGGCAGACGGAGGCGAACCCGGCTCGGCTCAGAGCGGAGGCACTGTAGACACGGCGGCGGAAGCGAGCGTCTTCCGCCCGCGAGTCACCCTTCCACGTTCCCCAGTGCAAGGGGAGGACAGTAGCCCTCGACTGGACCTGAACGCGCCTGAGATCCAGATCGCGCCGAGAGGGCACACCAGCGGTCATACCAGCGGGCAAGCCCGTGATAGCCTAGGCCGTTTCCTACCGCTAGGGCAGGACCGTGACCGCTCTTTGGAGGAGGTCCCGAGGTCTCTCCAACAGGTGGCCTTTTATGCGGAACGGGGGGATGCCCCAGATGAGGAGCACGCGCTGGCACCTCTACGGGAGGGTGGGCAAGAGACCCGTTTCGAGAGGGTTGCCCGAGTGGTGCTGACTCGGTTGGATGAGGGGACGTTGAATCTCGGGAACCGGAATGAAGGCACGGACGGGACCATGCACACAGTGCGACCCGTCTCGCCCGCCGGGGTTGGTGCTAGCCCGGAGGTACCGGGGCTGTCTCCTGGTGGCGAGGTGACTGCTCCGATGTCTCTAAATGTGTCAACTAGGGGTGGGAGGCGAGCGCGCAAGTACGTGCTCACCCCCTATAAGTTTGGAGACCCAGAGAAGGTGCGCGAGTCGTCCGTCGACTCCCCAATGCCCCGGTCAGATGCGGAGGACCCGCCAGGGCTGGTGGTGACGGGCATGTCTGAGCAGAAGGAGAGGGGCTTCCAATCTCCCGGTGCGCGTGCTCAGCCACTGAGCAAAAAGCTGTGGCAGGCGCCCCGAAAGAGGCCTCGCCTCCAGGAAAACGACAGCGAGTCGAGCCAATCCACAGCAAGTGGCAGCTCACTTACGGCGATGAGAGGGAAAGGCCGCTCATCCGCCGACATGGCAAAGACTAAAGAGGAAAGGGAGGCCTTACGCCGACGGGCGGAGGCCGAGCTTGCAGATCGGGTGGCGGTGGTGGCCGCAGCCAGAAAGAATCGCAGAACGCGGTATGAGTCCACGGCTAGCGACACGGCAGACAAATCAGCGCAGGAACTGGTGGCCCAGGTGCTGGATGACGTGGACATCATAGTCAGGGTGGCTAAGACGTCCGGAAACTTGAAAGGTACACACGTGCGAGACCTAAAAGACGCGGCGTTCTCAATCAAGAGGTCCGTCGAAGATTTCAGTGTTCGCAGTATCTCGGATGAGACTAGGCGGTTACAGGCGCAGAACGATCGTCTTAAAGCTGAAATGGCCAGCCTTCGCGAGGAGATGGCCCAATTGAAAAGTGACATGGAGAGGTCTCGAAACCAGGGCAGCCCGGCCCTCTCCCAACCGACACTGACTGGGGGGCCGTCCCTCGACCGGCCTGTCAATCACGGCGACCTGCAAGAGTTCTCTCGCGCCATGATGGTTACTCTTGGAACCATGATGGATACCAAGCTAAGTGAGAGACTTCCCTTGCACCCTAGTACGAGGCCACGTCTGGAGACAGACAGGAGGCGCCAAACGGCTCTCGATTCCGTCATCGCAACGGCGGCTCCAACGCCCGAACCCCTACGGTCAACTGAGCGTGATGTGAATGTCGTAGCCCAATCAAACAAGGCGACGAGATCACAGCTGAAGGTCATAGTGGCAACTGACTCTACGGGGCCAATAATTGACCACCCCAACTCTGTTAAGGGAAAGAAACAAAACCGGAGGAAAAAGAAACCAACGCTGGCTGCCATTGAGGCTTCCGCTTCCAGAAAATCTGAAGTCTCCGATGCACCGCGTCCGCTTCCACCGGCCCCAAAATCCACGAAAGGCTCGTGGAACGTTGCGGCTGGCAATGGACCAAAAAGAAACAACACAGCGAAAGGCACTCTGCCAGCTCGCTCCGAGGCTCGTAAGCTCCGTATACCGCGGTCAGCAGCCATCGTGCTGACCCTCAAACCAGAGGCACAGCAACAGGGCGTGACCTACGCAAAAATCATGGCAGAAGCTAGAAGCCGAGTAAAGTTGGCGGAGCTAGGTATCGAGGGAGTACGGTATAAGACGGCAGCCACAGGCGCGCGCGTCCTGGAGTTACCAGGAGCGACCAGCGGTGATAAGGCCGACTCCCTCGCAAAAACCCTGAGAGAGGTGTTAGGAGATGACGTCGTCCGGGTCGACAGGCCCACTAAGACTGCTGACATGCGGCTGTCGAGCTTGGATGACTCGGTTGACGTCAATGACGTTATCGCCGCCGTGGTGGAGGCGGCAGAGTGCCAAGCGCCGTCCGTCAAATGCGGTGAGATCCGCCGAGACACAAAGGGCCTCGGTTCAGCCATGATAACATGCCCGGTGGCGGCGGCTAAGAAAATTTGCGGGTCCGGCCGTCTCAAGGTGGGATGGGTAATGGCACAAGTTAAGCTGCTGCCCCCTAGACCGATGCGGTGTTACCGGTGCCTTGAATTGGGGCATGTTAGGGCGCTATGCAACGCAGATGTCGACCGTAGTGATATATGTTACCGCTGCGGACAGTCCGGTCACAAAGCTGGCCAGTGTACAGCCGAACCGCACTGCGTTTTGTGCGCAGCGGCAGGCAAAGCGGCAAACCACCGGACGGGTAACAAGGCTTGCGACCCACCGAAGATGGGAAAAAGGAAGAAGAAGGCTGGTGATGGCCCTAGAGCCCCCTCACCACCTACTTGTCCCCCTGCCCCTGTAGAGGCTGGCGACGAGGCGGCACCAATGGACGCTAACCAGTAATGGCCCTGAGAATGTTACAGGCAAACATCAATCACTGCGCTAGGGCTCAGGACCTTTTATGTCAGAGCATGGCGCAGTGGTTGATCCATATTGCGATTGTAGCGGAGCCATATTCAATTCCGCCGAGGGATAATTGGGTCGGAGACAATAATGGACTCGTGGCGCTTGTCTCCCACACCGCTACCGGAGGCCCACCCTTTGAAAGGGTGCATCGCGGTCAAGGGTATGTGGCGGCGGTCGTGGGCGACATCACAATAATCGGCGTTTATTTCTCTCCGAACCGGACCCTAGCGGAATTTGAACAGTTCCTAGTGGAGATTGGTTCCCTGATTGGCAGAAGCCACACGCACAAGATTTTAGTTGCTGGAGATCTGAATGCAAAGTCAGTAGCGTGGGGATCTCCAGCGACTGATGCGCGTGGCAACGAGCTCTTGGAGTGGGTGATCTCGTCCGGCTTGGTCATACAGAACAGAGGAACGGCTGACACTTGCGTGCGGTGGCAGGGCGGCTCCATTGTGGATGTCACGTTCACGGATGCTGCCCTGGCGCGTCGTGTCCAGGGTTGGCGGGTCCTGGTGGGCGTGGAGACACTTTCGGATCATAGATATATTCGATTTGATGTCTCTACGTCCGCAGATACCCTGACTAGCCCAAGCCGGAGTCATTCCAACGGCCCGCGATGGGTGCTGAGTAAAATGGATAGGGAGCTATTTAAAGAAGCAGCCATCGTTGAGGCGTGGCAGGCCGACTCAAGGGAGCCGATCGCGGAGGCAGAGGCAGGTGCCGGATGGTTCCGGGATACTATGTCGCGAATATGCGACGCGGCGATGCCCCGGTCCAAGCGCCTACCTCCGCGACGCCGTGTATACTGGTGGACAGAAAAGCTCTCACACTTACGAGAACTATGTGTCGCTGCGAGACGCCGGTACACGCATTACCGCCGGCGAAGGGTGCGAAACCATGCAGAGGAGACCTCACTATACGAAGCCTATAATGCGGCCAAGAAGGAACTATCGGTGGCCATTAGTCAGGCTATCGAGTTGTCCAGGGAGAGGCTGCTGGAGACTCTGAATAGCGATCCGTGGGGGAGGCCATACAAAATGGTGCGGGCCAAACTCCGCCCTTGGGCTCCCCCGGTCACGGAA